>CM026386.1:73713546-73803546 GCA_014843695.1 Archivesica marissinica | reverse complement strand
ATATCTATCATGTCATGCAAAAATAAAATATATTTGATAAATGTTTGTAAATACATGAAAGAAGCTATGTCATTACGTAGTAATACCATGTCAATTACTACTGTTTCTTAATTGTTTGTGTGTTTTACGTTTATTTATCGTCGCTACCGGTTGCCCTTATGAGCGACGCCTCCTGAAGAGATTAGATTTTTGGAGGATAGTGCAATGGTACAGACAGAGACCCATTCCAGAGTAGCCTATATCTATCTCTTTCTCTCTATCCCCTCTCTCTCTCTCTCTCTCTCTCTCTCTCTCTCTGTCTTCCTTTATATAGCTTTCTCTCACACTATCTCTCTCTATCTCTCTCCCTCCCTCCCCCCTCTCTCTCACACACTCTCTCTCCCCCTCTCTCTATATATAGATATATATATATCTCCCTCTCTCTCACTCTCTCTGTGTCTCTCTCTGTCTCTCTCTCGCTCTCGCTCTCTCTCTCTCTCTCTCTCTCTCTCTCTCTCTATATATATATATATCGCTCTATCTCTCTCCCTCTCTCTCTCCCTCTTTCCCTATCTCTCGCCCTCTCTCTCGCCCTCTCTCTCGCCTCTCTCTCCCTCTCCCTCCCTCTCTCCCTCTCTCTCACTCCCTCCCCTCTATTTCCCTCTCTCCCCCCTCCCTCTCTCTCTCCGTGTTTTGCACTAAGTAATAGTTTCTGACAAAATACGGAACCAATTACTTTCAACAGATGAAAATACAACAGGATTCTATTTCAAGAATATTCTCTTAGATAACGATGACGGCAAGGAAGAAAGCATGATTAGGGCTATCATTTTATTGAGCGTCTAGAAAAATTCTCACATAGTAATATAATAGAAAAATATTCGCTACCCATGTTGTTTTCCATACAGTGTACAGTAATTTTAGCTGCATACAAATTTGGGAACCTCAAATAGGGGTAATTTAGAAAGATTGCCGCTATCGCGTTTCATATAATAAACATGTTTTGCTAATTCCAATAAAGAGTCATAAACCAACATACAATTTACCTACTTGATAATGGTAAGCAAATTGCGGGTTGTTAGAAAATTTGGCCTATTACAATTCCAGAGTGATAACTTCAACGGTGATATCTGGCAATTCAATTCAATATTGTTATAGAATAAAAACACACACAGGTGGTTGAAAAGTGATCATAAATCAATTAGATGTAATGTGGAGAAATGGCGGAGACATCCTCATTTTCTTCAATTTCCTTTCAACATAGTCGTTTTACATGTAATTTTTGTTCATTGCGTGATTGTATGGGAATACACGAATTGAAATATGTGCAGAGAGTTGGTCTTCGAAACGTATCATTATACGTATGCAGTAGTCAGAGAAAGTATGAAGAACATTTCATAATATAATACTCAAACATCGAGCAACTCTGTAATCAAAATTGAATTATTGTACTTCAAAAAACATAAACATATAATTGACGAAATATTTTGTATTTTTCGGTTTCTTGAGACGATGTTCAACACATGAGATCAGAATGCGCAATGCAGATACGTATGTGTGTTTACGTTTATTTATCGTCGCTACCGGTTGCCCATATGAGCGACGCCTCCTGAAGAGATTAGTTATTTTAGATTGTTGGAGGATAGTGCAATGATACAGACAGAGACCCATTCCAGAGTCTCCTCTGGTTCTTTTACGTGCACGGTGCACAGCACCGACACGAGACCTCGGTTTAAAGTCCCATCTGAAAGACTGTTAATTTTATTAGGGTCAGCCGGGGGGATTGAACACTGGATTACCAGTCCAGCGTGTTACCACTGCGCTACAGATCCGTCTTTGCAGATACGTATATAAATGAACAACGTTATTAATAGGTCACAACTAAAACATATTCCTTATAATTGTTATTATTTTGATTGGTGTAACTGTACATTAAAACAAAATTGCTAATCCACCTGGTATTTTCTAAGTATTGCATACGTTGCTTTCTCCACATAATTGTCACCACTATTTGTTAGAAGTTTAAACGTTATTTATTTTACAACGATTGCGAGGCAAGTTTTAACAACTTATATTAATCACTCTCGTCGGCGCGGATGAAAGCATGCATGTGGTCATTCGTGTGGGAGGAAACCGGAGTACCCGGAGAAAACCCAACTGTCCGATCTGGCGACTACCGTACCATTCACATACTTCCCGGTCCGAGGATCGAACCCGGGTTGCATTGGTGAGAAGCGAGTGAGCTAACATTTTCACAATACTGCCTATTTATATAAATTTAAAACTATAGATGTCTTAATTATTGATATAGTGAACAGTATTATATACATTAAAGCGACACTACATCAGTGAAAATACAAATTTCTGCAGAATGTAATTTCCTATAATTTGGTATAATATCTTTCCAAATACTTGCCTCAAAAACTGAGTATTTCAACTAATAAACAAACGTCGTATACGCGGTTTGTTAACATAACAAAATAATGTAAATAGGGTCGACACCCATGCGTAATACAAGGCGTGTATCCTGAGTAACAAGATTTATGATACATATTTATAGTTATATTTCACATTTGTGTCTATGCATATTTATTTGTAGACTAATATTAGTTAACTTATCTCTAAACGACAGTATAACGCGTTTAGTATTGACTCCAATTACAAACAACCGTCAATTCAGGAGTGTGGGTGGCCGTTATATGAAATCCTACTTGTAGACCACAAACACACTGTTTATTGAGTCAATGTTAGTGGAAGAATTTGTAGTAGCAATGCATTTATTCGTGACAAAATGCATGTTTTGGCTTTTGTAATGTCGCTTTAAAATATAGTATATTTTATATTATATATACAGTGTTAGTGGTCACCTTTATTAAGCAACCGACCTGCATTAAGCAGCCAGTTTCCAGATTCCCCATATGGTATTTTGTTATACATTTGACCTCTATTAAGCAGACACCTGTGCTAAGCAGCCACGTTCTGTTATTCCCTTGGCTGGCTGCGTAAGACAGGGTTGACTGCACGTGCATTATATAGTTAATATACACAATACTGATGTGGGGTTTTATTATTATGCCTACAATATATTCATCAGTATAGCATATTTAAGAGTCAATATTATAGTTTATTTATGACCAATCCATGAGCTTACATTGTACAAATAAATTTTTGCAAATAATAGTGAATGGTTTTTGAAAATATACATGCTTAAATACATCCATGTGTCTAACTTAGGTGATTCTATGTACATAAAAGTAAAGTAAAGTAAAGTGTTTGTTTATTATAGTGTCACCCCTATTTAAAGGGCCAGCCATTTCTGACTTATGAGACACCTCTTTTACGAACATCAGTACTTCCCGAATCCTATGCTTGTATGCCAGACGCCAGGCTGGTAGGCAATCGGTAACCATTATTTAACTAGCTGGCGGCTCACCAACCGGCCATATCAGAAAGAACCCCTGACGAGATTCGAACCTTCGACCTCCCGCTCCGTAGGCGGACGCCTTAATATATATTAAACTAAACAATTATTCTTATGCCATTTTTTTACATATACAGTCACACCTGTCTTAAGCAGCCAGCCAAGGTAATCACAGAAAGTGGCTGCTTAGCACAGATGGCTGCTTAATAGAGGTTAGATGTATAAAAAAACACCATATTGGGAATCTGGAAACTGGCTGATTAATGCAGGTCGGTTGCTTAATAAAGGTGACCACTAACACAGGGTTGACTGTAAAGCTAATATACCGACTGGACATAAAGGTATGTATTCCAGGTAGACACCTTAGTCAACATTTAGCAGGGATAACATTTTAATCTGATATAATAGTAGTAACATTGTTGCATAGCTTAGCATAGTGTGTGTATTTTCAGTTACGTTAGTCTGTACAGATTCAAAAGACAACATTGTACATTTATGTACAAGCTATGAGGAAAAAAGCATGAAGTAAGTAAGTAAGTGCGTTTTTATTAAAGTGACATGTGCACATGTCAACAAATATATATAGCAAATATTAAACAACAAGAAGACACATCCGGCCCCGTGGGCCTATAAGTCACCTAATAATATGCATTCAATAATAATTATATAGTGTGAACAGAAGCGATCTGATCATTAGATTAATAAATTGAAAAATATGGCGCTATTCACAAATCATATGGGTTATCAATGTACAAAGTAATTAAGAACGTGTGCATAGGACACAGGTGCCCCCAGCTTCTTCTCTTATCTACAATTACAAGGTCCATATGAAATTAATAATAATTTAAGTTTTTTTTAAATCGAATGCTTTATAGACAAAATATAGTTTTTCAAAATACCAGAGTTTTTAGATGATAACAATTCTATAAATATAATATCAAATACTTTGTTTTATTTGTTTGTTTTGTGGGTGTATAAATGGGCACGGACAGTTTAGGACATATGGAGTAGCGGATCAGCGGCCCAGTGGTTAACACCCTGGACGTGTAATCCAGGAGTCGCAGGTTCGATCCACACCATACTAACATGACTCATATCACAGTCTGTCGGATAAGACTTTAAACAAAGGTATTGCGTCGGTGCTTTGCACCATGCACGTTAAGGCAAGGTACTTAAAGTCAACCTTGTCTCTTCGCTCTCCCTAGTGGCGATACATTCCATCAGGAATGAGGTCTCGAGAGTGATTAATATAAGTTTAAAGAACTTGTTTCGCAATCGAGCTAAAATAAATATGTATAAACTATTTACAATTAAATACATTATCAATATGAGTAGTCAGAGAATTTCAAAACTCAAACATGTTCCGCTTTATCACCGGTTAGTATCGTGTTGGTATTCGTCTCCAGTCCGGGTATGCGACATACTTAATTGAGACGTAGGTCAAAGGGAAATAACTGTAGCATCACCAAAGCAAACATTCCATTTCATTCATTCATTCAACGACGACAACGACGACAACGACGACAACAACGACAACGACAATGATAATAATAATATAATAATATAGACTTTATTTCACCAGAGAACTCATTTAGCAAAAAGTTAATTTACCTCAAGGCCCTCAACATATGTACACACCAAATGCAATCAAAAGATAAGACTATAAGTGAACAACACTGCACATTGGAATGATATAATCATGTAAATGTTGAAAAATAGAGAAACTATACATAATATGTTATGGAATATGATGATATATGGAATTGGCTAGTAGAGAAACTATATATATGTTATGGAATATGATGATATATGGAATTATCTAGTAGAGAAACTATATATAATATGGTATGGAATATGGTGATATATGGAATTGGCTAGTAGAGAAACTATATATAATATGGTATGGAATATGGTGATATATGGAATTGACCTGAAGCGAACGCGCATCCACTGCGCTATCACGACTTCCAGGTGTATCTTGAACATAAGTATGAAATCAGCTGAAAGACAACAATACTACCCACATTCCTGAGTAGCAGTAATGTATGCATTTAAAGCTTAAACTTTATTTATTTTACAACGATTGCGAAGCAAGTTTTAACAACTTATATTAATCACTCTCGTTGGCGCGGATGAAAGCGTACATGTGGTCATTCGTGTGGGAGGAAACCGGAGTACCCGGAGAAAACCCACCTGTCCGATCTGGCGACCACCATACCATCTCACATACTTCCCGGTCCGAGGATCAAACCCGCTTTGCAATGGTGAGAAGCGAGCGCGCTAACCACTGCGCTAATCGGACAGCCAATGTATACGTTAATTTAATTTATTACACAGACCAGGCTGAACTATAATTATATTGATGTATATTTAATGTGTTGCTTCAACCCTCAATAAAACCTGCTTGTATAGGGACTCAGTCTTATGATAATAATATGTTCATTAAGTTGTTGTTATTACTTGTAGATGATGATAATAATATGTTCATTAAATTGTTGTTATTACTTGTAGATGATGATAATGGCTGTAGCGGTGGTGTAGGTTGTGATTGTGATGGTGACTGTGGTGATGATGGTGACTGTGGTGATGATGGTGACTGTGGTGATGATGGTGAACTCATGATGTGGATATTGTTTTGATGATGATGATGATAATGCTGATGCTGCGGTGATCTTAATGATGATGCTGCTCCCAATACTGCTGCTGCTACTGCTGATTATGCTGATTATGCTGCTGCTGCTGATGATGATGATGATGCGATGATCTTAATGGTGATGCTGCTGCTAATACTGCTGCTGTTGCTGCTGCTGCTGCTGCTGATGATGATGATGATGATGATGATGCGATGATCTTAATGGTGATGCTGCTGCTAATACTGCTGCTGCTGCTGCTGATGATGATGATGTTGATTGATGACGACGACGATAACGATTTCTTTTATAATGTTGTGTTTGCACAAATCTTCGTCAAACTTCCTAACGCAGTACATGTATGAGCAACAACAATTGGAAACTACCACACTCTTATCATGAGTTAGTCCCCTTTTCCCAATCATAACTATTGTGTTGCAACTATTGTAGAAGTGTGTTATGTTTTGTTCCTGCATAGTTTATACAAATTTATTTTAGCTCGATTGCGAAACAAGTTCTTTCAACTTATATTAATCACTATCGAGACCTCATTCCTGATGGAATCCATCGCCATGAAGGAGAGAAGAGGCAATGTGGAATTTAAATGCCTTTCCTAAGGGCACAATCGTAACGGCTCCAGCGGGGCTCGAACTCCGGACCTTTCGCACCTGAAGCGAACGCGCTCCCACTGCGCTATCACGACTTCCACTATTGTTCCTGAATATATATGTTTTAAACTATTTTCAGAAAAGGTAAGTAGTTAGTCAGTAACCAGTTAGAAAATGCATGCTTACTGTTGTAAGAGAAACAACTCGTATAGAAAAATACAAGAATAAAAGCATGAGTAGTTCCCCTTTGATAAAAACTACTATAAATAGCATTTACGTTTTAACAAAATATATCGAGCTTAATATCACAACCTAGTCCGCCTCCGTGGTCAAGTGGTTGAGGTCGCTAACTTGTATACCACTGTAATCTATCATCACTGCTGATCGCGGGTTCGAACCCCGTTCAGACCGTGTCTCGTATATGAACAAATTGGCAGTTTCTTAAAGAGGTTGGTCCACTTAGTATTTGTTAACCACTGGAGCCTGTCCAGGAATGGTGTTGTTAGGTAAAGTGCCCTTGGCTCTTATGGGCAACCGGTAGCAACGTTAAATAAAATTAAGTAAAAAAAACACAACCTACTTGTGATACGTACTCTGTATCTAATATATACCTAGCATACAATACAGGGCAGTGGATAGTGGGTTTTTACAAGTCGGTCTGCGAATCAACGGGTGGCAGTCTTCGATGTTATAATATTAACATTCGTTCAGATTATTAACCTAGATCTCGTGTATCGGTGCTTTACACCGGGCATGTATTTACACCGTGCATGTAAAAGAACCAGGGATGTATGTATTTGTGTGTGTGTGTGTGTGTGTGCGTGCGTGCGTGCGTGCGTGCGTGCGTGCGTGCGTGCGTGCGTGCGTGCGTGCGTGCGTGTTCCATTAATGTCAAACCCCCCGCGGGGACGTAGACATGTGTTCCTGGGCAATCTTAGCCGACCTAAGTGGTTAACCAGTACTAAGCAATGTATGTGAGGTGCCTTGCTCAATGACACTACATACGTGGCCTGACCGAGTATCGAACCCGAGACCGATCGATTCCAAATCCGACGCTCTACCACTGGACCACGGATGCCACACGTATGTATCTTGCACTATCCTCCAAAACATAACGAATAATCAAATGGCTGGAGGCATCGTCCCGATTCACCAGGGGCGACGATAAATAAACGTATGAATAGAAAAGAAAACTTAACACACACGTATGAATGGGACGTTGGTAACTGTATAGACAGCTGAAGGGACTATCACAACTTGATTGCTTGTCGAATAAATATACGTGTTTCTAGTAACTGATCTGCTGAACATGTTCAAGACAAGCCCCCTCTCTCTCTATTCTCTCTCTCCGTCTCTCTCTCTCTCCGTCTCTCTCACTCTCTTAATCTCTCTCACTCACTCTCACTCTCTCTCACTCTCACTCTCTCTCGCACTCTCTCTCACTTTCTCTCACTCTCTCACTCTCTCTCTCTCTTTCTCACTCTCTCTCTCTCTCTCTCTCTCTAACTCTCTCTCTCTCTCCTCTCTCTCCTCACTCTCACTCTCTCTCTCTTTCTCACTCTCTCTCTCTCCTCTCTCTCTCTCTCTCTCTCTCTCTCCTCTCTCTCTCTCTCTCTCTCTCTCATCAGGATTTATGTATGCTAGACATGTGACCGTAATGTTATTGTGATATGCAATTGTAAATTGTTATACTTATTGTGAAAAAATCGCAATAAAATATTATTAAATTATAGCGAAATATCCGAAATGTATCAGTGAAATAATTGGATATGTTTGGTACATGTTCCACTCTTTGGATAGAAGACGCTATGGCCGGATTATATAATGACCAGCTCCTATAATTATTCCAATAGAATTTCATTTTCGCCTTAGTCAAATAAGCCCAATTTCATCGCATCTACACATGATGTTGAACATCGCCATTTTGACTAATCATAGCGGGACTAGCGCGAGTTCGAAGAGCAGCTATAGTAGACATGCGCAATGCATCTACCATAGTTTTGAACACGAACTCGCTCATAGTATCGATAGTTAACATTGTTTACATTAAGTTAACTTGTTTTGTATTTGTGAAATGTTTTTAGATACCACAGTTAGTGATCATGAACTTGTTATTGATGGTTATACTGTGTTTCGAAAAGACAGAAATACGTTTGGTGGAGGCTTACTTATCTATGTTAAAGACTACTTAAGCTGTACTCATAGGGTAGACCTGGAACACTCTAATTTAGAAGCTATTTGGCTTGAGGTTAAATTTAAACACTCTAAACCATCACTTGTGTGCTATACATACAGGCCACCATCATCCAAAGTTGAATGGCTTACACATTTCTCTAACAGTCTCGATAAGTCATACTCAGAATCTAAGGAATGCATCATACTAGGTGACTTCAACTTCGATTTGCTCAAGCAAGACCATAATTCAAACACATGGATTAGCCTTCTTGATTCTGTTGATTTCACTCAGTTGATTTGTCAACCTACACGAGTAACTCAAACCACGTCAACACTGACTGATCATGCTTTTACAAATACACCCAATAATATATCAGAGGTTACAGTCCAACGTTATTCCATTAGTGATCATTACCCAGTTTGCATCACCAGGAAAACGAATGGCCATAGCAAAAACACTTCGATTCATAAATGTATTCAGTATAGATCATTGAAACATTTCAATGAAGCTGAGTTCTTGCTTGAACTTTCCATCCAGCCTTGGTCACTTGTAGACATGTTTGGTGATCCGGACGACTCATCTGATGTATTCATTGATATGTTCGCTACTGTTCTCAACAATCACGCACCTATCAGAAATAGAAGAGTCAAAAGGACGTCACAACCAAACTGGATAAATTCAGATATTTTAGAAGCTATAAAACATAGAAATCATTTTCACAAGAAACAAATATCAGATAAGTTTAAAATATGGAGACAAAAAGTCAAATCACTTATATTTACCTCAAAGCATAATTACTACACCACACATATTAACTCGAATACACACAATCCGAAACAATTATGGAGCAGCCTAAATGAATTATCAGGACTGAACAATAAATCTCAAACACAATACCTACATGATGAAAATGGATGTAAAATACTAAATGCTAACTATACGGCCAATATTTTTAATGAACATTTCTGTAATATTCATAGGCAGTTTCAGTCTGATAACCCACCACCGCACTACTCTAACTTTGCACTAGAAACTACTAACAACACTAAATTGTCAAACATATCTAGATTTTCTATTCCCTTAGTATCTGTGCAGTTTGTTGAAAAACAACTTCTTTCACTTGATGTATCTAAATCAACGGGCTCTGATAATTTACATGCCAGATTCTTAAAGCTTTCTGCCAAAATCATTGCTCCAATTTTAACACAAATATTCAATTCTAGCATAAACTCCAACAAATTTCCCAAAGCATTTAAATTAGCCAAAGTTATACCCATTCACAAAAAAGGTGACAAATCAGATAAAAATAATTACAAATATCAATATTACCTGTTATGTCATTGATTCTTGAGCGCCATGTCAGCCTTCACTTGAAACAATTTCTCGAGGAACATAATTTATTATTTAATCAACAGTCCGGATTCCGTAAAAATCATTCATGTCAAACTGCCCATACACGCTTACTGGATGACTGGATATCAGTAATTGATAGAATGAAGTAGTGGCCACAGTCTTTCTGGATCTTTCCAAAGCCTTTGATCTGGTTGATCATTCTATCTTAATACGTACATTAGCTTATTATGGTCTTGCTGAATCATCACAAAATTGGTTTTCCTCGTACTTAGCTGACAGGTTCCAACAAACGAATGTTTCTGGTGCTCGTTCTGATGCTGGACCTGTTGTTTCTGGTGTTCCTCAGGGGTCTGTCTTAGGTCCTATTCTCTTTATAATTTACATCAATGACTTACCAATGACTCTTACCAGCACAGTTGCAGACATATTTGCTGACGATACAACTATATCTGCATCCGATCAATCTCTTGACACTCTTACTACTTCTTTATCTACAGATTTGATAAATGTTCAACAGTGGTGTTTAGACAATCGTATGATTCTCAATACTTCTAAGACCAAAATCATGTATATTTCCTCTAAATCAAAAGCTCATAGTATCAGTGAGTCTGCTCTTGAAGTGAAAGTGAACACCACCGTCATACATCCGAGTTCTGCTGAACGACTACTCGGAGTTATGATTGACAACACACTATCCTGGGATAAGCATACTGACAATGTTCTCAAAAATGTAACTCTTATTTATATTTATTGTCTCGTATAAAAAGGTATCTCTCTATTCCCAATCGCAACCTCTTCTACAATGCTTACATATTGCCTCACTTAGACTTTTGTTGTGTGATTTGGGGTAACTGCAACTCATCTTTAGAAGATAAAATAGTTCGGTTACAAAAGAGAGCAGCTAGACTAATTCTAGATCAAGACTTTGACACTCCATTGCAATTATTATTCTCCCAACTAAAATGGATGACCTTTCCAGAACGAGTCATATATCAGAGGGCTATACAAATGTATAAAACATTACATGGAGCTGCTCCAGACTATTTAAAATCGTCCTTCACTTTTACTTCTGATATACATCCCAGAATTCTTAGATCAACCTCAGAATATCAATTATACACACCAAGACCAAATTGTGAATTATTACGTAATACATTGAATTTTCAGGATCATCTATTTGGAATTCATTGCCTCACTCAGTTCAAAATGCTCCAACTATCCAACAGTTCAAAATTCTCTACTTAAGGTGGAACTATAACAATTCAAACTAATCGCGTACTTCTACTGTTATTATAAACGTGTATTGCCATTGCTATATTTATTAGAATCGGAAAATTGCTGTCCTTAAGTTGATTTCATACATATTTTGAAGATACCACTACAAGTCAAATCTGCACATTGTTAGATAGATCTAGTATCATTAATTGTCTCATTCCCATTTTCTACTCTGCTAGCCAATTCCATATATCATCATATTCCATTACATATTAAATATAGTTTCTCTATTTTTCAGCTTTTACATTACTATATTATTCCAATGTGCAGTTCTCACTTATAGTGCTATCTTTTGATTGCATTTGATTGTATATATGTTGAGGGCCTCATGGTAGATTATCTTTTGTTAAATGAGTACTCTCGTTAAATAAAGTCTTTATTATTATTATTATTATTATTATTATTATTATTATCATTATTATTATAGTTAAGCGTCTTTCTCATGGGGAGTGCCATGTTGAACTATTTAAATTCTTATTTTAAATTTTCCCTTCACTGTAACGAGCTAAGATCATATATTGTATATAATACTGCCACCGGGACTGTCACAAAGCCAGTGTTGTATTATTTATTGTATATCGTTAAATGGCCGCCATTAACTATGTATACTTGTTGAATAAACTCGACAACAGTCAGTAGGAATTGAATAGAATTGACAAGAAAAGATTTGAATATAATGATATTAAATTTTAATTAAATCGAAATGTGAAAGTGTTTGGTATTTTATCTGATGATGAAATTGTAACACACTCGGTAGCTCAAATACGTGTACCTTCACTGAGCCACATCGCTGCTACATCCCTTGGCAAATCAACTCTGATTCATCCCGAAATATATAGCGGTGCCTTTAGTTGGAATCCTTTGTTTTTACTGTTATTCCCTAACCAGATGTCGCAGTAGGCCTATGATAAATATGATTTTATCAAAATCTTGTTAATTATTTCATAACCAATTCTTTACAGATACTGGATATACTGTCGGATATCTGTCGAGATATATTAATTTAATAATTATAAGGTGAGAGAAAACGGATGCAACTTGATAGCATGTTGTGGACAACGATACAAACAGGAAAACACTTAAAGGCCTGCAGTTTGACCCCGTCCAATTGTAAAGATTTATACTTTACTACCTGTTCCATGTGATTAGTGGCTTGTATCAACAATGTAGCAGTACATTCAGTATAATTTGGCGTATGTAGGTATTTTCTAACGGTTAATATGCACGATCACTCTGTGAGCTGAGAATTAGTCAAAATGAGGCCCTGACAATTTAAGTAAACGTATATTATTGATTGTAAAGAAAATTGATAGTTATGAGTATTCAAACTACATAATCCAGATCAGCCCAGGGACATAGATTACATGTTATGTAGGTGCCTCATCAGCCGTAGCGTAATCACTGAGACTGATAATTTGTATGCATGTATAATGTGCGCTATGGTTGTGATCTGTGCAATCTAATTCAAAATTCAGTTCATGTGTTGACCTAATCAAATATGTATGTATATAATATGTATGTATTTATATGAATAAACTATATGTGTTCGTTATATGGTAACCTTCATACTTCATTTAATTATATATCTACAGTATTATTCGCAAGTTTTCTCTTATATTTTAAATATTTCTCTGTGTCAGTGTGTGTTTACCGATATTGATGCTACATAATAATCACAGTGAATGCTATGAGTACATGTATAATATTATAATTATAATCTCTTGAACATACGAGTATTACACATATTCTGCCGATTTCTACAAGATGCCATTGAGTAAAATAACAATGTATGTAACTGATGAGCAGAGAAAAGAATTGCTGACTTTCTTGCAAAATAAGAACTGGGACGTAGAGATGGAAATAGAAGAAACAGCCACCGCCATGCCCGTTGCAGAGGCTGCTTACGTACCTCCCCCTATGCCTCAGCATGCTGAAGGTGTTGCTGAGTGTCCACTGTGCTTGTGTTCCCCTTGCATAATAAATGAACAGAACAAACAACTTTGGTGGCCTGCTAATAATCGTCCACCGCATAATCTAAATTCACATGAGAGAAAGCTTCTATACAGGAGGTTTTGGGCAATGCTATATAATTGTGGCGCATGGAAAGATGTCAGATATATAGAGAGAAAAGTAGCGGCTAGAAGAGGAGACTGTACTTGGCATAAGAGGGAACTGATGCCTGAATGTGTGGTACAGCAATGCAGGAACTGGCTGCCTAACCCGCGCAACCAGCCTTATTTGGGCCATAAGTGGAGTTGAATTGTTTATACCAGTTGTAAGTACTATAAAAATACAGAACTTCAATTTCAGCAATTTATAACCTCTGATATGTACGTGGGTCATAATAGATATAAGTGGTGCTCATGTATTAGATGTATACCATGCAGGGCCTCGCATGTGGCAAATACGATGTGCGTCGACCGTCAGATTTGTACCGCTATTCCTCGTGTGTTTAGTGCGTCGACCGTCAGATTTGTACCGCTATTCCTCGTGTGTTTAAGGTCAAACATAGGTCAACCTGCAGGCCTTTAAGAGACCATGACCTATATACTCTTAGAGAGTATTCAGGGGCAGTAACTTACCGAAGTCTCTCATATGTGCAATGCTTACGTTCATGCGGAATCTGCTGTAACGTGTTTGATACGTTCTTAATCAACTTGATAACCATTTGTATCTAATCAATGTTACACGTTCATTGACTATGTTTTATTTATCAATCCATCCCCACTTAGTGTAGATGATAGTGAGGTCTAAGCGAGGTCTAGCCGGTAGGGCCTGAAGGGCCTGCTCACGTAGCGAGCTTTACGGTAATCTGAGTTGAGAAAAGAGTGTCGAAGATGATTTCTCGTATGCTTTTCCTAAGTACAGTGGAAGTCGTGATAGCGCAGTGGTAGCGCGTTCGCTTAATGTGCGAAAGGCCCGGAGCTTGAGCATCGCTGGAGCCATTACGATTGTGCCCTTAGGCAAGGCATTTAAATTCCACGTTGCCTTTTCTCTCTCCTTCATGGCGATGGATTCCATCAGGAATGATATCTCGAGAGTGAATAATATAAATTGAAAGAACTTGTTTCGCAATCGAGCTAAAATACATTTGTATAAACTAAGTACAGTGGCTAGCAGTATTTGGAGATACTGATGATGGGCTTGTATGGTGTTTATGAGAGTGGTCTTGTCAACTTGAATAACTATCCTGTGGATGAAATATTAGACTATAATGTTATAGTTAACTTGGGCTTGGGTTGTGTCTATGAGAGTGGTCTTGTCAAGTTGAATAACTATCCTGTGGATGAAATATTAGACTATAATGTTATAGTTAACTTGGGCTTGGGTTGTGTCTATGAGAGTGGTCTTGTCAACTTGAATAACTATCCTGTGTATGAAATATTAGACTATATAGTTAACTTGGGCTTGGGTTGTGTCTATGAGAGTGGTCTTGTCAGCCTAAATAACTATCCTGTGGATGAAATATTAGACCATATAGTTAACTTGGGCTTGGGTTGTGTCTATGAGAGTGGTCTTGTCAACTTGAATAACTATCCTGTGGATGAAATATTATACTATATAGTTAACTTGGGCTTGGGTTGTGTCTATGAGAGTTGTCTTGTCAACGTGAATAACTATCCTGTGGATGAAATATTAGACCATATAGTTAACTATATTAGCACCAGCGTAACTAATTATGCACCGTGTTGGCTAATTTATACTTCCGACCATAAGGACATTGGTAGTGTGACACGTGTTGCTCTTACAACATTCAGGACGTGTACACGCCGTATTCGTGCTGTACTATATGTGTGTTTTCGGGCTTATTTATCGTCGATACCGCTTGCACATAAGAGCGACACCTCCGGAAGAAATTTGTTATTTTTAGATTTTGGAGGATAAGTGCAATGATACAGACAGAGACACATTCCATGGTCTCCTCTGGTTCATTTACGTGCACTGTGTAAGAACCGACACGAGATCTCGGCATAAGCCATCTAAAACACTGTTAATGTTATTAGGGTCCAATGGGGGTTCGAACCTGCGATCCCTGGATTAGCAGTACCAAGAGTTAGCCGCTGGACTACAGACAAGTATGTTACTGTGTCCTTCATTACTTGTTGTTTGTTTTAATAAAATTCGCTTCTCACAAATTCAACCCTGGTTCGATCCTCGGACCGGGAAGTATGTGAGTTGGTACATTGGTCGCCAGATCGGATAGGTGGGTTTTCTCCGGGTACTCCGGTTTCCTCCCACACGAATGACCACATTTACGCTTTCATCTGCGCCAACGAGAGCGATTAATATAAGTTGTTAGACATTGCTTCGCAATCGTTGTAAAATAAAAGTTAAAAAAACATTCCGAGATTATACACGCTGTAATCTGTACATATAGTTCCATTTAAAATACAGTACATTTGCACTTGCAATCCATTATTATTAATATTGGACTGCTTTCAAAAGGCCAGAATATTATAGTAAATCATATGCGTAAATGTATGAAATTAACAATCTTAATTAGTACGATTTTGTTACATAAGTGTGTGTTTGAAGTAAGATATAGTCCGCAAACAGATGCAATATGTAATATATTGGCACACAGTCCAATATTTTACATATTGGATCATTTTCGAATTATATCCTATACACATATAAACCTTACCATATTGACCACAATATACACGTTAGTGTTTTTGTCTGTATTTATTGAGCAAATCCATAAAACAGTGTACAATATAATTACAATCAACTTCGCAAATGTACATACAATGTATATAATAACAAGAAAGCAAACATATTTATCACATTCTGTATAATGTAAATTCGGTAAAAGTTCAACAAAATATATTAAATAAAACAACAACAACAACAACAACAAAATCAAAACAATGAAGTACTAAGACATGTTTATGATTGCAGATATTCCCACACAAATTGTTGTGATATACTTCTAATGGTCTAACTGCTTTGCTTTCGATGTATGCATGTATGTATGCATGCATGTATGTTCCTTTAATGTCAAACCCCCCGCGGGGACCTAGACATGTTTTCCTGGGCAGGCTTAGCCGACCTAAGCGATTAACCAATACTAAGCAATGTGTGTGAGATGCCTTGCTCAATGACACTACATACGTGACCTGGCGGAGTATCGAACCAGGGACCATTCAATTCCAAAGCCGACACTCTACCACTGGACCACGGACGCCACGATGTTGAGAACATGGCTATATAAGTTGAATTAAAACGCTTACTCTTCACTAATTCATTGCAAAAAACAGAATAGGTTGAATTATATTCTCCATTGAGTAGCAACTTGTTTACCACTTCGCATTAGCCTCGAGGTGTTCAAGTTTGGTGGACATATATGGGCTCATACACGATAAGCACGCATATACAATCATGTTATTGAAGATCACCTCAACTCTCGATACTGTTACTGTTTTCATTGGTAGATAGGATCATACGTCTATCCTGGCCAGAACAATTGTATAGTGTTCTCCTTAGCCATGGCACATCCATGTTTCCACTTCTATCTCCATTGTGGAAGAACGAACTTGGTTCGTAATCGAGCTAAATTAAATGCGTAAAAAAATAGATAGAAAAACCTACGAAATAGTTGGTGATGTATACATACGACCGGTGTTGACAATCTCCACGTCGCTATTTAATCATTTTATCACGATTTCACGATTGCAACTTCGCGAATTCACGATTTCAAATTCACGAGTTCACGAGTTGAATTTCATGAAATTCAAAACATTTATATCGTAAATTCACGAAGTTGAAATCGTCAAATGATGACATAGCGATGATCACCACCGGTCCACCGTAGATATACGCGTTAAATACAGATATGACACATTACAAGAATAACACAACACAGGTAGTCGGACTAGAGCGAATGACGCAGAACAGAAAGGAGCGGAGCTATGTACAAACAGATTTACAAAAGCACTAGTAAAGCCAAATAAAATAGTGGTGACTCTGTGCTGTAGATTTCTCTTCGTTTTCTTTGCATATCATCACCTTTTACAATAAACCGTACATACTGCATCAGTTTAGCACAGGACTAATGAATGAAATGAGTTCAATCTAGGAATATAATAATCATAAAATAAAACCGTAACTTGTAGACCAGAATTGATTGGAACAAAGTTACGGATTGGGTGACGAGAATCTTGGGTGACGGTGACGAGAATCACCTATTTTATTTGGTAAGAAATATGAGTTGTCACAACACAAAGGGGGTAATACTGACTTGTGGCTTAGAATAATAAATAGACTTAATGTAAAAATTCAATATCACAGCTTATTTGTTCATTCATCGATATTTCAGTACATGCACACCATTCCAATTATACCAGTACATGCACACCATTCCAAATATACTGACAACTATTGTATAGCGATAAGAAGTTGCATTAGAATTTGCTATTCGATTTTAAGGTTTAACGTCGCACCAACAGCTCGGGTCCTAGGGCGACTCTCTATCTATTATTGGTGGAGGAAGACATCGGGTGGATGACCAAGCAGTATTTCATGTCAGGCATATATATCGGATAGAACAACCGATAGTCCACACGCCAGCTGGATAGCTTCCACACACTCGGTTAACTTACATTTAATTTCATTACAATATTTGTCATCACGGTTGATGCAATGTACTAGTATATAAACATGCTTTGCAAACTTAAAAACTAGCA
Organism: Archivesica marissinica; assembly: GCA_014843695.1. Lineage (NCBI taxonomy): Eukaryota > Metazoa > Mollusca > Bivalvia > Venerida > Vesicomyidae > Archivesica > Archivesica marissinica. The sequence continues at coordinate 73,785,418 of CM026386.1, read as the reverse complement.
ATGAGCAGTTTAAGGAAACAAGTGTAGAATGGTGTATAACAATTAACAATAACGAAAATACTGGTGCAAGGCAGTTCCTATCAATACTATGTCGACCATCGCATATGTCTTATGAATACTAGACTTATCAACTAAGCTTTCAATAACTTCAGAGTCTGCTTGTGCTACTAGGTCGAATTCATAATGTCCATATTCCGTTAAATGGTCGGTCAAATAACTTGCTTTATCCATGTAGCAATTGTCCACTTATGCCGTAAAAGTCATGTTTCTTCCCACTTGTGATATTTTGTCTCAGATCAGGGTTGGATTCACGGAACTGTGAATTAAAGTATTTCCTCACAGAAGACTTTTCAAACTTGTTTTGAATATCCAGTAGACTTGTCTGGGGCCTTGGAGAGCCGTGGCCTGGTTGCCAGTCGAATCGGGCATCATGTTTGTAGCCTATATGGTGAATCGGATATTGGGCCTTATATGCTGAATCAAAGGACAGGGAATTGTGCAAGTTTGACGGAATAAAATTTGTTCCTTTGCTGCTAAACTCATTTCTATATTCGCTACCTGGTTCACAAGTAACTGGGCGCTTTCTTATCACACTTGAGTATGCAATAAATGGTTTTTCTTCTCGATCGCGATCTTCAAGTTTCGTCTCAATGTTTATAAATTTAATTTTCGGCGGATTTATTGGTTCACCTAGACCGAATTCCTCTTCGTCTACTGGCTCCTCTTTCTCTTTGTCAAATTCGGGTTGATACTGCGCCTGTGTGCTCGAGTACTGTGTTGTGATAACTGGCTCGGTTTCAGGCTTGAGTCCTACCTGCGACACAATGCGTGGAGAACCACGTGTGGGAGCACTACTCAGCCGTATTATACCGCTGTCCAGGCTCTTTGCAACCATAATATTGTCGGAAAACTTCACACTTTTCGATTTAGTTGAGCTCGCTTTTCTTATATTGTGCAAATTCTGATTTGCCGACGACATTAATTGCGAAGGTTCATTCCTAGAATATTTTCCAATATCGTACTCTTGGAGAAATTTCTCTGTGTTGTAATGGTCTCCCATTTCACTTTCTTTCAAAATTGTGTTTCCCTCCTGTACCTTCACTCTGGCCGTTTCTACAGTTGGTTGTAGAATTTGTGTCTGACTGCGTTTCAACATTTGATGTTGATTGGTCAATTCTCTGCCTTCCCGACGGTCGCCTGCAAGGTTTGGTTGACTCGAACTCAATGTTCGGCTGTAACGGAACGCATCTTTCATGTCACTGTTCAGACGAGTTGGCAGATTCAACGCACCAACATGTGAATGCAGTGTGTTCATAATTTCCGGACCGCTAACATCTAGTGCATTCATGTTATATGTAAGCCTTTCGGGACTATAACTAGTTTTGTATAGACCTGCTCTCTCTTCGTTGTATCGACCTTCATGACCATAGAACGTAGGTGGCCTCTCGGTTGCGCTGGAATGCCCCATCTTGTAGTTAAGCGAGGATATATCATGACCGGGGCCATGCGCTTCCAACACTTTAAATCTGTTTTGAGCTTCCATTTCTTGGAAGTTTTTGTCTTGGTCTCGTTTGGTTGACTCTAAATAGTGTGCCTCAGGACCCCCAGGTCGACCTGGAGAACAATATACATATGTCACTAAACATCTGGGTTTGAGCCTCTTCAGTGGATTGGAGGCTGTATACATATACACATATATGCTTAGGTGTTAACATATTACGATACCTTCCATGTAACGGTCATCACAGTTATTTCTTTCGGTCGAACGAAATACGAACACATGATTACTTGCACTGTTTTAATATACATGCATTACTTGCACTGTTTTAATATACATGCATTACTTGCACTGTTTTAATATACATGCATTGATTTAATGATTTAACCATATTTTATTGCATATGCATATTAAACAGTACAGTTGACATACATGCATGATACAGAATAGAAATTAACAATGTATAAGATGCATACATACATTTATGTAACATTGCAAAAGGGTCGGGCCACAAGTTATAACTAACATTAGAAAACGGCCCTTCCCAATACATGCATTACTTGCACTGTTTTCAAGATTGACCTTTCGAATTGCATTTAAGACTAACTTTTAAGAGTAGGTTCGCTACTTGGTATATGCCTATATATTTTACATAATTATGAAAGTAATTAATGTCAAAGACTTAATCTTGAGTCGTATACTGACCAGCTGGGACGTATGGTACGTTATCAGGCTCTGTCTTATGCTTCATTAGTGTTTCTATGTTGGGATCAACGTGGGCTGTGCGTTCAAGCTCTCTCCATCTCTCCGCCTCCATTTCTTCGATGCCATCCGGCAGACTGACGTACTCTTTACCATGTAGTAAACGATTCTCCTCCTTCTCGGACGAGGTCTTCATTCTGAAAAAGAGTTATAGTTCCATATACTAATTATTGGAAGCATTAGATACAACGTGGACATAAATATTGGTTGATTGAACTTGCTACCAAATCTTTAGAAAAAGTTACATTTTCAACAGAAACGTGTCTTGTTTTGGTTTAAACATATTTATTTATCAGAATACATGTAATATATACTCACACGAAAATGAAAGTGTGCACTTAGTTTATACAAATTTATTTTAGCTCGATTGCGAAGCAAGTTTTTAAACTTATATTAATCACTCTTGAGACCTCTTTCCTGGTGGAATCCATCGCCACGAGGGAGAGAGAAGAGGCAACGTGGAATTTAAATGTTTTGCCTAAGGGCATACTCGTAACGGCTCCAGCGTGGCTCGAACGCCGGACCTTTCGCAACTGATGCGAACGCGCATTCACTGCGCTATCACGACTTCCAAGTGTGCACTTGGTTAGAGGGGAAATTATATACCTATATTCACACGTAAAACAGTGTTCTGATAATTATCAAATTTCAATTAAACATAAAACATCGTGTAGCCAATACATTTTTGCACATGCTAAATTGGCATATTTATTGCTTCTATATTGTATAAATATTTCCCTCTAACCAAGTGCACACTATCTGTTTCGTGTGAGTATGCATTGAGAAGTAGACAGAAACATACATTTATAATTATCATGATTAAACTGAAAGCTAAAAGCTTACAGTAATACAACTGTATTCGTTCGTGAGAGAGAATGCAGAGATACCAAGTGGACGTAATTGATATAAGTTGTGTGATGGATATGTAGTCCAGTGGTAACACGCTGTACTGGTAATCCAGGGATCGCAGGTTCGATCCCCCGTCTGACCCTAATCAAATTAACAGTCTTTCAGATGGGACGTTAAACCGAGGTCTCGTGTCGGTGCTTTACACCGTGCACGTAAAAGAACCAGAGGAGATTCTGGAATGGGTCTCTGTCTGTATCATGCACTATCCTCCAATCTAAAATGACAAATCTCTTCAGGAGGCGTCGCTCATATGGGCAACCGGTAGTGACGATAAATAAACGTAAAACACACACAAATTACATACAAATGTGTGTGTTTTTACGTTTATTTATCGTCGCTACCGGTTGCCCATATGAGCGACGCCTCCTGAAGTCTGATTAGTCTTTTTAGATTTTTGGAGGATTATATAGTGCAATGATACAGATAGAGACACATTCCAGAGTCTCCTCTGGTTCTTTTACGTGCAATGCGTACCGCACCGACACGAGACCTCGGTTTAAAGTCCCATCTGAAAGACTGTTAATTTTATTAGGGTCAGACTGGCGATCGAACCTGCGATCCCTGGATTACCAGTCCAGCGTGTTACCACTGGACTACAGATCCGTCTGTTATTGAAATAAGGATAGGCAATATGTTTATATATCCTGTCTGGCCTGTCTTAGGGCCAAACCAACATCTATGGGTATATTGTTACAAATGAATGTGTGGCATCCGTGGTCCAGTGGTAGAGCGTCGGATTTGGAATCGATCGGTTCCGGGTTCGATACTCGGTCATGCCACGTATATAGTGTCATTGAGCAAGGCACCTCACACACATTGCTTAGTACTGGTTAACCACTTAGGTCGGCTAAGCTTGTCCAAGAAAACATGTCTACGTCTCCGCAAGGAGTTTGACATTAATGGAACATACATACATACATACATGAATAAAGCTGAAGTGAATGATGACACAAGATATGAGACAATGTGTCCACAAGAGCATCGTTTCCAACACAGGTAGCGGATATAGCGGATATAGCGGATATACATGCAGGTACAACCACCGAATGTCCACGTGCCAGCTAGATGGTCACAGTAGTTAGCATACTAAATATCTGCCATCGGCGCTTAGTGCATTAAACATGAATTTATCAGCGTTATATTTGCTCTATTGGTGCGTGTTGTGATGGCGAAACATTAGCGCAGTGGTAAGATGGTTATAGTTGTTCTCTTGGTGCGTGTTGTGATGGCGAAACATTAGCGCAGTGGTAAGATGGTTATATTTGCTCTATTGGTGCGTGTTGTGATGGCGAAACATTAGCGCAGTGGTAAGATGGTTATATTTGTTCTATTGGTGCGTGTTGTGATGGCGAAACATTAGCGCAGTGGTAAGATGGTTATATTTGCTCTATTGGTGCGTGTTGTGATGGCGAAACATTAGCGCAGTGGTAAGATGGTTATATTTGTTCTATTGGTGCGTGTTGTGATGGCGAAACATTAGCGCAGTGGTAAGATGGTTATATTTGTAAATGCTAGGCGGTGATGATGTTTCAGATTCTATACCTTCGCCCCCGGTGAAGTGTGTGGGCGAGCGTTCCAAGGAGGTGAAGTGTGTGGGCGAGCGTTCCAAGGAGGTGAAGTGTGTGGGCGAGCGTTCCAAGGATGTGAAGTGTGTGGGCGAGCGTTCCAAGGAGGTGAACTGTGTGGGCGAGCGTTCCAAGGAGGTGACCTGTGTGGGCGAGCGTTCCAAGGAGGTGAACTGTGTGGGCGAGCGATCCAAGGAGGTGAACTATGTGGGCGAGCGATCCAAGGAGTGACTGTGTGGGCGAGCGTTCCAAGGAGGTGAAGTGTGTGGGCGAGCGTTCCAAGGAGGTGAACTGTGTGGGCGAGCGATCAAGGAGGTGAAGTGGTGGGCGAGCGATCCAAGGAGGTGAAGTATGTGGGCGAGCGTTCCAAGGAGTGAAGTTTGTGGGTGAGCGTTCCAAGGAGGGAAGTGTGTGGGCGAGCGTTCCAAGGAGGTGAAGTGTGTGGGCGAGCGTTCCAAGGAGGTGAACTGTGTGGGCGAGCGTTCCAAGGAGGTGAACTGTGTGGGCGAGCGTTCCAAGGAGGTGAACTGTGTGGGCGAGCGTTCCAAGGAGGTGAACTGTGTGGGCGAGCGATCCAAGGAGGTGAACTGTGTGGGCGAGCGTTCCAAGGATGTGAACTGTGTGGGCGAGCGTTCCAAGGAGGTGAACTGTGTGGGCGAGTGTTCCAAGGAGATGAACTGTGTGGGTGAGCGTTCCAAGTAGATTATATTCGTCCATTCCTAGTACCGACCATTATTCGTGATGCTGTAGAATTTGTGTCTGACTGCGTTTCAACATTTGATGTTGATTGGTCAATTATCTGCCTTCCCGTCGGTCGCCGGCAAGGTTTGATTGACTCGAACTCAATACTCGGCTGTAGATTTGCTGGTAGTTGTATTGTAGCGTTGTGGTATTGTAGTGTCTGGTGATGGTGGGATAACAGGTGACAAGTCCAATGCTTGGCGACATAATCGTAGCGGTACTGTTTCGAAACATGGCGTATGCCAATACAATAATGATTGGCTGTCCGATTAGCCGGTCGTTACAACGCTCGCTTCTCACCAATGTAAGCCGGGTTAGATCCTCGGACCGGGAAGTATGTGAAATGGTGCACAGGTGGGTTATCTCCGAGTAATCCTGTTTCCTACAACACGAAAGACCACATTTACGAAGTCACCCGCGCCAACGATTGAGTGATTAATATAAGTTGTTACAGCTTGTTTCGCAATAAATAACAGTTTATACTTAAGATTGACATATAAAGACCCGGCTCCTAGTTGGACAGACACCCACACACATAGTGTTTCAGGTGCTTGGAAACTGACGTGTAACAGTTCACGAAGATTGAGCTTATTTACCCTCGCCACCGGCGAACAATGTGAGCGAGCGAAAACAGTTCACGTAAGACACATTACCTTATATAGTTCGGATTTTCTGGAGCGTTGGCTTTCGCTGCCGACTTCATTGCGGGTGGTTTAGGTATGAGCGTACGAGCTATGCGACCCTCGAACGGTCTGGGAGGATCCAATGTGTTGATTGAGCGTGGATACTGTAAGAAACATGGTCAGCAATTAACCAATTACAAATGAATTATTGACAAATAATAAGTAATGGTAAGACGACGAAGGCAGTAAGAATGATTATATTATAGAGTGATGGAACCTACGCTAGACGTATATTACATACAACATGGTCAGTACAAAATGTTAACTACACCTGCCGTATATTATTATTTCTTCATGCATGAACACAACTTTCAAAAAACTTTTTATGACAAATTTAGCTTCATCGCGTGATCTTGCTAGTTAGTTCATCTCTCCCAACGGCGCCTGTTTACATGGGGAACTCAAGACTAGAGGGCATATATGTACTTTGTGTGTTTTACGTTTTATTTATCGTCGCTACCTGTTCCCCATATGAGCGACGCCTCCTGAAGAGATTAGTCATTTTGGATTTTTGGAGGATAGTGCAATGATACAGACAGAGACCCATTCCATAGTCTCCTCTGGTTCTTTTACGTACAAGGTGTAAAGCACCGACACGAGACTTCGGCTTAAAGTCCCATAAGAAAGATTGTTAATTTTTTTAGGGTCAGACGGGGGGTCGAACCTGCAATCCCTGGATTACCCGTCCAGCTTGTTACCGCTGGACTACAGATCCGTCTGTAAATAATTCAGCTATCGCAACGGCACCTGTTTACATGAGGAACTGGAAACTTGAGGGCATCTATGTACGGCGTACGGCTGGATTTTTATTTATGCACCAGTACGGCTAATTCATGGAAATTAGGTTAGAATTATTTAAATATTTCAAATACGGATGTAAATGGTATAGGTTCTACAACTATATGAATATTGATGATATATTACAATAGGCTAATTCTACTACAAATAGTAATGTACTGATAGCTGAAGCACATCCCTGCAGGTTCGATCCCCCGCCTGACCCTAATAAAATTAACAAGTCTTTCAGATGGGACATTAAACCGAGGTATCGTGACGGTGCTGTACATCGTTCATGTAAAAGACCCAGAGGAGACTCTTGAATGGGTCTCTGTCTGTATCATTGCACTATCCTCCAAATATCTAAAAATGACTAATCTCTTCAGGAGACGTCGCTCATATGGGCAACCGGTAGCGACGATAAATAAACGTAAAACGCACAGGTGAAGCAGAGGTTAATACTTACAATGGAATCGTCCTGTATTCCATGTGTATTGTAGAAACTGGTCTTATCTTGTAGGTTATCCAGCTTGCTGGGGTTGGCAGGTCCTAGCCCCGTATGGTTTGTATTGTATGTCGTCTGCCACTGGTCGCGCTCAACGTTCCGCATTGCGTTGGCTGTACGCAATGAGACCTTCATATCCCCAGTGCGTGACTGAAGGTTCGGCACCACCACTTTAGGTGGTATAGGATAATACTCCTGTATACCCCCGTGCACCTTGACATGCTGTAAATGAAACACAATGAGCATTCTAACGTTATGATTTATTTCAATTAGTCTAGACAACTCTGTAGAAATCATCAAATACAGAACAGAACATATTGTTTATTAGTTATGTTATATTTATGTTATATTTCGGGTTTTACGCCTGCATCAGCACCATTTTGGGCTATATCGCCGGTGGGCAGTTTACCTAACAACACCTTTCATGGGCAGGCTCCAGCGGTTAACCAGTACTTGGGTGCACCAACCTCCGTAAGAAACTGCCAACTTTTTCATATATTGTTTATTAGACTTAGGCATGATATAATATGATCACACGAAACAGAAGGTGTGCACTTGGTTAGAGGGAAAATTATATACTTATATTCACCCGTAAAAAAACAGTGTTCTGGTAATTATCAAATTTCAATTAAAAGTAAAACATCGTGTAGCCAATATATGTTTGCACATTTTGATAATAAATTTTCCCGTTTATTGCTTCTATATATAAGTATAGACTTTTCCTTCTAACCAAGTGCACACTTTCTTTTTCGTGTGAGTATAGCTCATCATCATAATAATACATATACAATGTGCATACAATGGAAAAGATGTCTTACATGGCATACGTATTGGTGTAGTAGTATGTTTCTAATTAACATATTTATCATTGCCCACATGTGATTTTTTTTTTATTTAAGTTTATTTAACGTCGCTACCGGTTTCCCATTTGAGCGACGGGCAGTTTACCTAACAACACCTTTCCTGGGCAGACTCCAGCGGTTAACCAGTACTTGGTGCACCAACCTCCGTAAGAAACTGCCAACCTTTTCATATAAACGAGACACGGTCTGAGCGGGGCTCGAACCCGTGACCATCAGAGATGATAGGTTACTGTAGTATACAAGTCAGCGACCTTAACCACTCGACCACTTGTGATTAGTTACTACTCAGGCATTATAGATTAAACATTTAACATTAATACTGTCATGTAATAAATGGTTAGAATTATTTAAATATTTCAAAATATGTACATATTGAAGTATCTACTCTCAAAGTAATCCCTTTTATATTAATATACATGTACATCATTTTTTATTTTTCTATATTAATCTAATATCTCTGTAGTTATTATATTTGTTAGTTCAGTTTTGTGTGCATTTATAGAATTCCAAATGATGGATATGACTTTTCCAGACAATGAGAGACATCGGTCAGTTATTGCCCCTGAATACTCCCTAAAAGTAGATAGGTCCTATCATGTGTTTTCCTTTGTTTTTATCGTTGTTCCCTTTGCACAATATGCTAGCAATTTTATTTCACTATCGCTTAATATGATTATTAAATTACAATATATCGACATATATCCTACAGTACATGCAATGAGTACCTATTTGTAAAACAATGTTATCAGTTAATTAACACGATTTTGATAAAATCACACGTATCATACCGCAACATCTGGTTAGGGAACAACGGTAAAAACAAAAGATTCTAACTGAAAGGACCTATTCACATTTTGGAATAAATCAGACTTTATCTGCCAAGGGAGGTAATAGAAAATTAGAGATGTCTCTCATTGCAATCGTATAATTATTTGTCCTAGATAATTGTATATTGTTTATTTATCATAGATACTATTTAGAACAATTACGGTCGTTTTTACTAAATAAATATATTATGATATTGTATATTATATACGTTTAGTTATAATGTATAATATATACAACTATATTTAATTACTTGATTAAAGCCATTTTCTCCAACCCATTCCAGGGCCTTCTTGTCAGAATTCTTCGGCAAATCTTGAATCTCTCTCCTGTCCCCATAACCTGTCGTTAACATAGGTAAATGTTCTTACAAAATTAAGCAGGAAAATATCCCAGATGAAAACCCCAGTGCTGGTATTTGACACTGTCTGTGAAGAGGATAAAATATGACGCAACACATATAATGTTTCAATTTATACGGAATCCAAATGTAGATTTTTAATTTTCTTGGTAATGTTTTCTCTGTTTATCCCTGCACAAAACGATCGATACCAGCCCACCACATCATAGTAGTGGATCAGTGGTCCAATGCAACCCAGGTTTGATCCTCGGTCCGGGAAGTATGTGATATGGTATGGTGGTATGTCACATCGGACATGTGGATTTTTCTCCGGGTACTCCGGTTTCCTCCCAGAAAAATGACCACATTTACGCTTTCATCCGCGCCAACGAGAGTGATTAATATAAGTTGTTAGAACTTGCTTCGCGATCGTTGTAAAATAAATAACGTTTAAACCAATCTATGGGTTGCAGGTTCGATCCCACGCTATGCCATACTAAAATGACTCGTATAATAGGTATAGGATATAAGCCGAAAACGATCCAATATGTAAAATATTGGACTGTGTTAGGCGCTTCGCACCGAAGACAGTATTAATAGTTTACATATTGGATCCGTTTGAGGTTTATATCTTACTTAAAACACACACTTATATAACAAGATCCTACTAATTAAAAGTATTAATTTCCTGCATGTACTCTTAGAATTTAATATAATACGCAGGCCTTTTGACACCAGTCCAATATTATTAATAATGGACTGCAAGTACAAAGGTATGACGTCACGGCAGTGTTTTAATAGTGGATCAGTGGTCCATGCAGTTGTTAGCACACTGGACTTGTAATCCATGTGTCGCCGGTTCAATCCCCGCTATACCATACTAAAATGACTCGTAACATAGTCTTTCGGACGAGGCTTGAAAGAGATGTCTCATGTCGGTGCTTTACACCATGCACGTAAAAGAACCAGAATTTAAAATGCCTAATCTTTTCAGGAAAGGTCGCTCATAATGGCAACATGTAGAGACGATAAATAAACGAAAAACATACACAAAAACTGAACATGTATGCAAAAATAGCGATAGTCAGACATGTGCGGACACAGTTATGAAAGGTGTATCATTGACATTCAAATACAATGTACGTCCACAATAACGTTAGTTGTGAAGTGGTTTGTCAAAGCACGTTGTGGACAGGAGAATCATTCAAATACGTCCACAATAACGTTAGTTGTGAAGTGGTTTGGCGAAGCACTTTGTGGACAGGAGAATCATTAAAATACGTCAACAATAACGTTAGTTGTGAAGTGGTTTGTCGAAGCACTTTGTGGACAGAAAAATCATTAAAATACGTCAACAATAACGTTAGTTGTGAAGTGGTTTGGCGAAGCACTTTGTGGACAGAAAAATCATTCAAATATGTCAACAATAACGTTAGTTGTGAAGTGGTTTGGCGAAGCACTTTGTGGACAGAAAAATCATTCAAATATGTCAACAATAACGTTAGTTGTGAAGTGGTTTGTCGAAGCACTTTGTAGACAGAAAAATCATTCAAATACGTCAACAATAATGTTAGTTGTGAAGTGGTTTGGCGAAGCACTTTGTGGACAGAAAAATCATTCAAATATGTCAACAATAACGTTAGTTGTGAAGTGGTTTGGCGAAGCACTTTGTGGACAGGAGAATCATTCAAATACGTCAACAATAACGTTAGTTGTGAAGTGGTTTGGCGAAGCACTTTGTGGACAGAAAAATCATTCAAATATGTCAACAATAACGTTAGTTGTGACGTGGTTTGGCGAAGCACTTTGTGGACAGAAGAATAGTACGCAGCTACATGTACCTTTTGTTTTATGTATGATCTGGACATTATAAGCATTAGCTGGCATCTCGTTGCTGATGGGCTTCTCTCCGCGTGCGGCCACGCCCTTTTTCGGGTCCATATCACTGTCAAATCTTGGAAACAAGGCAGTTCGAGGCATATGTGAAGTATACGGATGTTCGGCAGGAAATGTCTGATTAACCATGATTGGCCTACAGAAAAACAAGAAATAGCACCGTATACTATATATGCCAGTCAACATCCACACATTGGTGAGAGTGTTTTAAATAATGTGCTTATTTTGTTTGAATAAATTGTGGTACACAAGCATATATAAATATATTAGGTTCACGTTAACTATGACACTGTTCATCATGTACGTGCTTACATGTGCCCGCATGCGTCCACTGAGAATGAAGTCTCGATAACACATCCTGCCATATAGACATACGTGTAGCTAAATTACGAATCCTCTATCCGTTCCCTGCCATATAGCCATACGTGGGACTAAATTACGAACCCTCTATCCGTCCCTGACATATAGCCATACGTGTAGCTAAATTACGAACCCTCTACCCGTCCCTGACATATAGCCATACGTGTAGCTAAATTACGAACCCTCTATCCGTCCCTGACATATAGCCATACGTGGGACTAAATTACGAACCCTCTATCGGTCCCTGACATATGGCCATACGTGTAGCTAAATTACGAACCCTCTATCCGTCCCTGACATATGGCCATACGTGTAGCTAAATTACGAACCCTCTATCCGTCCCTGACATATGGCCATACGTGAAGCTAAATTACGAACCCTCTATCCATCCCTGACATATGGCCATACGTGGAACTAAATTACGAACCCTCTATCGGTCCCTGACATATAACCATACGTGGGACTAAATTACGAACTCTCTAACCGTCCCTGACATATGGCCATACATGGGACTAAATTACGAACCCTCTATCGGTCCCTGACATATGGCCATACGTGGGACTAAATTACGAACCCTATATCCGTCCCTGACATATAGCCATACGTGGGACTAAATTACGAACCCTCTATCGGTCCCTGACATATGGCCATACGTGGGACTAAATTACGAACTCTCTATCGGTCCCTGACATATGGCCATACGTGGGACTAAATTACGAACTCTCTATCGGTCCCTGACATATGGCCATACGTGGGACTAAATAAAAATTGTATTAAATACTGACATAAGTAACATTATTGTTAAACACTGCATTTCAACGTTCTTTGCTGCATACATTATGTTCTTATATTGCTTACCCCATTGCGGTTTCATGTGGTTCGGGCACCCTGAAATGTACATAATAAAATTAATTAATAAAAAATAATGCATATAAAATATATGAATGTTGCGCGTATGTATACCTCCTATATGTGTATGCATTTAAAGTAATATTCCTGTTGACAATTTCTAAAGAATGGCATTCGTTACAAAATATTGTAAAAACTTGTTTCGCAATCGAACTAATATAAATTTGTATACCTTATTTTCAAAGTATAAGTATATGTTTTGGGTTAATATCTAGCACATATTAGAAACCATAGCCCCTTAATAAGTATATTGCAAGGATTGTATGCTTGCCATTGACGTGTGTCTATGAGAGACATTATTGGGTTTTCGATTACCTCCCTTGACAGAAAAAGTTCGATTTATCCCGAAATATGTATTGGTTCTTTTAGTTGAAAGCCTTTGTTTTTATTGGTGTTCCCTAACCAGATGTTGCGGTATGATAAATGTGATTTTATTAAAAGCATGTTAATTAATTTATAATCAATTTCTACGGTAAAGTATCCATTGGATATGCTGTAGGATATCTGTCGAGATTTAGTAATTTAATAATTATCAGATAAGAAAACTAATGAAAACAGATACCATGTGGTGGAAAGGAAACAACGATAAAAACAGAGGACGCCAAGTAAGAGGACCAATCTACTTTCATGAGTATTCAGGGGCAGTAACTGACTACTGTCTCTCATTGTTGAAACTTTGTGTAAAAACAACGATAGAAACAGAGGAAACCAATTAAGAGAACCAATCTACTTTCATGAGTATTCAGGGGCAGTAACTGACTAATGTCTCTCATTGTTGAAACTTTGTGTAAAAACAACGATAAAAACAGAGGAAACCAATTAAAAGGACAAATCTACTTTCATGAGTATTCAGGGGCAGTAACTGACTACTGTCTCTCATTGTTGAAACTTTGTGTAAAAACAACGATAAAAACAGAGGAAACCAATTAAGAGGACCAATCTACTTTCATGAGTATTCAGGGGCAGTAACTGACTAATGTCTCTCATTGTTGAAACTTTGTGTAAAAACAACGATAAAAACAGAGGAAACCAATTAAGAGGACAAATCTACTTTCATGAGTATTCAGGGGCAGTAACTGACTAATGTCTCTCATTGGTCGTACATATAAGCAGCTAGAATATTCACGAGAAATGTGACTATGTAATCTACGAGAACAGGCACAACAATCAAACCCGAATGGTTACAGTCGTTGACTTCAAATCACTTGCCCCTCACCTTTGCAGGTTTGAATCCCACTGGGGGTGTTGAATTATGTCATGTGAAGAAACTAGCCGACTGGTTTGCGTTAGGTCGGTGGTTATACCTTGGTGCCGGTGTGTGTCTGAATTACTGCTCGGAGGGGAACCCGGGGTCGTCAGCAAGATGTCCAATGAGTTCCCTCGTTAAATAAAGTCTGTATTATTATTATTATTATTATTATTATTTTATTTAAGGTACTGAGATATCGCAGAAGAAATATAGGATTGAAGGTGCCTGTAGACGTTAATCCACAACAGATTCGTTTACATTTAACGCCACATATGTTGTCTTGCGCGTGCATGCAATGGGGGTATCAGTAGTACAACATATTCGTTTACATTTAAAGCCACATATGTTGTATTGTGCGTGCATGCAATGGGATACCAGTAGTACAACAGATTCGTTTACATTTAAAGCCACATATGTTGTATTGTGCGTGCATGCAATGGGATACCAGTAGTACAACAGATTCGTTTACATTTAAAGCCACATATGTTGTATTGTGCGTGCATGCAATGGGATACCAGTAGTACAACAGATTCGTTTACATTTAAAGCCACATATGTTGTATTGTGCGTGCATGCAATGGGATACCAGTAGTACAACAGATTCGTTTACATTTAAAGCCACATATGTTGTATTGTGCGTGCATGCAATGGGATACCAGTAGTACAACAGATTCGTTTACATTTAAAGCCACATATGTTGTATTGTGCGTGCATGCAATGGGATACCAGTAGTACAACAGATTCGTTTACATTTAAAGCCACATATGTTGTATTGTGCGTGCATGCAATGGGATACCAGTAGTACAACAGATTCGTTTACATTTAAAGCCACATATGTTGTATTGTGCGTGCATGCAATGGGATACCAGTAGTACAACAGATTCGTTTACATTTAAAGCCACATATATTGTAGTGTGCGTGTATGCAATGGGATACCAGTAGAACAAACACTCCACTGGTATTAATACTTCATTCAATTCTGAAAAAGAAACTAGTATTAACCCTAAAACCAAACTTTGTAAAACTTTAATGGGCTTTAAAATAAGTTAATACAATGTAAAGTTTATGTAAAACCTTATGGACTTTAAAATAAGTTAATACACTGTAAAGTTTATGTAAAACTTCAATGGGCTTTAAAATAAGTTAATACAATTTAAAGTTTATGTAAAACTTTAATTGGCTTTAAAATAAGCTAATACAATGCAAAGTGTATGTAAAACTTTAATGGGCTTTAAAATAAGTTAATACAATGTAAAGTTTGTGTAAAACGTTAATGGGCTTTAAAATAAATTAATACAATGTAAAGTTTATGTAAAACTTCAATGGGCTTTAAAATAAATTAATACAATGTAAAGTTTATTCTGTATGTAAATTTATATCTGATTTTATTGTATAGTCTTTTAAGACTTTAAGCTCGACACGACCGACGACAACGAATGGAATTGTCGTAAACATAATACCATGTGACCTCGTGTTTCATAATTTAAGTTAGTATGACTAAATTATGTACGCCATTGTGCAATTATGCGACTGTGGAAGGTGTGATAGCGCTGTGGTAGCGCGTTCGCTTCAGGTGCGAAAGGCCAAGGCCGGAGTTCGCGCCCAGCTGTAGCCGTTACGATTGTGCCCTTAGGCAAGGCATTTAAAATTTTAAATCTATATTGCCTCTTCTCTCTCCCTCGTGGCGATGGATTCCATAAGGAATGAGGTCTCGAGAGTGAATAATATTAGTTGTAGGAACTTGTTTCGCAATCGAGCTAAGATAAATTTGTATAAACTAAACAAGAATAAGAATAATTGCTAATCTCAGTAAACAGATTGTTATCAGAATTAGTATCAACAGGCAGAAATATATAGAAAATATTACTATAACCAATTAGAGACACCAGTGAGTTACTGCCCCTGAATACTCCCAAAATATAGATAGGTCATTTCCTCTGTTTTAATCGTTGTTTCCTTTGCACAACATGCTAGCAATTGTATTCAACTTTCTCTTCTAATAATTATTAAAGCATTATTACTCGACATATCTCTTACATTATTATCAATGGGTACTTATTTGTAAAACAATGTTATCAGTTAATTAACACGATTTTGATAAAATCACATTAATCATACCGCAACATCTGGTTAGAACACAGCAGTAAAAACAAAGGATTCCAGCTAAAAAGAACCTATTCACAATTGGGATATGTCAGATTTTATATTCCAAGGGAGGTAAAACAAAAATTAGCGATGTCTCTCATTGTAGACCATGTTACACTAGAAACTATACACCGAATAGGCCAACTAATAGCCGGGCCTAAAGCAACATGCTAGGCTTGAACCTGTTTATGTAGATGATACGGCCACCTGTAGATGGTCATTTCTCATCTCAATACAAACACCTTCTTCAATATACAGTAGAATGTCATTCAACGCAAAGTCACACGCCGATTTTATTAATCTGAAAATGTGAATACCTCCATGTTTCTATTGGCTTTGCGTAGGTGAATATAAGCAATTACCTATAAACAGGTATGTCACACAATTCAAACTCGTTACAAAGTGCAAATTTATAACAAGCGAAATTGAAAGTCGTATTCCAAGATGAGAATTGAAATATGACACCGTGCGCACTAACAGCTGAACAATTGAACATTTACTATCCGGAAACAACATTTGGCGTTTTAACAAAATAAATGGACTATGCTAAAAGTACAACACTAACAGCGACAGCAATATTCCAATAAGATCGCGAGATGGAACGGTTGGGGAGGGATTCGAATAAGTTACTATGTGACTATGCCCCCAACACTATCTCTGTTGTTGCAACTATTCCTGTGTTATGTACCAGTCTTGAATAAAATATATATTAAACTAAAATATGGCGTGTTTCTGCTTCTGTAAAATACTGCATTTAAACAGTTATGTTTTCGGTAAGTGACTAGTCAATCCTAGAGCATATAGAAGATACAATGCAACATGACATGTGTGATAGCGCAGTAGTAGCGCGTTCGCTTCAGGTCCGGAATTCGAGCCCCGCTGGAGCCGTTACGATTGTGCCCTTCGACAAGGCATTTAAATTCCACGTTGCCTCTTCTCTCTCCCTCGTGGCGATGGATTCCACCAGGAATGAGGTCTCGAGATAGTGATTAATATAAGTTGAAATAACTTGTTTCGCAATCGAGCTAAAATAAATTTGTATAAACTAACATGCGATGTTTATGGTATCCCGGAGCAAATAGGTTAGAAGTTATATCGCATTGCACGTATATCTAGGGTATCTCAGGGTATATTTACGATGTGTTCGTGCATTGCATCCCATAGATCGTCAGTCACAGTTGTCCTTCTAACTAGTATACCATGAGACACGTACCTTTAGATGTACATATACTAGTATGCGCGTGTTTTACGTTTATTTATCGTCGATAGCGGTTGCCCATATGAGCGACTACTGCGCAAGGTGTTGGTGGTCGCAAAGTGTTACATTAACCATTAACCTGACGAATATATTGGACGGAATGTGCAAACTACATAGATCCAGATCAGCCGCGGCGTAAGACTGGTCAGGATCTATGTTGTTTGCTATTCAGACACATGTTTAGCTCCAATATCCGAATAGCAAACAGCATAGAGTCTGACCAGACGGCACGTTCAGTGCACGTTCTGTACAGTCTGTTCTGGCTCTATATTGTTGGCAAAAGCGACTTTAGTTGTGATTGGCAGGTTACGTGTAAAGTCGGAGTTTAGAAAGAACATTACTTACAGTTCATCATTACTTCTGACATTACTGAGTCGCAGCTGGGTTAACTTGTATAGTTGCTTTGTCGGCTCCCCACTGAAATGATACACATATTATATAATGTAATAATCAACCTAAACGGAATACGTATGCGGAATACGCAATAGGTATACGGAATACGCAATACGTATACGGAATACGCAATAGGTAAAGGAATACGCAATAGGTATACGGAATACACAATAGGTAAAGGAAGTTCGTAATAGAGGCAAACACAACACGTGATGTAGTTCAATCCGTACTTAGATATGGTTGTTTGTAGCCCCACTCTGTGGCTCAAGTTACCTCGGATTAGATTGTTTACTATAATAATCTGCCTTGATTCCCTTGCACATTATGATATGTGTCCTGTATATGAATTATGAACTTATATGTTGAACACCTTACGGAGTGCATGTCGCAGCCACTTCACATTCCGCAGCATCAACTTTGGACTCAGGCATCATTACTTCATTAGTGTGTCGTACACTACACTACGGATAGGCCGGGAAGCGATCTACGACGCGTTCATGTTCACAGACTTGTCGGTTTGCATGCTGTTGCGGGATAACAAATAGCGAGTGCGGCGTTATCCGCAACTGAAACTCGTTTCGAAAGAGTTACCACAAGACTTGGCACCTTGTCTACGTTGGAAATGTATCCAGGGATGTCGTCTAAAGCTATATTAACAACTTTCCTAATATATTTATAACCTTCACCTACAGTTACAAAATCTTCAGACACCTTAGATAATTGAGTTGTTCAAACAGCTCGGCGAGGGCGGCTTTAAACAAATCTGCAAGCAGCTGATTATATAGAAAAAGTAACCAGCCCGAAAGTCCCATTTAAGTTTGTTTGTTTGTTATTCGGGTTGGTATAAACATATTTATTCCACTATATACATTCACAAAACAATACATGCACACATAATCAAAGAATAGGAAAGGATCAAAACGGAAGCAGAGCTTATATAGTTTCTATCCTTATTCGGGTTAACGGTTTATTACAGCATGGCACCTCTCCAGTTGTTATTGGTGCACGAAGATCGCACGCGGCCCTTCGAGCAGCATGTCATGCACGGGCGAGAAAACACATAGAACCTCCAACCTTTCGCATGGATAGTTTCCTCACTAGTGTGATTCGAACCTGCAGCAGTGACAGTAGAGTGATTGGACACCAACGACCGTAACCACTCGGCCACGTAGCCACTTGAGATAGGGACAGGTAGTGAAACATGTAGATCCCTCCCAGTTACTAAATACGTTTCTTTCTTCATTCAAAGACATGAATAGAACTGCACCACTTATATGCTTTGTGTCTTATCGTAATAAGTATGTTAATTGTTAAGTACAGTGGTACCTTGTCCGCCTCCGTGGTTAAGTTGTTAATGTCGCTGACTTGTATACAACTTAACATTTCATCACTGATGGTCACGGGTTCGAGCCCCGCTCAGACCGTGTTTCTTCAAAAAGTTGGCAGTTTCTTATGGAGGTTGGTAGTACTGGTTAACCGCTGGAGCCTGCCCAGGACATTTGATTTGTATATAAAATTATGTTGATGGCCTCATTGTAGATTAACTTTTTAAATGAGTTCTCTCGTAAAATAAAGTCTTTATTATTATTATTATTAGTAGTAGTAGTAAGTAGTAAGTAGTAAGTAGCATGTAGTAAGTAGTAAGTAGTAAGTAACAAGTAGTAAGCAGTAAGTAGCAAGAAGCAAGTAGTAATTAGCAAGTAGTAAGTAGTAAGTAGCAAGTATTAAGCAGTAAGTAGCAAGAAGCAAGTAGTAATTAGCAAGTAGTAAGTAGCAAGTAGTAAGTAGTAAGTAGCAAGTATTAAGTATTATAACAAGTAGCAAGTAGCAAGTAGTAGTAGTAGTAGTAGTAGTAGTAGTAGTAGTAGTAGTAAGGTGTTGTCAGGTAAGTTGCCCGTCGCAACCGGTAGCGAAGTTAAAACACAATGATTCCATTTACTTCAGCATTGAACTCCCTACACTCAAATGTTAACCAATAGCGTTTGTCGACAAGTTAAATGATTAACATTTATTTCCAGAAAAGCCATACAAAAATCATAAATGTTCTCGGCAGGAAAAGATCGATTAGATAGAGTAAACACCGTTCTACATAAAGATGTTATCACAACGACAGTGGTGTCAGCCTGTTGTTTTCCGCAAACATTGGGAACATGGCCACTAACGACCCGATGTAATTGATTACTGATACGATTAAATGTAACAAAGGAGAGATAGCGGATAGTGAATGGGAAACAATGAATTATTGAACATGTTTACGGCATGTCATAAATGGTATCTCTGCTTGAATTGATGTCATAAACAATCTTAGTGCTAGAGTTCGGATGACCCATGGGGCATTTTATGATTGCGTGGCCAAAAGAAATAGCACATCTGACCAAGTCATGGTGTCAATACTTTGTATTAAATATACATTATATGCTTATAACCAATACGGACAATGAGGTCTCAGTTTCCAACAAGGCCATGCTAGCGCAGTGGTAACCCGTTCGCTTCAGGTGCTAGCGCAGTGGTAACCCGTTTGCTTCAGGTGCTAGCGCAGTGGTAACCCGTTCGCTTCAGGTGCTAGCGCAGTGGTAACCCGTTCGCGTCAGGTGCTAGCGCAGTGGTAACCCGTTTGCTTCAGGTGCTAGCGCAGTGGTAACCCGTTCGCTTCAGGTGCTAGCGCAGTGGTAACCCGTTCGCTTCAGGTGCTAGCGCAGTGGTAACCCGTTCGCTTCAGGTGCTAGCGCAGTGGTAACCCGTTCGCTTCAGGTGCTAGCGCAGTGGTAACCCGTTCGCTTCAGGTGCTAGCGCAGTGGTAACCCGTTCGCTTCAGGTGCTAGCGCAGTGGTAACCCGTTCGCTTCAGGTGCTAGCGCAGTGGTAACCCGTTCGCTTCAGGTGCTAGCGCAGTGGTAACCCGTTCGCTTCAGGTGCTAGCGCAGTGGTAACCTGTTCGCTTCAGGTGCTAGCGCAGTGGTAGCCCGTTCGCTTCAGGTGCTAGCGCAGTGGTAGCCCGTTCGCTTCAGGTGCTAGCGCAGTGGTAACCCGTTCGCTTCAGGTGCTAGTGCAGTGGTAGCCCGTTCGCTTCAGGTGCTAGCGCAGTGGTAACCCGTTCGCTTCAGGTGCTAGCGCAGTGGTAACCCGTTCGCTTCAGGTGCTAGCGCAGTGGTAACCCGTTCGCTTCAGGTGCGAAAGGCCGCGAGTTCGCGCCCAACTTTAGCAGTTATGATTTTGCCCGTGGGCCAGGCATTTAAGTTCCACGTTGCCTCTTCTCTCTCCCTCGTGGCGATGGATTCCATCCGGAATGAGATCTCGAGAGTGATTAATATAAGTTGTAAGAACTTATTTCGCAATTGAGCTAAGATAAATTTGCATAAATAGTTTTAGTGCTCTTACGGTTAATGTATAACATTATTTGAAATACAGTCTGAAATACTGAAACCTACAACTCGGCCACGTCCATTGGTTATATTATGTTATATTTCGGGTTTTACGCCTGCATCAGCACCATTTCGGCTATATTGCCGGCGGGCAGTTTACCTAATAATACATTTCCTGGGCAGGCTCCAGCGGGTAACCAGTACTTGGGTGCACCAACCTCCGTAAGAAACTGCCAACTTTTTCATATAAATGAGACACAGCCTGAGCGGGACTCGAACCCGTGACCATCAGTGATGATAGGTTACAGTGGTATACAAGTCAGCGACCTTAACCACTCGACCACGAAGGCGGACACGTCCATTGGTACATATGTATTTTGTATTTTAATACGTAAAGTTGTTCATTCTTATATAGAAAACCGTGTTTATCCGCACTTATTACACTTTGTGTGTGTGTGTGTGTTGTGCAAGACATTGCAGTTTGTGTATTGCGTAACGTACCTCGTGTGACATTGCTCAAATATTGTGTTTACGCTTAAAATAGGATGTCTATATTGTGGAAAGCCGTCTTAACATCCACAAATGCTAGCGGTTTGGAAAGAATAGTATACCTATGCTGCTATACAATTATATCACGGTATATGTATGCTCCCATTACTTCAGATATAGAAAGAAAACTGATTGTGTATGCTTACTTATCTTTGTTAACTTAACAATACGTGTGATTGGACCATGTATACAATTAACGATCGAAATCTCCATAAAACACGATGTGTGTATTGTATATCTTAAAGCTATTTAAATGTGTTTATGAATATTCACAAAACATGTACAGTCAAACGTGTGTTAGTGGTCACCCCCATTAAGCAGCCACAATGTATTAAGCAGCCAAAAATGTTTTTTATTATACATTTGGTTTAAACATATTTATTCATTCATAATGTATAGTACATATCTATTGTATACAGAATGAAAATGGATTTATTCGAAAGCTGAAAGCTTATTGAGATTATCTCCATTTTACATTTGCCCTCTATTAAGAAGGCACATGTGCCAAGCAGCCATTTTTTGAGATTACCTTGATTGGCTGCTTAATACAAGCTTGACTGTAGATACGAAGTACTCTTAGATTGTTGTCGGTATGCTGTGGCGATAGCGCCTGATATGGCTTTGTAAACGCAACGGTGTGTTGACGCGTTGATAAACAATACACTACTAAATACAATACATTGTCTTTATTTAATGAGCGAACAACAGTTGACAAGGACATATACATACATAATGGAATATGATCGTCTCAATACAATAGGTATACCGGTAGTGGACATAGCGAGAAGACATACTTTGAGGAAACCGAAACTGACTTCAATGAGTCCAGAATAGATATACGTAAAAGAACCTGCGCCATATCGCCACAGGTCGATCTAGTGATAGCTCGGTGTATCAACCACGAACCTTCGAGTGACACGGTAGGACAGACCAGCGACGCCGAGGGTAATTGACATATAGCCAACTGTCATATAGAGAGATAGACACACACTATGCAGTCACTGGACCGTACCGAAATACGGCACTTACGACAAGACGAATCAGTTCGCCGGTTAATAGCATGTTGGACTGTAAACCATTCATGAGTTCGACACCACGCCCACTATAATAATTTACGGTGTTTCAGATGGGACGTTGAACCGAGGTCTCGTGTCGGTGCTTTACACCGTACACGTAAAAGAACCAGAGGAGACTCTGGAATGGGTCTCTGTCTGTATCATTGCACTATCCTCCAAAACTCTAAAATGACTAATCTCTTCAGGAGGCGTCGGTAGCGACGATAAATAAACGTAACACACACATACAATGCGCATGCATATGGATACAGGGTGATAGGCAAGTGGAACATACATGTAGAAATATTACCTTCATTAACAGTTGCTATGTAAACAGGCCATTTAACGTTTACGGGCATTTGCAACATGCATCGCTACGTTTTGTGCATTAAATGAAATTGTTACTGATTACATATAAGCGCGTGTAGTAGTCGTAATCTTTATTTACATCTCGTCATTGTACGTACAATATTTACAATAATATTACATGTATAGTTTACATAATAAATTAAAAGTACAATGCCACTCCAACATTGAGTTATATGAGACGAGCACATTATACACACTCATTTATCACAGTATGTTAGGGATAAACCTGCAATATCCCTGCTAATCGGATATCAAAAACTGCTCTAAAACAATTATAAAACACTGAAATACAAAATAGGTACTACTGCACACTGATTAAGAATTAGTCATATGACACAGACGGATATGTAGTCCAGTGGTAACACGATGGACTGGTAATCCAGGGATCGCAGGTTCGATCCCCCGTCTGACCCTAATAAAATTAACAGTCTTTCAGATGGGACGTTAAACAATGGTCTCATGTCGGTGCTTTACATCGTGCACGTAAAAGAACCAGAGGAGATTCTGGAATTGGTCTCTGTCTGTATCATTGCACTATCCTCCAAAATCTAAAATTACTAATCTCTTCAGGAGGCGTCGCTCATATGGGCAACCGGTAGCGACGATAAATAAACGTAAAAAAAAAGAGTCATATGACGTGTGTTGAACTTGAAGAAAATAATGGTCACACGTAATCATTTTAATTGAGTTCATTGACATCAACAACTACGCTACTAAATAAAATGTAATTATTTTAAATGATATACATGTACAATTTACATGCTTCAGATTGTATATGCCGAATGGGTTTTTTGTGTATGTGTGTTTTACGCTTATTTACCGTCGCTACCGGTTGCCCATATGAGCGACGCCTCCTGGAGAGATTAGTCAGTTTAGATTTGTTGAGGATAGTGCAATGAAGACAGAGACCAATTCCAGAGTAAAATACGTGCACGGTGTAAAGCACCGACATGAGCCCTCGGTTTAAAGTCCAGTCTAAAAAGACTGTTAATTTTATTAGGGTCAGACGGGGGATCGTACCTGCGATCCCTGGATCCAGCGTGTTACCACTGGACTACAGATTCGTTTGTAATGGGGTTGTATACAGTATTAAATATCATAATTTTTTATTAACTATCTCATTTACCATCACCAAGTGCCCATCTTACGATTGTTTTACAATGCTTTGTATTTTACATTACGCTAACTATTATGTCTAGCCCGATAAATTATATCACAAATTGAATACGAACAATATTTGTTAATGTAAACGATGTTAACTCGAGATAAAAATGAAACATTATACATGTACCTGTACTGCCAAGTCGGGGCTTTTGGAACGAAAACATCCACCTCATCTTTATATCTGCCCGTACCCCATTCCTTGGGTATTGAAACTATCCCACTGTCCACATTTGGGAACAGTTGCAGGGACGTCATTTTCTCTGTCCCTTAATTTAAACGTTCACGAATCCATAAACACACATACAGCAATACAATAGACACTTGATTGCGACAGTGGTTGCCAAGGTGTACAATCCACGGACTGGTTCTCCTTTTGCACCGGAAGTATATTGCGCATAGCTAGTAGGATTGTGGGATTATTGATCCAGTCTACTAATCTGAATATATTTAAACTGCCGATAAGACTACTGCGTACGAGTATAAAGTCAGTATTATATTGATCAAGATCACTACAAACGCTTGATTTATAAATACTATTTATGCAGATTCAACACTGGAGAGAGAGAGAGATTTATGAGGTATGTCTGGCATATCACGGTACTAAGCATTTGGAAGTCTCGATAGCACAGTGGTAGTGCAGCGGTAGCGCGATGAGAGCGCAGTGGTAGCGCGTTGGCTTCAGGTGCGAAAGACCCGGAGTTCGCGCCCAACTGTAGCAATTGCGATTGTTTCCTTAGACATGGCATTCAAATTCAGCGTTGCCTCTTCTCTCTCTCTCTCTCTCTCTCTCTCTCTCTCTCTCTCTCATCACCGCCTGTCGAGGAATACGATCAGGAATGAGGTATCGAGCGATTAATCTAACGTTGTAAAAACTTGTTTCGCAATCGAGCTAATAGAAATGTGTATAAACTAAACTAAGCCTTTAAAAGCAGATACATACACAATCATGCAATATATCACTATATATATAGAGTATTAAGTCACACATGTTCATTAATGGGATCCAGTTACAAGTTATTAACATAATAAACAATAATAATAAAGACTTTATTTTTACGAGAGAACTCATTTAACAAAATGTTAATCTACCACGAGGCTCTCAACATATATGCAATTCAAATGATAGAACTATAAGTTAAAACTGCATATGGGAATTATATAGTAATGTTAAAGCTGAGAAGTAGAGACACTATTATATATATATGATAACGTTCTTGCATGTGTGTGTGTGTGTGTTTTACGTTTATTTATCGTCGCTACCGGTTGCCCATATGACCGACGCCTCCTGAAGAGATTAGTCATTTTAGATTGTTGGAGGATAGTGCAATGATACAGACAGAGACCCATTCCAAGTCTCATCTGGTTCTTTTACGTGCACGGTGTACAGCACCGACACGAGACCTCGGTTTTAAAGTCCCATCTGAAAGACTGTTAATTTTATTAGGGTCAGACATTTGCATCTATAGAAATGTGAGTGCGAACATATCACGGTAAATAGCCGTTTAAGCGAAACATATATTAAAGCGACAGTACATTGCAAAAAGCAAATAAAATGCTTTTTTTTCACGTATGAATGCATAGCTACTACACATTCTTCTGAATACATTCGAAAACTAACATTGAATCAATAAACAGTGTTTTTGTGGTATACAGACTTTCAAAAGTGAAAGTAGGATTTCATATAACGGTCATCCGCGCTCCTGAATTGACGTTTGTTTGTCATTGTAGTCAATACTAAACACGCTATACTTTCGATTAGAGATAATTTAACTAAGATTAGCCTACAAATAAATATGCATAGGCACACATGTGAGATATCACGGTAAATATGTACCATGCATCGTGTTATTCAGGATAAACGCATTGTATTACGCATGTAGGTCAACACTATTTACTTTATTTTGTTAAGTCAACAAACCGCGTATACGACGTTTGTTTATTTGTTGAAATACTCAGTTTTTGAGGCAAATATTTGGAAATAAATTATACCAAATTACATTCTGTAGATATTTGCTTTTTCACCGATGTAGTGTCGCTTTAAACGTTATGATCGAGTTAATCCGAGTATGTTCAAATTGCTTTAAATGCCCAATGCTAGTAATAAACAGACTTTAATCCCACTTAGTATAATAATAATAATACATACTTTATTTAACGAGATTTGAACCATTAAGTCAATCTACCATGAGGCCCTCAATAAATTAAAACATGAAATAGCATAATGAAACATGTAAACAGTAAGCAGTAAAACTTTCATAGGAAATAAGATATAAGCTGCAAGAATTAATACTTATATTCATGCATAATTGTATATTATCAGTTTCTTAAGTTATTGGTCTGTTCTTGGCACTCACTACCTGATATATAAAGTGTTGAAGTGTGGAGCAGAATGTGCTGTTTCGATGTGATAAGGGAGGGAATTCCACACGTGTGACTCTGAATATAAGTAACACGCACACTTGGGATAAGTGTGATTTTATATGAAAAACAATAACTATATAAATACATGTTTTAAACATTTTGGAATATTTTTAGTTGTTCAGTTTGTGTTTTGTAATACAGATGTGATATATCTTTGATGGAATCTTTCGTATTTCGTTTTCATGTAATACTAATTATATAATGTAGTTGTGCGTTTTCTATGTCCTCTAGTATAGTTCTAGTCTGGATTCCAGTCTGTTGATTTTTCACGCTTTAGCTTCTGGCAAAATGATAGCCTGTGGAAACTTGATTTCCGATCGTAGCGCCATCTACTTACACCCATTTTTTCAGGGTGTAGATTTGAAGTACGATAACTCTTCTCTACAAGATACTCTCGGTAAATATAGAAATGGAATTCTATCGGATATCGCCGAACAGGCACGCTTATATACGATCATTTCCGAATATACACGAATGTTCCCGTAGCCTCATTTACATTGAAAAAATATAATTTCCCGTTTCTGTATCTGTATTCTGTATATCGACGAAATGGCTGGTTTTAACTATTACGTTTAGATGGTAATGGGTCGATTCGGCGTAATTGAAGTAAGGACGACTTAAATTTCGAGTAAATATGTCAAATCAGACGCACATTGTACTTTTTAAAACTATGTATCGTTCCGTTGACCCGTAAACAATGGCTGCCAATTATAATGTTTTATCATTAATTAAGTCACGTTCTAATAGGCCTATTAATAGGATTAATGATAATCACGGAAAACACATCGAGTTTCCCCAGGTGTTGACATTATCAGAAACTCAATACGGCCAAATTAATGGTCTCGGTGTTAAAATATATGTATTGGACTAACCAGGCAAAATATATCGACGCCTGCTCCCAGGCTAGTATAGCTCATATCCCGATGGAAGCTATTAACCCGCGATGCATTACTTATATTTACATTAATTATTCTTTTCAATGACATATATATACAAAGAAAAAATAGTACACTTTGCATTTAAAATGTATTTATGCCATATTTGTGGCTTACCGTGTAACGGAGCTAGTAATTAGACCAACGTTCGAACAGCGAACGCTACAAGACACTCATTTTCTTGCGAGAAATGCTGCCCAACACTGCGGCGAATGTGGATGCCCGTAACTTCGAGTGCGCATGTCAGCTGCATATCAATAGTGAAGAAGTCATACAAAAATAGAATGAAACACCATAGCGAGTATAGATTTATGCTATCCAATTCAAACGTTCATACAATAAAATTCGCTTGATGAGGTAATGGCCGCTGGAAATATCCCGCCCTTTTTTTTGTCTGGACTTACAGGTTTTGACTCTTTTTTGGGCGAATTTGTGCTGTAATATTATTGTGGGTTCTATTAGAGACTTTGTGGTAGCATTTTCATATGTAATAGTGTATTTGAAGAGCAGTGCCATTGCTGTACACTTATGGTGTATTCATGTGTAACGGTGACGTCATGTTGATGTCATCAGTGAAAATAGCAGCATGGAAACAAAGAAATAGTACTTAGAAGACATGTGCCCCATAGTAATGATAATTGTACTGGTGTTAATTGCAATTGAAAGGTTCCACTAACAGATACTCGTAGTGCATGGGTTTATGTTGGGTAACCAGAGTGTGGACCGTTTTGCTAGATTTTTGTCAGCCAGGCTTATATCACTCTAATAGCATATCAAATGAAAACATTACTGTTGCCAACTTTTCACGACATCTTCATGGCGGCAATATTGGATGTGTGTGTGTGTGTGTGCGTGCGTGCGTGCGTGCGTGCGTGCGTGCGTGCGTGCGTGCGTGTTTGCAAATGAGCACATTGGACGCGTTATTTCCAGTCACCAGCATTTGGTCCTAGTTTCTTACCTCTCTGATCAGCCTTCAGCTGGCGGAATACATGTAGGTGTCATCGTAGCTCAGCAGCACTCTTATTGATACATCTTCCGTAATCTGAGGCTACAGGAATACTCTTCTATATCCTCATTGGACAGCATCTATGTACTTTCTGACACTACTGTTTCACTACTTTTCAGTGACTGCCTTGAAGCAAGTTACTCTTTATCCAAATGTAGCCAGTGGTGTCACTACCAATGAGAGCATGCCAATTAATCATCTGCGTTTGCATTCTGAACACAAAGCAGTTCATAGATTGTCCTTAGTAAGATATTCCAACAGTTTTCCCAAGTTCCTATTATACAGTGACTGCAGCATCAATGCCTAGATCATGACTTCGAAGTAGAGCAAGTAATAACACATCAATGTCTGGGGAATAGATACTCACAGTGAATCCTCATTTCACAATATCTCATCCGCCGGCGATATGGCCCAGAATGGTGCTGATGCAGGCGTATAACCCGAACAAACAAACCAACAACGTCTCATTGTTACCGTTACAATTAGTGGAGCGGATAAGTGATATAATCGTTCAGTTGGTGATACAAGCATGAAAATTGTCATGAGTAGTCTCCTTGGGTCACTTGACAAGAAAACCATCCTAGCCACTTGAAATTTCAAAATGGCGGCCATTTGCCAAGATGGCCGCTATCTGGATCTTTAAATTATACCTTTTCTCATAGAAATTGATTGGGTTGTCGGATCAAGGAGGTTTTGGTGTTGTTTCATATGTTTTAGACTATGCCGAAGCCAATGGTGCTAAAATAATCCACCTAAAATTCCAACATGGTGGCCAATTTCCAAGATGGCCGCCATCTGGATCTTAAATTTGCCTTTTCTCATAGAAATTGATTGGGTTGTCCGATTAAGGAGGTGTTGGTGTCGTTTCTTATGTATTTGACTATGCTGAAGCCAATGGTGCAAAAATAGTCCACCTAAAATTCCAACATGTCAGCCATTTTCCAAGATGGCCGCCAACCATTTTCCAGGATGGTCGTCATCTGACACAAACAAATCTAGCTTTTGTTAGAGTTGTCGGAGTAATGTGGTTTTGGTGTCATTTATTATGTTTCGGATCATGTTGAAAGCAATTATGCTATGAAAAAGAACATATCATGCCCTTTTAATGCATCAAAATCAAATTTTATTGATATGTTGATCCATAGATAGATCCAACAATGAGATGGATTAGAGACGAGTGAATATCTGCACTACCAGGGCACACTGGTGATATTTCACTGCTGTTAAACTCAGAATTGGGTTCAATGTCAGCTAACTGAAAGTTAGTATCCCAAATGCTATCTAATGTACCCCCAAAAGGTTAGATAGCCGCACCTGAATTGACAGGTTGTGCCAGCGCGGGAGAGCCGAGCCAAGGATAACGGGGGTTTTAGTTATCTGGATGGTGTACAGATCGCACGGGATTTAAATGGCATTGGATGAACGATCGGACTAGGTGTAGGGCTATAAAGCATGAACCTAGTTGAATCCCATACATCAAAGTGCATGGTAAAAGGTGGTAAAAGGATAAACCCTCGGCCTTTACCTATTTGGTAGATTCGAAAAAACGAGAAAAATGTTTCACCTTGTGACTTAGTTGGAATTTCGTTGGGACTTAGTCATTTCTGCCCTCTCAGCGACATTCATCCTTTGCATATAGTAGTCTGCACACATGGCAGTTCAGAAAACTAAGTGGGGCAAATGCTGCATTTGTCAGCAGGACACCAAGGAAAAACTCATTCAGCCAAGTTTATTCAACAGAGAGCAGGATCGTGCTGGTTATGCCAACATTGCAAGAAATGTTCCATTGTTTTACGAGATCAATGCTCTGCCAATCTTACTGAATCCGACCAGACTAGATTAAGGTGATGGCATAGATAGCACATTGACGAAAAACAGAGCAAAATATCATCAGAGTTGTAAATTGTTGTTCAACAACACCAAGTTGGAAAGGGCCCAAAAGAGAGTGTATTCTACTGCTGCTGAAGCCGATACCGAAGAGATCCGTGTCAAGAGACCAAGAACACCCCAGCCCTTGCACTTGCAAGCTGTGTGCTTTATCTGTGAACGTGAGAGTCCAACGACCGCCTTACGAGAAGCGATGACATTGAAAGTGAATGACAGGCTTAATGAATGTGCCAGGGATCTAAGCGACGACAAGCTCCTTGCAAAGCTTAGTGCCGGGGATGCTGTTACACAGGAATTTAAATACCACCCTGCCTGTCTAGCAGGACTGTACAACAGAGAGCGAGCCCTCCTCAATGCCCTCAAGTATGAGCAGAACCCAGAAAGCTCAGCCAGCCAGAACTTGTATCCCTTTGCCTTTTCAGAACTTGTCATCTACATCATGGACATGAAGACCACAAGTGAAGGCAAGGATACAGCTATATTCAAGCTTGCAGATCTAGTCGCTCTCTACAAGCAACGACTTCAGCAACTTGGTGTGGACTCACCAAATGTGAATTCAACCAGATTGAAGGAGCAGCTGCTTTCTCGCATACCTGAGCTAGAAGCGCACAAGACAGGACGTGATGTACTGATTGCATTCAAGAAGGACGTCAGCTCTGTTCTTTCCGATGCAAGCAAATACAACGAAGCCATTCACATAGCTAAGGCTGCCAACATCATACGTAAAGAGATGCTTAATCACAAGACAAAGTTTGACAACGAATTCCATGAGGGATTTGTTGAAGAATCCATTCCGCCAACGCTTCTTCAGTTCATCTGCAATATCGAACATGGTGTGGATATCAAGTCACATTTGAATCATGGTGTATTCCAAGCAGACATTGCTATAGCACAATTGTTGCAATATAATTGCTACACTAAGAAAAAGATGGCGCAACAACCCACAGGCACTCGAAAGACCGTGAAACTCCATTCGCTGTATACATCGGGATGACGGTTTTTGCAAAGACACGAAAAAGACAACTAATTGACATGCTTCATGAGAATGGAATTAGCATCTCCTACGACAGGGTGTTGGAAGTTTCCGCAATGCTAGGGGAATCCGTGGTGAACCAGTATGTGGCAGATGGGGTTTTGTGCCCATCGATTCTTCGAAAGGGACTCTTCACCACCTCTGCTATGGACAACATCGAACATAATCCTACAGCAACTACGGCAACTACATCATTTCATGGTACAAGTATTTCCATGTTCCAACATCCAAGCCCCGATAATGAAGGTGAGATAAGGCCACCACTCCAACTTTCAGACAACAGAGCAAAGAAAGTTCCTGAGATTCCTGAATCCTTCACCAACATCCGACCAGCTTTCTTCAATAAGAAAAACCCGGAGCCCCATCCTATAGCCAACATACCTTTGCAAGACCCAACCTTATTCAGTAGAAATTTCGCACCCGAGCATGACTGGCTGGAGAAGGTTAGCCTAACACAAGAAGTCAACGATTCTGCCAGCATAACATGGTCAGCTCACCATGCATCCCAAAGGAGGAGCCAGGGTTTTGACGTTAGCATTACATCACTGTTTCCCCTCCTCCGAGACCAGGCCCATTCTGTTGCAGAAAGCAAAGACCATATGACTCGATACCACCAACTCAAGCAGCACTCAAAGAGCATGCCAAACGTGCTTCTTATGAGGCCGGACATGTGTGGGGACAGGCATTGATGCGACAGCCAGAAACGACCAGTCCATCAGACTGGGGATGGATCAAACAGGGCGAAGAGTGGAAAATCTTATGGACTCCTCTTGCACCTATTGCGAAGAATTGTCAGGAGTTGACCAAATGTGGGTGTACCAAGGCATGTACTGGAAGGTGCAAGTGCTACAGCTATGGACTCAGTTGCACAGGTCTATGTAGTTGTCCCTGCCAGGCCTAGATGGGCACAATATGATGGATATCAGGAATGACACTTTACTGCATCACATGCATGACAAAAAAGAGGTTTCATTACATTACAATGAAACAGATTTCAAAGAAGTACACTTCCTGCCGATTGTGGTACGTTGTTCAAGGATCAAATAATCATTATACATTCTTTTTGATGGCAGAATTGGCTTCAGCATAGTCTAAAACATAAGAAACGACACCAACACCTCCTTAATCTGGCAACCCAATCAATTTCTATGAGAAAAGGTATAATTTAAAGATCAAGATGTCGGCCATCTTGGAAAATGGCCGCCATCTTGGAATTTTAGGTGGAGTCTTTTAGCACCATTGGCTTCAGCATAGTCTGAAACATATGAAATGACACCAAAACCTCCTTAATCGGACAACCCAATCAATTCCTATGAGAAAAGGTATAATTTAAAGATCCAGATGGCGGCCATCTTGGAAAATGGCCGCCATTTTGAAATTTCAAGTGGCTAGGATCGTTTTCTTGTCAAGTGACCCAAGGAGACTACTCATGACAATTTTCATGCTTGTATCACCAACTGAACGATTCTGCCCAAAAATCACTCTTATCCGCTCCACTAAATCTGCTTGGAGGTTCTACTGGTGATCAATCTATTTGCCAGGAAGTGTATCGGTGAATAACTTGAAACATTACTAGCAAGGCATGTCTTGTTGTCCAAGCGTTTGGTTCGCTCATCAACTCTATAGTCTTTTACATCATTTGTTTTGTCTCTGCGACGTTCCCTTGCTCCTTTTTTCAATGATGCATACATGTACATTGTGTAATTGCCAAGTACAATCTCGTTGATAGTCAACAACTTAAAATGGTAGGACTGAAAAGCACGCTCAAAGATTTGTATCTTGAAACTGTTGTGTTGGAGAAGTGTTGCGTTCAACTTTGCAATTGATTGTTTCTGGTAGGCAGCTTGGTTGGATGAAATGCCATAATGCATTACAGATTTATCTGAAGAACCTTCAACCATATTTTCCAGAAACGTTTTGCTACTTTAATTAGAGACTTACGAAAGGTATGCTGTTCTTCTCACAGCCCTGAATATGTGTCCTTGATAGTATGCATTCTGACTAGGTACTCTGGAATATACCTACCATAATATATATGATCATATGCAAAAGAATAGTGCACACAGTTCTAATATGTAGCTAGATACAGTGCCCAACCACAATCTACGTTGGCTCGTAATGATCGTAGAAGCAGCACCACATTGTCGATTTACCGTCAAGCCCTCTGTACATATATTGTTTTGATAGTCAACATCATACTATATCATGCTGGCATGAATCTGCCTGAACTCCGCTGTCTTCCCACCTCCTATCCACCCTTCACACTCCTTTGCTAAGGAATTTAATTAAATGTGAGTAAAAGTAAACATATTCAATAGTAGGTTATTGATATTTAAATCTGATATGCATGCAAACTTATTTTAAAGTATAGCTTTGACCTTGAGTTTGGGAAAAACTAACTTTAAAATGGTGGCCATCTTGAAATTATAAAGATTGCGGCCATCCAGCTGAAATTTTATTATTACTATTGGCTTCCTTGACCCCAACTATGTGGGTAAGGACACTAATATTGTACTGATATCTTGATTAATAAGGGATACGGCAAAATAGGTCCCAAAATGGTGGCCATCTTGAAATCCAAGAGGTGAATATATATATGATGGAATAAGCCAACAGAAACATAGAAATCTGGTGTGTGTATATATATACTAGATGAGCTTCCACGTATTGCTGAATACTGTACTTAACATGTAGTGTTTCTTTAATTAATATGTTTTCTATGTTATTGTATATATGTTGAGGGCCTTATTTGTATTAGCCATGTGTTATGTAAGCCCCCTCGTAAAATAAAGTCTTTATTATTATTAGTAGTAGTATTATTACAGTTGTATCATTTTGTTCATATATTTATCATGTTTATATTTGTATTTATATTTGTAACCCATGTCATATTTATCTTAAAGGGTAATAATTATTGATATTTAGTACATGTACATTATAATATTTCCAAACCCTGCTGCAAGCGTACCACCCAATAGTTTCCCCTATCTGGCCTAATAAAATCACTGGTCTGAATCATATCATAATTATATAGCCTGGTCCCATACTATGTCTTTGTATAATATATACTAGTCTTCACTACTATTGTGTATAAAGTATTATGGGTGAGTGATTGTGAGTGACGATCAGGTCAGATGTGTGAATGAGTGAACTAACTCAACTAATTAGGTGCACTTTCCAACTAACTTGTTAGAGACCCTTATCCCACACTCTTACTCTACTAGTCAAACGGATAAGTTGCGAAGCTATCCTGTTTACATTAAGATTTACATATACTATACTAGTAACTATATACATATATACATTATATGTGTCAGCTGATAGCCAGACTCTGGCTCTTTATATCCATATATATATATAAGGAATACGAAACTAAGAAAAAACCCAGAGTTTGTTATTTCTATAAACTCCCCGGTCTACATATTGTATACAAAAACAAACAATAACATAATTATTATTAAACTAAATTGCGATTATACTATTGGCCGAGTGAGGCAATCACTAGAGATGGTGGAAATGTTGAAAATGACGAAGAAGATGATGATACTGATAATGATGATGATGAATTAGCAGTCAGTCAATACGAGCTATTGCAGTGTGTGCTTTGATCACCATGTTGGTGACTGTTGCATATATCGTGACTGTTATTGTTATGCGATGAGTATATTCCACGCTAATAGAAATATCACGATTAACTCAATCAACATACCTACCTAATATATAGAGAATATTAGGTTACTGTCTTATAAATTTTAATTTATTAGGCGAGTCGGAGAAAAAATACAAGGCGAGGCTCTACCGAGCCTTGTATTTTTTCGGAAACGAGCCTAATAAATTAAAATTTATAAGACAGTAACCTAATATTCTATTTATCCTACATTCTGAGTGTGCACCCGACACAAAAACAAACAAACTAGCCATGACAGCTTACAAACTCGCTACGCACTTGGTAATATGTTGCACATTGATATTTCTATTTCTATCCACGGTTATCCCTATGACGTCACGAAAGCTTTATTAGGCACTGACTAATAAAGCAAAATTTGTGTACGTTATTTCGCATGAAGGTATGATAAAATGTAAATATGTGATGATACCATATATTATATTATGAAATAGAATGACGTACCTACAACGCATTTTACTACGCATGCTCAATGGAAATATTTCACATGACTGAGTTTGTATTTTTAGAATAAGCTTGGAAGGTTGACATTCTCCCATTCTCACGGGGTTTAGTGATTCGTCATTACTTGCGTGTATCCATCCAAAGATTAAGTTTAAGCCGCCATAGCCGAGGCATATGAACGACTATGTCGTCTAAGACGATTATGTGTACTACGTCGGTTCTGTACATAGTCTAGTCGTGGCATCCCTGAGAGGTTCTTCCTTCGTCTAGCAGGTGTCATAACATTCAGTGTATCTCTTTCTCAACGGCGACTTCTTAGGGCCACATCTTCAACTATTTGTAAACCCACAGCCGAAAGAACGCTTCCGGTTGTTTCGCTGGCGTCTTCGTCCCCATCCGAATTGGCACCCACGATCGAAGCCGTATCGTGCCGTCACCAGAAGGATCCGGATAAAACTGTGTACAACGTAATCTATTAATCACACCCACAGCCTGCGCACTGTACTGTAGTAGATATGCATGTGTGCCCATACCGAGGCATTACGGTTCTCGGATCCGGTAGCGAGAGTACAACGAAGTACTTGATCCATTTTGCCGACATACAGTGCGTGGAGATTTGAACTTAAGATTAACGAAGTACGTGTTCCATTTTGCCGACATACAGTGCGTGGATATTTGAACTTAAGATTAACGAAGTACGTGTTCCATTTTGCCGACGTACAGTGCGTGATTGTATGGTGTTATACTCCATGGATGGGAAGTCTTTACAGGTGCAATAATAGTGTTTCTTTATTATAGTGCCATCCCTATCGAAAGGATCAGTCATATCTGACCTATGAGATATCCCTTATGAACAGCAGTACTTCCTGAATCCCATCAGTGCAAGCCAGGCACCAGGCTATTACGCAATCACTAACCGTTATTTAAATTTGCTTGTGGCTCACAACCGGCAATTAGAATGAACCACTCACGCGATTAAAACCTCCGGCTCTGGAGGCGGACTGCTTAACCACAGTGTCACGGAGACGGGCATCGATGTATGTTGTTAGTGTATTTATTTATGCTTACTTCACGTTGCTACCGGTTGACCATTTGAGCGGCGGGAAGCGTATGTAGCATACGTAACAACACCTTTCCTGGGTAGGCTCCAGCTGTTAACCAGTACTTGGTGCCAACGTTTTCATATATAGAGGCACGGTCTGAGCGGGACTCAAACCCGTGACAATCATTGATGATTGGCTACAGTGGTATACAAGTCAGCCACCTTAACCACTCGACCACGGAGGTGGACTGTTGTTAGTGTAAACATGATACATGTAATTCAAAATTTGCTTTTTTTCTATTACCTCCCTTGGCAGATAAAGTCAAATTTATCCCGAAATGTTTATTGGTCCTTTTCTTTGGAATCTTTTGTTTTTGCTGTTGTACCCTAACCAGATATTGTGCTGTAATAAATGTGATTTTATCAAAATCAGGTTAATTAATTAATTAATTAATTATCAAAATCAGGTTAATTAATTAATTAATTAATTTAATTGAT
Source organism: Archivesica marissinica (assembly GCA_014843695.1). Taxonomy (NCBI): domain Eukaryota; kingdom Metazoa; phylum Mollusca; class Bivalvia; order Venerida; family Vesicomyidae; genus Archivesica; species Archivesica marissinica. The sequence continues at coordinate 73,748,292 of CM026386.1, read as the reverse complement.
ACCAAATATTTACAGTAACGTATTCTTTAGATAATTATACTGTAGGATATATATCGAGATTAAATAAGACGAGAAAACGAATGCAAATTTATAGCATATCGTGCTAAGGAAACAGCGATCAAAACAGAGTATTCCGGAAGCAGTAATTGACTAATATATCTCAATACGGATCATGTGGCGTCCGTGGTCCAGTGGTAGAGCGTCGGATTTGGAATCGAACGGTCCCGAGTTCGATACTCGGCCAGGCCACGTATGTTTGCTTAGTACTGGTTAATCGCTTAGGTCGGCTAAGCCTGCCCAGGAAAACATGTCTAAGTCCCCGCGAGGGGTTTGACATTAAGGGAACATACATAGTTGCATCCCGGATACTTTGTGAATTGTCCATTAACATACATGTATGTGCCATCTACATGTTTGGAATGCTTAAATAGTACAATATGTTCGGCAGACATCCCCCCTTCAAGTTGAAAACACAGCACGGAACGTTATATGTAAACATTTCCAAAACATTCTACTATCCAGGTCGTAATACAAGAATAACCCATATCAATTACATACTAAGGTAGTATGGTGTCTTTTTCAATATATGCATAAACATGTCAATAGCGTATATGTGTGAATGCTTGTGCTTTACGTTTATTTATCGTCGATACCGTGGGCCCATATGAGCGACACCTCCTGAAGATATTAGTCATTTTAGATGTTTGGAGGATAGCGCAATGATACAGACAGAGACCCATTCCAGAGTCTCCTCTGGTTCTTTACTTGCACGGGGGTCGAACCTGCGATCCCTGGATTACCGACGTGTTAACCACTGGACTACATATCCGTCTGTGAACACAAGTCCCATCTGAAACACTTGTAAATTCGAACACTTTTATTTTAAACACAAATCCCTGCGGGACGCTAAAATATTTTACGATTGACTTGTCACGGTATTCCATTGATAGCGTCGCATCACTCTGTGGTATACGTAGCGTGACCATTTTACACAACCTGATCAGCAGGTTTTGGTGAGTTAGATATTGGATATAATCCATGTGTGAATAACGGATGCATATTATTATTATACAGGGCGTTAGCATATTCACATAAACTGGTGTTGTTGTTATTTGCGAGGGCGTGTAGCAATATATAAGGATACATTTATACAGTCACCGTGCGTGCGCATATCACTACCATACAGTCAATAACAACAAAGCCACGAGCTATTTCGAAACACTTGGACTTATAATTGTAAATTATAAATTAGCTATTCACTTCTATACTACGTATACGTCATCCGGTCATCGATTTTGCTGTTTACCTTTGCTGGGCGTTGTATTTATTTTAGTGGTATTTTACCATTAAGCTACAGAGCCATTATCAAACGATTTGATCACGGTTGGATTTTTCAGAAGAAACACAGTGTGCGGAGATTTAAAGAGACTGTCAAAATGGGGAAGAACCCACTTAACTGCGGGGCCCAGTGCTCAAGAATGACCATGATCATACTTAATGTCTTTTTCTTGGTGAGTACATATTCTGTTTTCGTATTAACGAATGTTACCGCAGTTTATTTCATAAATAATTGTGTGTTCACAGGTTAATTATTTCACGATAACAGCATACCTTCAAAAATCGATGTATATGTGTTACGATAATACTTGTGAATGTGTTGGCTTGTTAGTGAAAGATCCATAGCCATCTAGATATAGAGCTGCAGTTATTCATTCGCATCCATACAAGGCATGCCTACTATGTGTGTATGTATGTTTCATTAATATCAAACTCCTTGCGGGGACGTAGACATGTTTTCCTGGGCAAGCTTAGCCAACCTAAGTGGTTAACCAGTACTAAGCAATGTGTGTGAGGTGCCTTGCTCAATGACACTACATACGTGGCCTGATCGAGTATCGAACCCGGGACGATCGATTCCAGATCCGACGCTCTACCACTGATATATCTTAATATTTCGTATCCATCCTATCGTAACCCTTTCAACACCACCTATCTCTAAATAGGCCTACAAAAGGTATAGATCCAGATAAGCCGTCTCATCAGGATCTACACTTTTTGCAAGTAATATTACTATTTTTAGACAAAATGGATAATTTTGATAAATGAACTGGTCCAAATGTAATTGTCTGATTAATTTATGGTCTAAAATATCATGCACCAGCCCATGTCAGTTACTTGGTGTTGAATGAGGTAATACATGTACGTCATTAACATCCTATTTTAAAGCAGCATTACATCGTAATAAAGGATTTTTTGGGTAAAATATAAATACTAATGTGTGTGTGTTTACAAAAATCGAAATAGTCGCTCAGAAACGATAAAATTCCAATAAATTTAAACCGTCGTATACGCGAATTTGTTTATCAACACACGAAATGTAAACACGCACAGTGGGCATGCGTGAAACAACAGAGGATGTAGAAAACAACGTATATATATATATGTGAAAGAATATCTATCTATCTTCCTCTAATGTCGAACCCCTCGCGGGGATGTAGAAATGTCCCCAAAAGACTTAGCTAACAGAGGTATGAATCAACATATCAAATAATTTAATTAAAAAAGAAAACGTGGGACAAATGGGGACGATGCATTCCAAATGCAAAAAAGTGCGAACGATGCGTTCCGGTTGTAAACAAGTGCGTAACCGATCGACTCGGAAAGTCCTACTTTCGGTTTTGAGTTTGTTTTATCGCAAAAAAACACTGTTTACCAAATGAACATAAGCATACAAAGTATAATGTTAGAATGTGTAGAAGCATTGCTACCCATACGTTTATTCTACATCCTTATACGTTTCATCCACGTTCGTCCCACGTGCCTCTATTTACAGGTGTGTGTTTGTGTTGTTAACCTGATACATTGTTTATGTCGGGAAATAGCCTTAAGCTCATGTTCTTCGTGTTATAATTGTCTTAAGTTTCTTGTATTCATGTATCCAGTTTATAGTTCACACCGTGTATGCTTCGGCTGTGTGTTATTACGTTTATTTATCGTCGCTACCGGTTGCCCATATGAGCGACGCCTCCTGAAGATATTTAGTCATTTTAGATTTTTGTAGGATAGTGCAATGATACAGACAGAGACCCATTCCAGAATCTCCTCTGGTTCTTTTACGTGCACGGTGTAAAGCACCAACACAAGACCTCGGTTTAACGTCCCATCTGAAAGACTGTTATTTTTATTAGGGACAGACAGGGATCAAACCTGCGATCCCTGGATTACCAGTCCAGCGTGTTACCACTGGACTACAGACCCGTCTTCAGCTGTCTCTGGCTGTATTCTATTATATATGTTTTCTATGTCATTGTATATATGTTAAAGGCCTTATTTCTGTTAGCCATGTATTATGTAAGCTCCCTCGTAAAATAAAGTCTTTATTATTATTATTATTATTAAATATAAGATCGTATTTGTATTGACCATGTGTTATGTAAGCTCCCTCGTAAAATAAAGTCTTTATTATTATTATTAAATATAAGCTCGTATTTGTATTGACCATGTGTTATGTAAGCTCCCTCGTAAAATAAAGTCTTTATTATTATTATTATTATTGTTATTATTAAATATAAAATCGTTTATTATTTGGGTTGCATCTTAAATTTTATACAAAATGCAAAACTGCACAATTTTGTTTCATAATAGCAGAACACACCAAGCGTTACCTCTGTATAGCTATTTTGAATTTATTAATGTCTGAAGAGCAATCAGCATATATCCTGAATAGACGGCACGTTCTGTTCTGTCTGGTCGGTTTCTCAACATAACTTGCAGTCTAGCCAGTGGAACCATAGTAGATAGAAAGGAAAGCCCTGCAGTATACCTGGATAATGCTACTGTTGTCCTGCAGTATACCTGGATAATGCTACTGTTGCCCTGCAGTATACCTGGATAATGCTACTGTTGTCCTGCAGTATACCTGGATAATGCTACTGTTGCCCTGCAGTATACCTGGATAATGCTACTGTTGCCCTGCAGTATACCTGGATAATGCTACTGTTGCCCTGCAGTATACCTGGATAATGCTACTGTTGCCCTGCAGTATACCTGGATAATGCTACTGTTGCCCTGCAGTATACCTGGATAATGCTACTGTTGTCCTGCAGTATACCTGGATAATGCTACTGTTGCCCTGCAGTATACCTGGATAATGCTACTGTTGCCCTGTAGTATACCTGGATAATGCTACTGTTGTCCTGCAGTATACCTGGATAATGCTACTGTTGTCCTGTAGTATACCTGGATAATGCTACTGTTGTCCTGCAGTATACCTGGATAATGCTACTGTTGTCCTGCAGTATACCTGGATAATGCTACTGTTGCCCTGCAGTATACCTGGATAATGCTACTGTTGCCCTGTAGTATACCTGGCTAATGCTACTGTTGTCCTGCAGTATACCTGGATAATGCTACTGTTGTCCTGTAGTATACCTGGATAATGCTACTGTTGTCCTGTAGTATACCTGGATAATGCTACTGTTGTCCTGCAGTATGTTGCCCTGCAGTATACCTGGATAATGCTACTGTTGTCCTGCAGTATGTTGCCCTGCAGTATACCTGGATAATGCTACTGTTGTCCTGCAGTATGTTGCCCTGCAGTATACCTGGATAATGCTACTGTTGTCCTGTAGTATACCTGGATAATGCTACTGTTGCCCTGCAGTATACCTGGATAATGCTACTGTTGCCCTGCAGTATACCTGGATAATGCTACTGTTGCCCTGCAGTATACCTGGATAATGCTACTGTTGCCCTGCAGTATACCTGGATAATGCTACTGTTGCCCTGCAGTATACCTGGATAATGCTACTGTTGCCCTGTAGTATACCTGGATAATGCTACTGTTGCCCTGCAGTATACCTGGATAATGCTACTGTTGCCCTGCAGTATGTTGCCCTGCAGTATACCTGGATAATGCTACTGTTGTCCTGCAGTATGTTGCCCTGCAGTATACCTGGATAATGCTACTGTTGTCCTGCAGTATGTTGCCCTGCAGTATACCTGGATAATGCTACTGTTGCCCTATACCTGGATAATGCTACTGTTGTCCTGTAGTATACCTGGATAATGCTACTGTTGCCCTGTAGTATACCTGGATAATGCTACTGTTGTCCTGCAGTATACCTGGATAATGCTACTGTTGTCCTGTAGTATACCTGGATAATGCTACTGTTGTCCTGCAGTATACCTGAATAATGCTACTGTTGCCCTGCAGTATACCTGGATAATGCTACTGTTGTCCTGCAGTATGTTGCCCTGCAGTATACCTGGATAATGCTACTGTTGTCCTGTAGTATACCTGGATAATGCTACTGTTGCCCTGCAGTATACCTGGATAATACTACTGTTGTCCTGCAGTATGTTGTCCTGTAGTATACCTGGATAATGCTACTGTTGCCCTGTAGTATACCTGGATAATGCTACTGTTGTCCTGCAGTATACCTGGATAATGCTACTGTTGCTATATACTATGACTTTAATCTATTCATTGAAATTCATAATTAATATATTCAGAAAGCATTTGTGACTTCCGACAATATATTGTTAGATCAGGAATATAGATATATGGCTGGCAATAAAACAGGTCATAATTAGTTTATACAATTTTGTTAGCTCGATTGCGAAACAAGTCCTAACAACTTATATGAATCACTCTGGAGACCTCATTCCTGATGGAATCCATCGCCACGAGGGAGAGAGAAGATGCAATGTGGATTTCAAATGCCTTGCCTAAGGGCACAATCATAACGGCTCCAGTGTGGTTCGAACTCCGGATCCTGATTAGATACAATGGGTTAGTTGTCATGCTCTGAGTGTCATTTATATGAAGATCTGTACAATGACTTTCTAACTCCGAGACATGAACTTCTAAACCTGTACATTGATTTTCTAAAGAAATGTATATTTACTTTCTAAACCTGTATATTAGAATGTGTGTACATGTATTGAATTTCTCAACAGTATTTTGAATTTCTCAACATGTATGTGCAATTTCTCAGCATGTATTTTGAATTTCTAAACATGTATATTGAAACAGTGTAAACTTTATTTATTTTACAACGATTGCGAAGCAAGTTTTAGCAACTTATATTAATCAATCTCGTTGGCGCGGATGAAAGCGTAAATGTGGTCATTCGTGTGGGAGGAAACCGGAGTACCCGGAGAAAAACCCACCTGTCTGATCTGGCGACCATCGTATCATCTCACATACTTCCCGGTCCGAGGATCGAACCCGGGTTGCATTGGTGAGAAGCGAGCGCACTAACCACTGCGCTAATCGGACAGCATATTTGTAATTGTAAATCATGTTTAGAAATTCAACATACATATAATTATATATGTTTAGAAATTCAACATACATTATATATATATTTATTTAGACGTATACATATAGTACATAGTCATAATTATATACATATTATGCATACTATTTACACGTGATCAATGTCATACAAGCAAATAATACATGTATTGAGTAGATTGTTTAGAATAGAATTAGAATAGATATATATTTGTTTTTAGAGATGATAAACATTAAAATTACAAATAACTTATTTAGTATGTATGCAAATATACATGACTTATTGTGCATGTCTACTTGTTTATTCTGGGAAACAAGGTAAGTATATTGAAGACTGCTTACTGCTTATTCTACATAATTATAGCTATATACAACTTGATCAACAACAATATTATAAATTATTGTAATACTATATATATATATATGTTGATTTCTAAACATGATTTACAACTTCTCAGCTGTATAATGAAATATTAAATTTATACAGCTGAATAATATATATATATACAAGCTATGCACACTAAATATAAAACATGTTCGTTCACTAGATTCATCAGGCAATACATGACAAATGCGTGCAATAAGTGTATGTACTAAATGTACTACATTTCGACAAAATTAATCAACTGTGATACGGCAACACCCGCAAAAAACTAGAAACTAATGGGTTTTATATGAGTGTACAGATACAATCTGACATATTTCGATTAAGTAGCAGTTAGCTGAGTGACTTGTGTTATGACGAGTTTATTGATATCGTTGTTATTACGTACGTAGGTGGGTTTCATTAACGCTAACGAGTTCTCCCATGAATTAGTACGTAGGCTATCATACATGAGTTTTTTAAGAAGCGTTTGTAAAAACAACACAACTTATGTCGTGCTAAACAATAGAATATGCCATGTTTAATCAAATAAACTCACCCCGTAACCCTTTAACCGGCAATCACAACTAACGTTGATTTTGTCAACAAAAACAACATCGAGTCAGATCAGATGACACAGAACAACATGTCATCTGAGCAGGCTAGGCTCTATTGGGATAGTGGACCTATGGCACTTGGCTGAATAGCAAACAACATAGATCCTGATCGAAATGTTGTTTCACTATTCTGTCACAGGTTAACTGTTCGTATAAAACTGCATTTGCGGTGTTGCAAAACGTCCGACTCCATGGTCGAGTGGTTACGGTCGCTGACTTGTATACCACTGTAATCTATCATCACTGATGGTCACGGGTTCGAGCCCCGCTCAGACCGTGTCTCATTTATATGAACAAGTTGGCAGTTTCTTACGGAGGTTGGTGCACACAATACTGGTTTAACAGCTGGTGCCTGCCTGTCCATGAAAGGTGTTGTTAGATCAACTGCCCGTCGCTCAATTGGGAAAGCGGTAGCGACGTTAAATAAACTTAAATATACCCCCCCCCCCTGCAAATACCCCGTCAAATCCAGGTTTGTCTGGTAGAAAAAAGCCATCGTACATGTACTTACTTCTCAAATTGATTTAGTGATTTTGTTGAAGAATATTTTATTGCGATTGTTTTAGGTTTATTTATCGTCGCTACCGGTTGCCCATATAAGCGACGCCTCCTGAAGAGATGTCATTTTAGATTTTTGGAGGATAGTGCAATGATACAGACAGAGACCCATTCCAGAGTCTTCTCTTGTTCTTCTACGTGTACGGCGTAACGCACCGACACAATACCTCGATTTAAAGTCCCATCTGAAAGACTTAGTTTTATTAGGCTCAGACGGGGGATCGAACTATATCGAATTTTTTATTTAGTTTTCACGTATCTGCCAACGTGTTTTTTTTAGTAGAAATTACCGTACCGCATGTATTAATTAATTGAGTGATTTTGAACATGTGCACGCATATTAAACTCGTTATGTATGTGACTAATCGTTTAAACAGACGGATCTGTAGTCCAGTGGTAACACGCTGGACTGGTAATCCAGGGATCGCAGGTTCGATCCCCCGTCTGACCCTAATACAATTAACAGACTTTCAGATGGAACTTTAAACAGATGTCTCGTGTCGGTGCTTTACACCGTGAACGTAAAAGAACCGGAGGCGACTATAGAATGGATCTCTGTCTGTATCATTGCACTATCCTCCAACAATCGAAAATGCCTAATCTCTCAAGGAGGCGCCGCGCATATGGGCAACCGGTAGCGACGATAAATAAACGTAAATTACACACAATACAGACGGATATGTAGTCCAGTGGTAACACGCTGGACTGGTAATCCAGGGATCGCAGGTTCGATCCCCCGTCTGACCATAATAAAATTAACAGTCTTTCAGATGGGACGTTAAACCGAGGTCTCGTGTCGGTGCTTTACATCGTGCACGTAAAAGAACCAGAGGAGACTCTGTAATGGGTCTCTGTCTGTATCATTGCACTATCCTCCAAAATCTAAAATTACTAATCTCTTCAGGAGGCGTCGCTCATATGGGCAACCGGTAGCGACGATAAATAAACGTAAAACACACAAAATAATCGTTTAATAAACGCTGTTTGTACTCTACGCTTTAAAGAAACGCCGAGAACAGATGTATCACTAGACAGAATAGTCATAGCTCGCCCAAAAGTGGATATGTGTACATTATAAGTTGAAACGACTACACTATGTTTATTCAAAGTAATAAATATATTGTTTTAAACTAAAGCGAAAGCTATTATTCCGCTGGTTTTAAACATGTCGATTGTAATATTTTGAATTAAATTGCATAATGGGAATCATGTGATGGTCACAGCTTTGTCCGTCACAATATTGTTACGTGGTGTCCTTGTTGACATCATCGGTGCGTCATCACTCGCTGTTAGTGGCGCTAATCCAACATGACTCGACTCTCGTGTCTGTGGAGCAAATGTACACAATGAGTACTCGCACACAGCTATGTGCCCGCCTCCTTGGTCGAGTTGTTATGGTCGCTGACTTGTATACCACTGTAACCTATCATTACTGATGGTCACGGGTTCGAGCCACACTCAGGCCGTGTCTCGTTTCTTTCGGAAGTTGGTACACTGGTATTGGATAACCGCTGTAGCCTGTCCAGTAGCCAAACATGGTGCTGATGCAGGCGTAAAACCCAAAACAAACAAACAAACAAGCTGAAGGATGAATCTCTAAATACTAGGGATGGCAATGAATATCCGAATATTCGAATATTCGCTCAAACGTCCGAATATCCGAATACTATTACAGTATTCGAATATTCAGGAGAAACAAATATATTTGCAAAATTTAAATAAACTGTCATAAAATCTGATACGTCGTTGTTGTTTTCTTTTCAATATATCATAAAACCTTACAAAGTTACAATACAATATTCGAATAACTCCCCGACCGAATATTCGAATGCCAAAATCGCTATTCGTTGCCATCCCTACTAAATACATAACATTTAGATTGTACATACATTTCTCATTTATTTCAGTTGGGTGGTATGGCCCTGTTGGTACTGGGCATTGTATTTCGTTATGGAGGGGGTGAAATCCGAGAGGAGATTAAGCCAACGTTTGAAGATATTGAGATTAACGACTATGATCTGTACGGTCTGCTGAATAGCTTGGCCATTATCTTCATGGTTACCGGCGCTGTTATCATCATATTCTCCTTCATCGGGTTCGTCGGTGCCGTTTGCTACGTCAAGTCTGCACTCGTTGTTGTAAGTAATTGCTTAATCATACTTCGTTTGCTTATGTTCCAGCCTCCTATACTTGCTTGCGGAAGTTCAGTGATTCTACCCGGTGCCGGTCCGTGCCTGACTCTTCAGAAGGACACCCGGGTCTCTCTCCACCAATAAGATGTGGAGAGGCGAGCATACTAGTAGCTGTTGGTGTGACTTAAAACCCACAAACAAACTAACAAAAGATTATGTGTTAATCGCGTTTGCTAATGTTGCAGCAAGTATCACTAAAATGATATGCTTCATCGTTGTCATCTCATCGTTGCATCACACGTTTATCGTTGTCAGATATCATCGTTGCACCACACGTTTATCGTTGTCATCCCATCTTTGCACCACACGTTTATCGTTGTCATCCCATCTTTGCATCACACGTTTATCGTTGTCATCTCATCGTTGCATCACACGTTTATCGTTGTCATCTCATTGTTTCATCACACGTTTATCGTTGTCATCTCATCGTTGCATCACATGTTTATCGTTGCCCGATATCATCGTTGCATCACACGTTTATCGTTGGCAGATATCATCGTTGCACCACACGTTTATCGTTGACATCTCATCGTTGCATCACAGGTTTATCGTTGTCATCTCATCGTTGCATCACACGTTTATCGTTGCCCGATATCATCGTTGCATCACACGTTTATCGTTGTCAGATATCATCTCGTTGCATCACACGTTTATCGTTGTCAGATATCATCGTTGCATCAAACGTTTATCGTTGTCATCTCATCGTTGCATCACACGTTTATCGTTGTCATGTAGTCGTTGCATCACACGTGTATCGTTGTCATCTCATTGTTTCATCCACACGTTTATCGTTGTCATCTCTACGTTGTTTTTGCTGATTTTGAGATACACCAATTTCGTGACAACAATATACGTGCAATGCTGTATATGATACGTCCATTAATTGTTTTCATTCAATGACATATTAGGTGTCTTTACAAATACATACACACACAATAGATTATACATGTATATAATTATAATTTATATTTATACGGTCGACCGACCTCTATTGGATGTACAGAATGGTACATTTGTATATACCGTCACGATGACGTCATGTGTCTAATGACCATCACGTGACCATATTGAGTTTCCTTTTCAGTATGCCATATTGATTGGTCTGTGCTTACTCCTGGAACTAGCTGGCGTCATTCTGTTCTTCATGTTGCGAAGTGAGGTAAGCTAATAATGGGGTCTAGGGGCAACACGAGTATTGGCGACCAGTTACGCTCTCCGTTGCTCGTTTAGAATTTTAACCCAAAATGGAAATAGGTGGGTGTAGACAATGTGCAATAACAATGTTGTACCACGGCTTTGGCAGCTGCAACATACAGTTCCATATACTAGAGACCCTAACGAACAACTTGGTATATTCAAACATATATGGTAATATGTGTGCCGGTCACGCCTGTGTTATCTCTGGGTTGTATTCAAACATATATGGTAAATTGGGTGCCGGTCACCCCTGTGTTATCTCTGGGTTGTATTAAACATATATGGTAAATTGGGTGCCGGTCACCCCTGTGTTATCTCTGGGTTGTATTAAACATATATGGTAAATTGGGTGCCGGTCACCCTTGTGTTATCTCTGGGTTGTATTAAACATATATGGTAAATTGGGTGCAGGTGAACGTGAGTGCAACTGATTAGGTGAACGTGAGTGCATGCAACTGAACAGGTGAATGTAAGTGCAAGCAACTGAACAGGTGAACGTAAGTGCAAGCAACTGAACAGGTGAACGTAAGTGCAAGCAACTGAACAGATGAACGTGAGTGCAAGCAACTGAACAGGTGAACGTAAGTGCAAGCAACTGAACAGGTGAACGTGAGTGCAAGCAACTGAACAGGTGAACATAAGTGCAAGCAACTGAACAAGGTAAACGTGAGTGCAAGCAACTGAACAGGTGAACATGAGTGCATGTAACTGAACAGGTGAACGTGAGTGCAAGCAACTGAACATGTGAACATGAGTGCATGTAACTGAATAGGTGAACGTGAGTGCAAGCAACTGAACAGGTGAACGTGAGTGCAAGCAACTGAACAGGTGAACGTGAGTGCAAGCAACTGAACAGATGAACGTGAGTGCAACTGCATTGGTGAACGTGAGTGCAAGCAACTGAACAGGTGAACGTGAGTGCAAGCAACTGAACAGGTGAACGTAAGTGCAAGCAACTGAACAGGTGAACGTGAGTGCAAGCAACTGAACAGGTGAACGTGAGTGCAAACAACTGAACAGGTGAACGTGAGTGCAAGCAACTGAACAGATGAACGTGAGTGCAAGCAACTGAACAGGTGAACGTGAGTGCAAGCAACTGAACAGGTGAACGTGAGTGCAAGCAACTGAACAGGTGAACATGAGTGCAAGCAACTGAACAGGTGAACGTGAGTGGAAGCAACTGAACAGGTGAACGTGAGTGCAAGCAACTGAACATGTGAACATGAGTGCATGTAACTGAATAGGTGAACGTGAGTGCAAGCAACTGAACAGGTGAACGTGAGTGCAAGCAACTGAACAGGTGAACGTGAGTGCAAGCAACTGAACAGATGAACGTGAGTGCAACTGCATTGGTGAACGTGAGTGCAAGCAACTGAACAGGTGAACGTGAGTGCAAGCAACTGAACAGGTGAACGTAAGTGCAAGCAACTGAACAGGTGAACGTGAGTGCAAGCAACTGAACAGGTGAACGTGAGTGCAAACAACTGAACAGGTGAACGTGAGTGCAAGCAACTGAACAGATGAACGTGAGTGCAAGCAACTGAACAGATGAACGTGAGTGCAAGCAACTGAACAGGTGAACGTGAGTGCAAGCAACTGAACAGGTGAACATGAGTGCAAGCAACTGAACAGGTGAACGTGAGTGGAAGCAACTGAACAGGTGAACGTGAGTGCAAACAACTGAACAGGTGAACGTGAGTGCACGCAACTGAACAGGTGAACGTGAGTGCAAGCAACTGAACAGGTGAACGTGAGTGCAAGCAACTGAACAGGTGAACGTGAGTGCAAGCAACTGAACAGGTGAACGTGAATGCAAGCAACTGAACAGATGAACGTGAATGCAAGCAACTGAACAGATGAACGTGAGTGCAAGCAACTGAACAGATGAACGTGAGTGCAAGCAACTGAACAGATGAACGTGAGTGCAAGGAACTGAACAGATGAACGTGAGTGCAAGCAACTGAACAGATGAACGTGAGTGCAAGCAACTGAACAGATGAACGTGAGTGCAAGCAACTGAACAGATGAACGTGAGTGCAACTGATTTGGTGAACGTGAGTGCAGGCAACTGAACAGATGAACGCGAGTGCAACTGAATTGGTGAACGTGAGTGCAAGCAACTGAACAGGTGAACGTGAGTGCAAGCAACTGAACAGATGAACGTGAGTGCAACTGAATTGGTGAACGTGAGTGCAAGCAACTGAACAGGTGAACGTGAGTGCAAGCAACTGAACAGATGAACGTGAGTGCAAGCAACTGAACAGGTGAACGTGAGTGCAAGCAACTGAACAGATGAACGTGAGTGCAACTGAATTGGTGAACGTGAGTGCAAGCAACTGAACAGGTGAACGTGAGTGCAAGCAACTGAACAGATGAACGTGAGTGCAACTGAATTGGTGAACGTGAGTGCAAGCAACTGAACAGGTGAACGTGAGTGCATGCAACTGATCAGGTGAACGTGAGTGCAAGCAACTGAACAGGTGAACGTAAGTGCAAGCAACTGAACAGATGAACGTGAGTGCAAGCAACTGAACAGATTAACGTGAATGCAAGCAACTGAACAGGTGAACGTGAGTGCAAGGAACTGAACAGATGAACGTGAGTGCAAGCAACTGAACAGATGAACGTGAGTGCAAGCAACTGAACAGATGAACAGATGGTTTTACAATTCTTATATACCATGTACATGTATATCACCCCTGACTAAAACGACATCTTAGATGGGACTTTAAACCGAGGTCTCGTGTCGGTGCTGTGCACCGTGCACGTAAAAGAACAAGAGGGTACTCTGGAATGTGTCTCTCTCTGTATCATTGCACTATCCTCGCAACAATCTAAAATGACTAATCTCTTCAGGAGGCGTCGCTCATATGGGCAACCGGTAGCGACGATAAATAAACGTAAAACACACACACACACACACACACACACACACACAATACGACACCTTGTTTGAAATCATTGCGACATCATGAGACAATTAATGCAAAGTTGTTATGTTTACCCAGCTGTCGCAAACATAATTTATATTCAATTTCAATCTAGATTACATACCTTCGTTCAATGTTTCTAAGCTAAAGCAGAGGGGCTTCCGTAAATTGACTGCAAATAACTTGCCACTCACCACTGTGAGTTAGAATCCCAACGGGGTTGTGGAATTATTTGGTGTGAGGAAGATATCCAGCCGGCTTGTGGTAGGTTCTACCCTGGTGTCCGTCCGTCCGTGCCTGCAATTCTGATCGGGTTCTTCCTAAGCAAAACCCCAAAAGAAATAGATCTAGTCTAAAGCAACCGATTTACGGTTTGGTGTAAAACATTTCCGGTTAATGAACAATGCGTGTTGTATGTTTTTGTTACCTAGCAACTGATGGATAGACGTGTCATACCGGTATGTCAACTGTCATTGTTCACGCAGGCAAAATAGGTGACCGGCAAGTTAGTTGTAAACAATATATAGCGGACTAATTATTGTTTATGTTACTCCCTGACGAGCCTTCTAATAGACGCCACTTAACTTTGCTAAGCTCTATGTATCTAGTAACAAGTCATTGTCGGCTATTTGTTGGATTATATATATATTTTTATTTATTACCGATAATACTTCTATGGGGGTGGGGTGGTGCTCCGTCGCCGAGTGGTTAAAGTCTGTGTCGTCAAATCACTTGCCCTTACCGCTGTAGGTTCAAATCCCACTGGGTGTGTTAGTTTATACACATTTATTTTAGCTCGATTGCGAAACAAGTTCTTTCAACTTATATTAATCACTCCCTCTCGAGACCTCATTCCTGATGGAATTCATCGCCATGAAGGAGAGAGAAGAAGCAATGTGGCATTGAAATGCCTTGCCTAAGGGCACAATCGTAACGGCTCCAGCGGGGCTCGAACTCCGTACCATTCGCACCTGAAGCGAATTCTAGTGAGGAAGCTATCCAGCAAGCTTGCGGTAGACCGGTGGTTCTACCGGGGTGGCCGTCCGTCAGTGCCTGAAATACGTCTAAGAAGAGCATGCGGCGTCTTCCTCTACCAATACTAGCTGGAGAGTCATCATATGACATAACCTGTTGGTGTGACTTTTAGCTCAAGAACAAACAAAGTCGTGATAGCGCAGTGGATGAGCGTTCGCTTCAGGTGCGAAAGGTCCGGAGTTCGAGCCCCGCTGGAGCCGTTACGAGTGTGCTCTTAGGCAAGGCATTTAAATTCCACATTGCCTCTTCTCTCTCCTTCATGGCGATGCATTCCATCAGGAATGAGGTCTCGAGAGTGATCATTAATATAAGTTGAAAGAACTTGTTTCGCAATCGAGCTAAATAAATTTGTATAAAGTAACAACAAACAAGAAATCCTGACGATGCCGAATACGGCTAGCACTCGGTTATTACTCGGGTAGAACCACCGACCGTCCGCAAGCCAGTTGAATAGTTTCCTCACAAGAATGAATTCGACACCATCAGTGGGATGCGAACCTACATGTACAGTGGTGCTGGATAAGTGATTTGAAGCCGAAGACCGTAACCACTTTGCTACGGAGATCGCCCGCTCCTAGTTGCATTAGATTAAATTACAGGGCAATCCTTCACATCATATGAACACCTATATACTTGCAACAGACTCTACCAGACATACAGCATTGTAATTAATGTTACAAAATGGGCATATTTCCGCCTCCGTGGTCGAATGGTTAAGGTCGCTGACTTGTATACCACTGTAATCTATCATCACTGATGACGGGTTCGAGCCCCACTCAGGCCGTGTCTCATTTATATGAAAAAGTTGGCAGTTTCTTACGGAGGTTGGTGCACCCAAGTACTGGTTAACCGCTGGAGCCTGCCCAGGAAAGGTGTTGTTAGGTAAACTGCCCGCCGGCGATATAGCCCAAAATGGTGCTGATGCAGGCGTAAAACCCGAAATATAACATATATATCATATCATACTATTATAGTGAAACACCGGGTCAATATGTCATGTTCACTGTACTTAGAACACAATAGTATGTGATGTTGTAGGAATTCCTCATACTACATGATGCAGGCGTAAAACCCGAATATATATAACATAAAAATGGGTATAACTCGTGTCTATTGCTTTCAGATGACAGAGGGTGTGATGCTAGGCATGCAGAAGTCGCTTAGGAAAGCCAAGGAGGGCGATGAAGATTACCTTAAAGCTACACAGTATATGTTTAAAACCGTGAGTACAGAACGTACACTCATTTAGCTTAACCCTTTGCACGCTAACGGCAGATAAAAATCAATTTTGCAAACGGTATATTGAGCCAGGTCAGACGGCAGGGAATGTGTAGTCTGATCATGCTCTATGCTGTTTGCTATTCGGTTAGTGGAGCTAATACCTTTAACTGAATAGCAAACAACATAGATCCTGATCAGATGCGGCGTTATGCCCACGCTGATCTGGATCTATGTTGTTTGCAAATGTGATTTTATATACACAGTAGGCAAAGGATTAAACAGTATATATGTTAATATAATGTTACAACTTTCACACATTTGGAATAATTTGGATTGGAGAACATGTTTTCATAACATTTATATTAATTCCTCACCAACGAAAATGTCCGATTAGCACAGTGGTTAGTATGCTCACTTCTCACCAATGCAACCTGGTTTCGATCCTAGGACCAGGAAGTATTTGAGATGGTACGGTGGTCGCCAGATCAGACAGGTGGGTTTTCTCTGTGTACTCCGTTTTCCTCCCACATTAATGACCACACATACGCTTTCATCCACGCCAACCAAAGTGATTAATATAAGTTGTTTAAGCTTGTTTCACAATCGTTGTAAAATAAATAAAGATTAAACTTGTAACATAATAAAGTATAAAGAATAATAAAATAATTTAAAATTAAAGTTAAAAATATATTTCTTACAAAACTTTTTTTTTAACAGTTTTAATGTACTTGAACATTGTTGAAACATATATAATCGTGCTTTGACTAGGATAGTCTTTTTTCATTTAATAAGAGTCGGGAATATCTGATAAGTTTGATATCGTACTATAATCCAATAGCAAAAACATTTGGAAAAATATTCATTTTCTGTTTAGATTTATGGAAACAGTATGTCACACCTCATATTTATGGAAACAGTATGTCACACAGCATATTTATGGAAACAGTATGTCAAACAGCATATTTATGGAAACAGTATGTCACACAGCATATTTATGGAAACAGTATGTCACACAGCATATTTATGGAAACAGTATGTCACACAGCATATTTATGGAAATAGTATGTCACACAGCATATTTATGGAAATAGTATGTCACACAGCATATTTATGGAAATAGTATGTCACACAGCATATTTATGGAAATAGTATGTCACACAGCATATTTATGGAAATAGTATGTCACAGCATATTTATGGAAATAGTATGTCACACAGCATATTTATGGAAACAGTATGTCACACAGCATATTTATGGAAACAGTATGTCACACTGCATATTTATGGAAATAGTAGGCCGCACTGCATATTTATGGAAATAGTATGTCACACTGCATATATATGGAAATAGTAGGTCACACAGCATATTTATGGAAATAGTATGTCACACAGCATATTTATGGAAATAGTATGTCACACTGCATATTTATGGAAATAGTATGTCACACAGCATATTTATGGAAATAGTATGTCACACAGCATATTCATGGAAATAGTATGTCACACTGCATATTTATGGAAATAGTATGTCACACTGCATATTTATGGAAATAGTATGTCACACTGCTCATATTTATGGAAACAGTATGTCACACTGCATATTTATGGAAACAGTATGTCACACAGCATATTTATGGAAATAGTATGTCACACTGCATATTTATGGAAATAGTATGTCACACTGCATATTTATGGAAACAGTATGTCACACTGCTCATATTTATGGAAATAGTATGTCACACTGCATATTTATGGAAATAGTATGTCACACAGCATATTTATGGAAATAGTATGTCACACAGCATATTTATGGAAATAGTATGTCACACTGCATATTTATGGAAATAGTATGTCACACAGCATAATTATGGAAATAGTATGTCACACAGCATATTTATGGAAATAGTATGTCACACAGCATATTTATGGAAATAGTATGTCACACTGCATATTTATGGAAATAGTATGTCACACTGCATATTTATGGAAATAGTATGTCACACTGCTCATATTTATGGAAACAGTATGTCACACTGCATATTTATGGAAATAGTATGTCACACAGCATATTTATGGACACAGTATGTCACACTGCATATTTATGGAAATAGTATGTCACACTGCATATTTATGGAAATAGTGTGTCACACAGCATATTTATGGAAACAGTATGTCACACAGCATATTTATGGAAACAGTATGTCACACTGCATATTTATGGAAATAGTATGTCACACAGCATATTTATGGAAATAGTATGTCACACAGCATATTTATGGAAACAGTATGTCACACAGCATATTTATGGAAACAGTATGTCACACAGCATATTTATGGAAATAGTATGTCACACAGCATATTTATGGAAACAGTATGTCACACAGCATATTTATGGAAATAGTATGTCACACTGCATATTTATGGAAATAGTATGTCACACTGCATATTTATGGAAATAGTATGTCACACAGCATATTTATGGAAACAGTATGTCACACATCATATTTATGGAAAGAGTATGTCACACTGCATATTTATGGAAATAGTATGTCACACTGCATATTTATGGAAATAGTATGTCACACAGCATATTTATGGAAATAGTATGTCACACAGCATATTTATGGAAATAGTATGTTACACTGCATATTTATGGAAATAGTATGTCACACTGCATATTTATGGAAACAGTATGTCACATAGCATATATATGGAAACAGTAGGTCACACTGCATATTTATGGAAATAGTATGTCACACTGCATATTTATGGAAATAGTATGTCACACTGCATATTTATGGAAATAGTATGTCACACAGCATATTTATGGAAATAGTATGTCACACAGCATATTTATGGAAATAGTATGTCACACAGCATATTTATGGAAATAGTATGTCACACTGCATATTTATGGAAACAGTAGGTCACACTGCATATTTATGGAAATAGTATGTCACACTGCATATTTATGGAAACAGTATGTCGCACTGGATATTTATGGAAACAGTATGTCACACTGCCTATCTATGGAAATAGTATGTCACACTGCCTATTTATGGAAACAGTATGTCGCACTGCCTATTTATGGAAATAGTATGTCACACTGCCTATTTATGGAAATAGTATGTCACACTGCCTATTTATGGAAATAGTATGTCACACTGCATATTTATGGAAATAGTATGTCACACTGCATATTTATGGAAACAGTATGTCGCACTGCCTATTTATGGAAATAGTATGTCACACTGCCTATTTATGGAAATAGTATGTCACACTGCCTATAATTGGAAATAGTATGTCACACTGCATATTTATGGAAATAGTATGTCACACTGCATATTTATGGAAACAGTAGGCCGCACTGCATATTTATGGAAACAGTATGTTGCACTGCATATTTATGGAAATAGTATGTCACACTGCATATTTATGGAAACAGTATGTCGCACTGCCTATTTATGGAAATAGTATGTCACACTGCCTATTTATGGAAATAGTATGTCACACTGCCTATTTATGGAAATAGTATGTCACACTGCCTATTTATGGAAACAGTATGTCACACTGCATATTTATGGAAACAGTATGTCACACTGCATATTTATGGAAACAGTATGTCACACTGCATATTTATGGAAACAGTATGTCACACTGCATATTTATGGAAACAGTATGTCACACTGCATATTTATGGAAACAGTAGGTCGCACTGCATATTTATGGAAACAGTATGTCACACTGCATATCCATGGAAACAGTATGTCACACTGCATATTTATGGAAACAGTATGTCACACTGCATATTTATGGAAACAGTATGTCACACTGCATATCCATGGAAACAGTATGTCACACTGCATATTTATGGAACAGTATGTCACACTGCATATTTATGGAAACAGTATGTCACACTGCATATTTATGGACACAATATGTCACACTGCATATTTATGGACACAGTATGTCACACTGCATATTTATGGACACAGTATGTCACACTGCATATCCATGGAAACAGTATGTTACACTGCATATCCATGGAAACAGTATGTCACACTGCATATCCATGGAAACAGTATGTCACACAGCATATTTATGGAAACAGTATGTCAAACAGCATATTTATGGAAACAGTATGTCACACAGCATATTTATGGAAACAGTATGTCACACAGCATATTTATGGAAACAGTATGTCACACAGCATATTTATGGAAATAGTATGTCACACAGCATATTTATGGAAATAGTATGTCACACAGCATATTTATGGAAATAGTATGTCACACAACATATTTATGGAAATAGTATGTCACACAGCATATTTATGGAAATAGTATGTCACAGCATATTTATGGAAATAGTATGTCACACAGCATATTTATGGAAACAGTATGTCACACAGCATATTTATGGAAACAGTATGTCACACTGCATATTTATGGAAATAGTAGGCCGCACTGCATATTTATGGAAATAGTATGTCACACTGCATATATATGGAAATAGTAGGTCACACAGCATATTTATGGAAATAGTATGTCACACAGCATATTTATGGAAATAGTATGTCACACTGCATATTTATGGAAATAGTATGTCACACAGCATATTTATGGAAATAGTATGTCACACAGCATATTCATGGAAATAGTATGTCACACTGCATATTTATGGAAATAGTATGTCACACTGCATATTTATGGAAATAGTATGTCACACTGCTCATATTTATGGAAACAGTATGTCACACTGCATATTTATGGAAACAGTATGTCACACAGCATATTTATGGAAATAGTATGTCACACTGCATATTTATGGAAATAGTATGTCACACTGCATATTTATGGAAACAGTATGTCACACTGCATATTTATGGAAATAGTATGTCACACAGCATATTTATGGAAATAGTATGTCACACAGCATATTTATGGAAATAGTATGTCACACTGCATATTTATGGAAATAGTATGTCACACTGCATATTTATGGAAATAGTATGTCACACTGCATATTTATGGAAACAGTATGTCACACTGCATATTTATGGAAACAGTATGTCACACAGCATATTTATGGAAATAGTATGTCACACTGCATATTTATGGAAATAGTATGTCACACTGCATATTTATGGAAACAGTATGTCACACTGCTCATATTTATGGAAATAGTATGTCACACTGCATATTTATGGAAATAGTATGTCACACAGCATATTTATGGAAATAGTATGTCACACTGCATATTTATGGAAATAGTATGTCACACTGCATATTTATGGAAATAGTATGTCACACAGCATATTTATGGAAATAGTATGTCACACAGCATATTTATGGAAACAGTATGTCACACTGCATATTTATGGAAATAGTATGTCACACTGCATATTTATGGAAATAGTATGTCACACTGCATATTTATGGAAATAGTATGTCACACTGCCATATTTATGGAAACAGTATGTCACACTGCATATTTATGGAAATAGTATGTCACACAGCATATTTATGGAAACAGTATGTCACACTGCATATTTATGGAAATAGTATGTCACACTGCATATTTATGGAAATAGTATGTCACACTGCATATTTATGGAAATAGTATGTCACACAGCATATTTATGGAAACAGTATGTCACACAGCATATTTATGGAAACAGTATGTCACACTGCATATTTATGGAAATAGTATGTCACACTGCATATTTATGGAAATAGTATGTCACACAGCATATTTATGGAAATAGTATGTCACACAGCATATTTATGGAAATAGTATGTCACACTGCATATTTATGGAAATAGTATGTCACACTGCATATTTATGGAAACAGTATGTCACATAGCATATATATGGAAACAGTAGGTCACACTGCATATTTATGGAAATAGTATGTCACACTGCATATTTATGGAAATAGTATGTCACACTGCATATTTATGGAAATAGTATGTCACACAGCATATTTATGGAAATAGTATGTCACACTGCATATTTATGGAAATAGTATGTCACAGCATATTTATGGAAAAGTATGTCACACTGCATATTTATGGAAACAGTATGTCACACTGCATATTTATGGAAACAGTATGTCACACTGCATATTTATGGAAACAGTATGTCGCACTGCATATTTATGGAAACAGTATGTCACACTGCATATTTATGGAAACAGTATGTCACACTGCCTATTTATGGAAACAGTATGTCGCACTGCCTATTTATGGAAATAGTATGTCACACTGCATATTTATGGAAATAGTATGTCACACTGCCTATTTATGGAAATAGTATGTCACACTGCATATTTATGGAAATAGTATGTCACACTGCATATTTATGGAAATAGTATGTCACACTGCATATTTATGGAAACAGTATGTCACACTGCATATTTATGGAAACAGTATGTCACACTGCATATTTATGGAAACAGTATGTCACACTGCATATTTATGGAAATAGTATGTCACACTGCATATTTATGGAAACAGTATGTCACACTGCATATTTATGGAAACAGTATGTCACACTGCATATTTATGGAAATAGTATGTCACACTGCATATTTATGGAAATAGTATGTCACACTGCCTATTTATGGAAATAGTATGTCACACTGCCTATTTATGGAAACAGTATGTCACACTGCATATTTATGGAAACAGTATGTCACACTGCATATTTATGGAAACAGTATGTCACACTGCATATTTATGGAAACAGTATGTCACACTGCATATTTATGGAAACAGTATGTCACACTGCATATTTATGGAAACAGTATGTCACACTGCATATTTATGGAAACAGTATGTCACACTGCATATTTATGGAAACAGTATGTCACACTGCATATTTATGGAAACAGTATGTCACACTGCATATTTATGGAAACAGTATGTCACACTGCATATTTATGGAAACAGTATGTCACACTGCATATTTATGGAAACAGTATGTCACACTGCATATTTATGGAAACAGTAGTCACACTGCATATTTATGGAAACAGTATGTCACACTGCATATTTATGGAAACAGTATGTCACACTGCATATTTATGGAAACAGTATGTCACACTGCATATCCATGGAAACAGTATGTCACACTGCATATTTATGGAAACAGTATGTCACACTGCATATTTATGGAAACAGTATGTCACACTGCATATTTATGGAAACAGTATGTCACACTGCATATTTATGGAAACAGTATGTCACACTGCATATTTATGGAAACAGTATGTCACACTGCATATTTATGGAAACAGTATGTCACACTGCATATTTATGGAAACAGTATGTCACACTGCTATTTATGGAAACAGTAGGTCACACTGCATATTTATGGAAACAGTATGTCACACTGCATATTTATGGAAACAGTATGTCACACTGCATATCCATGGAAACAGTATGTCACACTGCATATTTATGGAAACAGTATGTCACACTGCATATTTATGGAAACAGTATGTCACACTGCATATTTATGGAAACAGTATGTCACACTGCATATCCATGGAAACAGTATGTCACACTGCTCATATTTATGGAAACAGTAGGTCACACTGCATATTTATGGAAACAGTATGTCACACTGCATATTTATGGAAATAGTATGTCACACTGCATATCCATGGAAACAGTATATCACACTGCTCATATTTATGGAAACAGTATGTCACACTGCGCATATTTATGGAAACAGCATGTCGCAATGCATATTTATGGAAATAGTATGTCACACTGCGCATATTTATGGAAACAGTATGTCGCAATGCATATTTATGGAAACAGTAGGCCGCACTGCATATTTATGGAAACAGTATGTCACACTGCATATTTATAGAAATAGTATGTCACACTGCATATCCATGGAAACAGTATGTCACACTGCATATCCATGGAAACAGTATGTCACACTGCTCATATTTATGGAAACAGTATGCCGCACTGCATATTTATGGAAACAGTATGTCGCACTGCATGTTTATGGAAACAGTATGTCGCACTGCATATTTATGGAAACAGTATGTCACACTGCATATTTATGGAAACAGTATGTCACACTGCATATTTATGGAAACAGTATGCCGCACTGCATATTTATGGAAACAGTATGTCGCACTGCATGTTTATGGAAACAGTAGGTCGCACTGCATATTTATGGAATCAGTATGCCGCACTGCATATTTATGGAAACAGTATGTCGCACAGCATGTTTATGGAAACAGTAGGTCGCACTGCATATTTATGGAAACAGTATGTCGCACTACATATTTATGGACACAGTATGTCACACTACATATTTATGGAAACAGTAGGCCGCACTGCATATTTATGGAAACTGTATGTCGCACTGCATATTTATGGAAACAGTATGTCACACTGCCTATTTATGGAAATAGTATGTCACACTGCCTATTTATGGAAACAGTATGTCGCACTGCCTATTTATGGAAATAGTATGTCACACTGCCTATTTATGGAAACAGTATGTCGCACTGCCTATTTATGGAAATAGTATGTCACACTGCCTATTTATGGAAATAGTATGTCACACTGCCTATTTATGGAAATAGTATGTCACACTGCATATTTATGGAAATAGTATGTCACACTGCATATTTATGGAAACAGTATGTCACACTGCCTATTTATGGAAATAGTATGTCACACTGCCTATTTATGGAAATAGTATGTCACACTGCATATTTATGGAAACAGTATGTCACACTGCATATTTATGGAAACAGTATGTCACACTGCATATTTATGGAAACAGTATGTCACACTGCATATTTATGGAAACAGTATGTCACACTGCATATTTATGGAAACAGTATGTCACACTGCATATTTATGGAAACAGTATGTCACACTGCATATTTATGGAAACAGTAGGTCGCACTGCATATTTATGGAAACAGTATGTCACACTGCATATCCATGGAAACAGTATGTCACACTGCATATTTATGGAAACAGTATGTCACACTGCATATTTATGGAAACAGTATGTCACACTGCATATCCATGGAAACAGTATGTCACACTGCATATTTATGGAACAGTATGTCACACTGCATATTTATGGAAACAGTATGTCACACTGCATATTTATGGACACAGTATGTCACACTGCATATCCATGGAAACAGTATGTCACACTGCATATTTATGGAAACAGTATGTCACACTGCATATCCATGGAAACAGTATGTCACACTGCATATCCATGGAAACAGTATGTCACACTGCATATCCATGGAAACAGTATGTCACACTGCATATTCATGGAAACAGTATGTCACACTGCATATCCATGGAAACAGTATGTCACACTGCATATCCATGGAAACAGTATGTCACACTGCATATCCATGGAAACAGTATGTCACACTGCATATTTATGGAAACAGTATGTCACACTGCATATTTATGGAAACAGTAGGTCGCACTGCATATTTATGGAAACAGTATGCCGCACTGCATAT
Source organism: Archivesica marissinica (assembly GCA_014843695.1). Classification (NCBI taxonomy): domain Eukaryota; kingdom Metazoa; phylum Mollusca; class Bivalvia; order Venerida; family Vesicomyidae; genus Archivesica; species Archivesica marissinica. The sequence continues at coordinate 73,722,349 of CM026386.1, read as the reverse complement.
TTATGGAAACAGTATGTCGCACAGCATGTTTATGGAAACAGTAGGTCGCACTGCATATTTATGGAAACAGTATGTCGCACTACATATTTATGGACACAGTATGTCACACTACATATTTATGGAAACAGTAGGCCGCACTGCATATTTATGGAAACTGTATGTCGCACTGCATATTTATGGAAACAGTATGTCACACTGCCTATTTATGGAAATAGTATGTCACACTGCCTATTTATGGAAACAGTATGTCGCACTGCCTATTTATGGAAATAGTATGTCACACTGCCTATTTATGGAAACAGTATGTCGCACTGCCTATTTATGGAAATAGTATGTCACACTGCCTATTTATGGAAATAGTATGTCACACTGCCTATTTATGGAAATAGTATGTCACACTGCATATTTATGGAAATAGTATGTCACACTGCATATTTATGGAAACAGTATGTCGCACTGCCTATTTATGGAAATAGTATGTCACACTGCCTATTTATGGAAATAGTATGTCACACTGCCTATTTATGGAAATAGTATGTCACACTGCCTATTTATGGAAACAGTATGTCACACTGCATATTTATGGAAACAGTATGTCACACTGCATATTTATGGAAACAGTATGTCACACTGCATATTTATGGAAACAGTATGTCACACTGCATATTTATGGAAACAGTATGTCACACTGCATATTTATGGAAACAGTATGTCGCACTGCATATTTATGGAAACAGTAGGTCGCACTGCATATTTATGGAAACAGTATGTCACACTGCATATCCATGGAAACAGTATGTCACACTGCATATTTATGGAAACAGTATGTCACACTGCATATTTATGGAAACAGTATGTCACACTGCATATCCATGGAAACAGTATGTCACACTGCATATTTATGGAACAGTATGTCACACTGCATATTTATGGAAACAGTATGTCACACTGCATATTTATGGACACAGTATGTCACACTGCATATTTATGGACACAGTATGTCACACTGCATATTTATGGACACAGTATGTCACACTGCATATCCATGGAAACAGTATGTCACACTGCATATCCATGGAAACAGTATGTCACACTGCATATCCATGGAAACAGTATGTCACACTGCATATCCATGGAAACAGTATGTCACACTGCATATCCATGGAAACAGTATGTCACACTGCATATTCATGGAAACAGTATGTCACACTGCATATCCATGGAAACAGTATGTCACACTGCATATCCATGGAAACAGTATGTCACACTGCATATCCATGGAAACAGTATGTCACACTGCATATCCATGGAAACAGTATGCCGCACTGCATATTTATGGAAACAGTATGTCGCACTGCATGTTTATGGAAACAGTAGGTCGCACTGCATATTTATGGAAACAGTATGCCGCACTGCATATTTATGGAAACAGTATGTCGCACTGCATGTTTATGGAAACAGTAGGTCGCACTGCATATTTATGGAAACAGTATGTCGCACTACATATTTATGGACACAGTATGTCACACTACATATTTATGGAAACAGTAGGCCGCACTGCATATTTATGGAAACAGTATGTCGCACTGCATATTTATGGAAACAGTATGTCACACTGCCTATTTATGGAAATAGTATGTCACACTGCCTATTTATGGAAACAGTATGTCGCACTGCCTATTTATGGAAATAGTATGTCACACTGCCTATTTATGGAAACAGTATGTCGCACTGCCTATTTATGGAAATAGTATGTCACACTGCCTATTTATGGAAATAGTATGTCACACTGCCTATTTATGGAAATAGTATGTCACACTGCATATTTATGGAAACAGTATGTCGCACTGCCTATTTATGGAAATAGTATGTCACACTGCCTATTTATGGAAATAGTATGTCACACTGCCTATTTATGGAAATAGTATGTCACACTGCCTATTTATGGAAACAGTATGTCACACTGCATATTTATGGAAACAGTATGTCACACTGCATATTTATGGAAACAGTATGTCACACTGCATATTTATGGAAACAGTATGTCACACTGCATATTTATGGAAACAGTATGTCACACTGCATATTTATGGAAACAGTATGTCACACTGCATATTTATGGAAACAGTATGTCACACTGCATATTTATGGAAACAGTATGTCACACTGCATATCCATGGAAACAGTATGTCACACTGCATATTTATGGAAACAGTATGTCACACTGCATATCCATGGAAACAGTATGTCACACTGCATATTTATGGAACAGTATGTCACACTGCATATTTATGGAAACAGTATGTCACACTGCATATTTATGGACACAATATGTCACACTGCATATTTATGGACACAGTATGTCACACTGCATATTTATGGACACAGTATGTCACACTGCATATCCATGGAAACAGTATGTCACACTGCATATCCATGGAAACAGTATGTCACACTGCATATCCATGGAAACAGTATGTCACACTGCATATCCATGGAAACAGTATGTCACACTGCATATCCATGGAAACAGTATGTCACACTGCATATCCATGGAAACAGTATGTCACACTGCATATCCATGGAAACAGTATGTCACACTGCATATCCATGGAAACAGTATGTCACACTGCATATCCATGGAAACAGTATGTCACACTGCATATCCATGGAAACAGTATGTCACAATGCATATTTATTCACTACACAGTATCATACAATAGAACAACACACAAGAAAACTGATGGCAAAATGAATGTTCTAAGATCTTTATGCAACGGGCTCGTGGTCCATTTATGGGCATCTGTCCATCTACGCCGTTTTACTATTTTAAAGATATTTCTTTTCTTCAGTTTGAATGTTGCCATGTTGAGAATGAACGCCTAGAGCTGACAGAACTAGGAGATGCTACAAATACATGTCTCACAACAGGAGATAAATATTTAGTGGTAGGTGGCTTTTCATATAATTACATTGATTTATATACACAATCCGAATTGATTGTTTAAACACACCCACATGTAAAAGTACTCGTATTTCATTGGTGGCAGTTTTGGTTATTGATGCTACCTTGTTCGTTTGTAACTAGGCGACCGATGTTACTGACACAGCCAAACAAAATGTGTTCGTGCGGAACTTCATAACCCATGTTACTGACACAATAAACATAATTTCTCGGTTTGTAACTGGGCGACCGATGTTACTGACACAGCCAAACAAAATGTGTTCGTGCGTAACTTGATAACCCATGTTACTGACACAATAAACATAATTTCTCGGTTTGTAACTGAATGACTGACGTTATGGACAGAGCCAAAGGAAAGGCGAACGAATAAATTGGCAGTACAGTGAAACCTGTGTTAGTGGTCACCTGCATTAAGCAGTCAACATGTATTAAGCAGTCAATCTGTATTAAGCAGCCAGTTTCCAGATTCCCAATTGGTTGTTTTATTATATATTGACCTCTATTAGGCAGCCACCTGTGCTAAGCAGCCATTTTCTCTGACTCCCTTGGCTGGCTGCTTAAGACAGGTTTGACTGTATTTAAAAACTATGCATAACTACTCACACTGTTAATTTAGTCATTGCTTCCTTAGACATATTGCTTTGAAAATAGTGGTTACGTATTTTGACTATTCACGTGTTTGTGTTGCCATACACCATATTTTCTGTAAGTTGTAACATGTGTATGGTTTGTCTATAGGATTGCTATGATTCGGTAACAGACTGGTTGAAGGACTACCAAGTCGCATTTGTCGTAATCGGTATGCTGTGTATGTTGATTCAGGTAAGTCGCCTATACCAACGTAGATGTCTTTAGTACGTTGTACATATCATTATGGAATGTTGGTGGTACTATGAATGTGCAACTCTATGTCTGAACTAATGTTTATGTTGAAGTCTAACAAGAGATCTTGCTCCTCCATACAACTCCAATGAAAACCTATCAGAGTGTTATTGAGAAAGCAGAGTTTTTATTAGACAATTTTGGCATATTTTAGCCAATGGCGACATTGGCGATTGTCAGCGCGGGCCCTGAAGTTTACGACACCTACTTATTCACTGTTTAGCCCGATTTCCATAGATATGGTATGACTTCTGAAATCTGGTGTAGGCCCTTTTCTAATGTTGGCAAAACGTGTGGCCCAAACCATGTGTACCATGTAACAGCTATTTTATGTATTATATCAATACCTATTGTATTATGCGTGTAACGGATATATGCAACAAAATATGATTAACACTTTGCACGCTAGCGGCAGATAAAATCATATTTGCATGAATTATAGAGCCATATCAGACGGCAGTCACGGCACAGAACATGCCGTCTGATCAGGCTTTATGCTGTTTGCTATCCGGATAGTGGCTGAATAACAAACAACATAGATCCTGATCAGACGTGTGCCATCTCACAACTTATATTAATCACTCTCATTGGCGCGGATGAAAGCGTAAATGTGGTCGTTCGTGTGGGAGGAAACCGGAGTACCCGGAGAAAACTCATATGTCCGATCTTGTGACCACCGTACCATCTCACATACTTCCCTGTCCGAGGATCGAACCCGGGCTGCGTTAGTGAGAAGCGAGCGCGCTAACCGCTGCGCTAATCGGACATTGATTTACTAAAATTGTATTCCTACATGCATCATGTTGTTATATTGGTATAACACTACCAGAACCTAAAAACACAAACATATTTCTTAGAAGATACACGACCTCTTATATATAAGGTTGTAAAACAACAAATAAATTGCCTATTAAATACTAGTAAAAAGTAAAAGCATACGGTCTGTTCATTTATATTTCCAATCTTTCATTTATTCTGATACCACATCCACTGTGAAGAGGTATTCAAATCAAACTGAAAAACAGCAAAATATCACAAATTCAATCGTGAACATTGACACCGGTCACCTATGAATGACGTCACTCTGTTTACACACTGTATTCCTCCGCCAAATAGTACAGCATACCACACGTTCAGTGTGCAATTGCCTAACCTCTTATACCACATCTTTTCTACACATCTGAAGTCTTCTAAGGTCACATAATTTCTTAAAAAAACACAAAAGCTATGCAATGCCTGTCATGAAAATGCATCGTTTACTAAAAAGATAAATGCACTATATCAGGACTACATTCGCCTATTTACGTATATACAACCATAATAAGAAATAGCCATTGATTTCCAGAAAGTGTAGTCCTAAATGCATCATGTTATTATATTGACTTGACATTAGACAGTACCCGAAAGTAAACACAAAGATATGTCTTACAATATACAGTACACCTATTTTAAAAACAACTATGTTGGCATTTGAGATAAGATAAGTATTTTAATCTAAAATGGAACAGGCGGCTGTGGGTGACAACTGAAAGCTCGTTGGATTTACGGTGTCAATGTGTGTGATTTACGTTTATTTATCGTCGCTACCGGTTGCCCATATGAGCGGCGCCTCCTTGAGAGATTAGGCATTTTCGATTGTTGGAGGATAGTGCAATGATACAGACAGAGATCCATTCTATAGTCGCCTCCGGTTCTTTTACGTTCACGGTGTAAAGCACCGACACGAGACATATGTTTAAAGTTCCATCTGAAAGTCTGTTAATTGTATTAGGGTCAGACGGGGGATCGAACCTGCGATCACTGGATTACCAGTACAACGTGTTACCACTGGACTACAGATCCGTCTGTATATTGTCGATATTTAAAGGGTTCCTATTTATACCCCTCAAACTTTATAGCGATTGATGCACATATACGTTTAACAAGTGGCAACGACCGTATATTAGTGCAGTTGTGGACATAGCACAGTATGGTAGTGCAGTTGTGGACATAGCACAGTATGGTAGTGCAGTTGTGGACATAGCACAGTATGGTAGTGTAGTTGTGGACATAGCACAGTATGGTAGTGCAGTTGTGGACATAGTACAGTATGGTAGTGTAGTTGTGGACATAGCACAGTATGGTAGTGTAGTTGTGGACATAGCACAGTATGGTAGTGCAGTTGTGGACATAACACAGTATGGTAGTGCAGTTGTGGACATAGCACAGTATGGTAGTGTAGTTGTGGACATAGCACAGTATGGTAGTGCAGTTGTGGACATAGCACAGTATGGTAGTGCAGTTGTGGACATAGCACAGTATGGTAGTGCAGTTGTGGACATAGCACAGTATGGTAGTGCAGTTGTGGACATAGCACAGTATGGTAGTGCAGTTGTGGACATAGCACAGTATGGTAGTGCAGTTGTGGACATAGCACAGTATGGTAGTGCAGTTGTGGACATAGCACAGTATGGTAGTGCAGTTGTGGACATAGCACAGTATGGTAGTGCAGTTGTGGACATAGCACAGTATGGTAGTGTAGTTGTGGACATAGCACAGTATGGTAGTGCAGTGGTGGACATAGCACAGTATGGTAGTGTAGTTGTGGACATAGCACAGTATGGTAGTGTAGTTGTGGACATAGCACAGTATGGTAGTGCAGTTGTGGACATAGCACAGTATGGTAGTGCAGTTGTGGACATAGCACAGTATGGTAGTGCAGTTGTGGACATAGCACAGTATGGTAGTGCAGTTGTGGACATAGCACAGTATGGTAGTGCAGTTGTGGACATAGCACAGTATGGTAGTGCAGTTGTGGACATAGCACAGTATGGTAGTGTAGTTGTGGACATAGCACATTATGGTAGTGCAGTTGTGGACATAGCACAGTATGGTAGTGCAGTTGTGGACATAGCACAGTATGGTAGTGCAGTTGTGGACATAGCACAGTATGGTAGTGCAGTTGTGGACATAGCACAGTATGGTAGTGCAGTTGTGGACATAGCACAGTATGGTAGTGCAGTTGTGGACATAGCACAGTATGGTAGTGTAGTTGTGGACATAGCACAGTATGGTAGTGCAGTTGTGGACATAGCACAGTATGGTAGTGTAGTTGTGGGCATAGCACAGTATGGTAGTGCAGTTGTGGACCTAGCACAGTATGGTAGTGCAGTTGTGGACATAGCATGCTATTTGTATATACACACATATGCACACTACATTTGTGTTTGTTATTTTAATACGTGTGTTAATTTTTACTGGAATACGTCTTATATTTTCAGCTGATTTTGATCGTCTTCTCTTGCTGTGTGTGTAGATCGGTGCACAGGAAAGGACAGATGGTTTAGTAGAGTAAAGTTGTGTGGAAACGAAGATTGCTGGAAATACATCCAAAGTGCAATAGTGGTCTGTCTGATGAGAGATGAGCAGACATGTTCCTATAATATACATATCATGTGCATACGATTATACAACATCTCATACTTGGCTTTGGTTGGTTAGATATTAATTCGTTTATGATGGGTCCTTTCTCCAGATCATACTAATATATAATATACATGTATTCCCTTACTCATATCATAATAATGATTACGAATTGTGCTTATGATAATTTTCATTTCTCATACCGTTGAAGTTCGGTTGAATCGCTAAAGATCACTCTTAACAAATTTGTGTTCTCACTTGCTCGTACGGTTCGCCGGCGGCGATGGTAAATAAGCTCAATCATCGTGTTGTTACTGTTTTTCAATCTACCTCATTAATCAAAAAGTAAATATATCTACGTCAAAACTGAATACATGTCTATTTAAGAAAGGTTCCTGAAACGGTGTATGTCCCTAATCATCCATACACACCCTCTAGTAAGCCAAGAACTAGGAGTATGTGTCTTTTTTTTAAATTTCCAAACATTATGCAATTTGTACAAATCATACTATATAACACATATCAGTTTATAGGAAATGGCTTATAATAGAATGAAAGACAAAGTTTACTTTTAGAATGTTTTTTTTAACTCTTTCAGCGCCGAATAAATTATAATAAACTGATCAGGATCTGTGTTGTTTGCTATTCGGGTAGGTGCTTCAGCTCCACTGTCTGAGGAGCACTCGGCATACAATCTGATCAGACAAAGTTTGCTTTTGCAAAGTCGCTTTTATGCGACATTGGCGGTGAAAGAGTTAATATTGCTGGCATAAAAACTGGACAATGCCACTTCGTCTTTCTGGGGAAGACATGGCTGTACGGCTGGAGATGCGTAGGTTGTTTATTACATTGTTTATTGTTATTATGTTGTATTCATGTCGAAATAAACCAACATGATTACTTTACGAGTTGTCTTGATATAAATGTATTCATGTAAATCTCTCGAGTCCGCCTCCGTGGTCGAGTGGCAAAGGTCGCCGACTTGTATCTGTAACCTATCATCAGTGATGGGCACGCGTTCGAGCCCCGCTCGAGTAGAGTTGCTCCGTGTACCCAAACAATCGACTTAGAATCCAGCGATATACGCATCCTAGAAGATTCAGATGCCCTAAAGTTTAGGCTGTGGCGATTTAAAACAAAGCTACACGATTGATAGAAACCCAATAGTCATTTAGTTGTAGTTTCAGAGGGTATGTTGTCTGGAGGTAATGTCAGCGGTGTGTGTGTGTGTGTTTGACGTTTATTTATCGTCGCTACCGGTTGCCCATAAATATACGTGTATATACGGATACTGCTCAATAACAGTTTTGTTTTTACATGAGATAAACAAGTTGGGTCTCGGCTACGTTTTTGTTTTCATGGATGCAATGCATCAAAGGCGTCGCAACAATATGTGTTCAAGTAAAAGACATGCATGGGTAATATTAGGCCTACATGCAAATTAGATGTAGAAAAGGTAGTGTTCTTGACAAACCACTGTATTCATTAAAAACAGTTTAAACTTTCTTTATTTTACAACGATTGCGAAGCAAGTTTTAACAACTTATATTAATC
>CM026386.1:73655512-73712546 GCA_014843695.1 Archivesica marissinica | reverse complement strand
CAGTATGTCACACTGCATATTTATGGAAACAGTAGGTCTCACTGCATATTTATGGAAACAGTATGTCACACTGCATATTTATGGAAACAGTATGTCACACTGCATATTTATGGAAACAGTATGTCACACTGCATATTTATGGAAACAGTATGTCACACTGCATATTTATGGAAACAGTATGTCACACTGCATATTTATGGAAACAGTATGTCACACTGCATATTTATGGAAACAGTATGTCGCACTGCATATTTATGGAAACAGTAGGTCGCACTGCATATTTATGGAAACAGTATGTCACACTGCATATCCATGGAAACAGTATGTCACACTGCATATTTATGGAAACAGTATGTCACACTGCATATTTATGGAAACAGTATGTCACACTGCATATCCATGGAAACAGTATGTCACACTGCATATTTATGGAACAGTATGTCACACTGCATATTTATGGAAACAGTATGTCACACTGCATATTTATGGACACAGTATGTCACACTGCATATTTATGGACACAGTATGTCACACTGCATATTTATGGACACAGTATGTCACACTGCATATCCATGGAAACAGTATGTCACACTGCATATCCATGGAAACAGTATGTCACACTGCATATCCATGGAAACAGTATGTCACACTGCATATCCATGGAAACAGTATGTCACACTGCATATTTATGGAAACAGTATGTCACACTGCATATTTATGGAAACAGTATGTCACACTGCATATTATGGAAACAGTATGTCACACTGCCTATTTATGGAAACAGTATGTCACACTGCATATTTATGGAAACAGTATGTCACACTGCATATTTATGGAAACAGTATGTCACACTGCATATTTATGGAAACAGTATGTCACACTGCATATTTATGGAAACAGTATGTCACACTGCATATTTATGGAAACAGTATGTCACACTGCATATTTATGGAAACAGTATGTCACACTGCATATTTATGGAAACAGTATGTCACACTGCATATTTATGGAAACAGTATGTCACACTGCATATTATGGAAACAGTATGTCACACTGCATATTTATGGAAATAGTATGTCACAGCATATTTATGGAAATAGTATGTCACACTGCATATTTATGGAAACAGTATGTCACACTGCATATTTATGGAAACAGTATGTCACACTGCATATTTATGGAAATAGTATGTCGCACTGCATATTTATGGAAATAGTATGTCACACTGCATATTTATGGAAATAGTATGTCACACTGCATATTTATGGAAATAGTATGTCACACTGCATATTTATGGAAATAGTATGTCACACTGCATATTTATGGAAATAGTATGTCACACTGCATATTTATGGAAATAGTATGTCACACTGCATATTTATGGAAATAGTATGTCACACTGCATATTTATGGAAATAGTATGTCACACTGCATATTTATGGAAATAGTATGTCACACTGCCATATTTATGGAAACAGTATGTCACACTGCATATTTATGGAAACAGTATGTCACACAGCATATTTATGGAAATAGTATGTCACACTGCATATTTATGGAAATAGTATGTCACACTGCATATTTATGGAAACAGTATGTCACACTGCTCATATTTATGGAAATAGTATGTCACACTGCATATTTATGGAAATAGTATGTCACACTGCATATTTATGGAAATAGTATGTCACACTGCATATTTATGGAAATAGTATGTCACACTGCATATTTATGGAAATAGTATGTCACACTGCATATTTATGGAAATAGTATGTCACACTGCATATTTATGGAAATAGTATGTCACACTGCATATTTATGGAAATAGTATGTCACACTGCATATTTATGGAAATAGTATGTCACACTGCATATTTATGGAAATAGTATGTCACACTGCCATATTTATGGAAACAGTATGTCACACTGCATATTTATGGAAATAGTATGTCACACTGCATATTTATGGAAACAGTATGTCACACTGCATATTTATGGAAATAGTATGTCACACTGCATATTTATGGAAACAGTATGTCACACTGCATATTATGGAAACAGTATGTCACACTGCATATTTATGGAAACAGTATGTCACACTGCATATTTATGGAAACAGTATGTCACACTGCATATTTATGGAAACAGTATGTCACACTGCATATTTATGGAAACAGTATGTCACACTGCATATTTATGGAAACAGTATGTCACACTGCATATTTATGGAAACAGTATGTCACACTGCATATTTATGGAAACAGTATGTCACACTGCATATCCATGGAAACAGTATGTCACACTGCATATTTATGGAAACAGTATGTCACACTGCATATTTATGGAAACAGTATGTCACACTGCATATTTATGGAAACAGTATGTCACACTGCATATTTATGGAAACAGTATGTCACACTGCATATCTATGGAAACAGTATGTCACACTGCATATCCATGGAAACAGTATGTCACACTGCATATCCATGGAAACAGTATGTCACACTGCTCATATTTATGGAAACAGTAGGTCACACTGCATATTTATGGAAACAGTATGTCACACTGCATATTTATGGAAACAGTATGTCACACTGCATATCCATGGAAACAGTATGTCACACTGCTCATATTTATGGAAACAGTAGGTCACACTGCATATTTATGGAAACAGTATGTCACACTGCATATTTATGGAAACAGTATGTCACACTGCATATCCATGGAAACAGTATGTCACACTGCTCATATTTATGGAAACAGTAGGTCACACTGCATATTTATGGAAACAGTATGTCACACTGCATATTTATGGAAACAGTATGTCACACTGCATATCCATGGAAACAGTATGTCACACTGCTCATATTTATGGAAACAGTAGGTCACACTGCATATTTATGGAAACAGTATGTCACACTGCATATTTATGGAAATAGTATGTCACACTGCATATCCATGGAAACAGTATATCACACTGCTCATATTTATGGAAACAGTATGTCACACTGCGCATATTTATGGAAACAGCATGTCGCAATGCATATTTATGGAAATAGTATGTCACACTGCGCATATTTATGGAAACAGTATGTCGCAATGCATATTTATGGAAACAGTAGGCCGCACTGCATATTTATGGAAACAGTATGTCACACTGCATATTTATAGAAATAGTATGTCACACTGCATATCCATGGAAACAGTATGTCACACTGCATATCCATGGAAACAGTATGTCACACTGCTCATATTTATGGAAACAGTATGCCACACTGCATATTTATGGAAACAGTATGTCGCACTGCATGTTTATGGAAACAGTATGTCGCACTGCATATTTATGGAAACAGTATGTCACACTGCATATTTATGGAAACAGTATGTCACACTGCATATTTATGGAAACAGTATGCCGCACTGCATATTTATGGAAACAGTATGTCACACTGCATGTTTATGGAAACAGTAGGTCGCACTGCATATTTATGGAATCAGTATGCCGCACTGCATATTTATGGAAACAGTATGTCACACTACATATTTATGGAAACAGTAGGCCGCACTGCATATTTATGGAAACTGTATGTCGCACTGCATATTTATGGAAACAGTATGTCACACTGCCTATTTATGGAAATAGTATGTCACACTGCCTATTTATGGAAACAGTATGTCGCACTGCCTATTTATGGAAATAGTATGTCACACTGCCTATTTATGGAAACAGTATGTCGCACTGCCTATTTATGGAAATAGTATGTCACACTGCCTATTTATGGAAATAGTATGTCACACTGCATATTTATGGAAACAGTATGTCGCACTGCCTATTTATGGAAATAGTATGTCACACTGCCTATTTATGGAAATAGTATGTCACACTGCCTATTTATGGAAATAGTATGTCACACTGCATATTTATGGAAACAGTATGTCACACTGCATATTTATGGAAACAGTATGTCACACTGCATATTTATGGAAACAGTATGTCACACTGCATATTTATGGAAACAGTATGTCACACTGCATATTTATGGAAACAGTATGTCACACTGCATATTTATGGAAACAGTAGGTCGCACTGCATATTTATGGAAACAGTATGTCACACTGCATATCCATGGAAACAGTATGTCACACTGCATATTTATGGAAACAGTATGTCACACTGCATATTTATGGAAACAGTATGTCACACTGCATATTTATGGAAACAGTATGTCACACTGCATATCCATGGAAACAGTATGTCACACTGCTCATATTTATGGAAACAGTAGGTCACACTGCATATTTATGGAAACAGTATGTCACACTGCATATTTATGGAAATAGTATGTCACACTGCATATCCATGGAAACAGTATATCACACTGCTCATATTTATGGAAACAGTATGTCACACTGCGCATATTTATGGAAACAGCATGTCGCAATGCATATTTATGGAAATAGTATGTCACACTGCGCATATTTATGGAAACAGTATGTCGCAATGCATATTTATGGAAACAGTAGGCCGCACTGCATATTTATGGAAACAGTATGTCACACTGCATATTTATAGAAATAGTATGTCACACTGCATATCCATGGAAACAGTATGTCACACTGCATATCCATGGAAACAGTATGTCACACTGCTCATATTTATGGAAACAGTATGCCGCACTGCATATTTATGGAAACAGTATGTCGCACTGCATGTTTATGGAAACAGTATGTCGCACTGCATATTTATGGAAACAGTATGTCACACTGCATATTTATGGAAACAGTATGTCACACTGCATATTTATGGAAACAGTATGCCGCACTGCATATTTATGGAAACAGTATGTCGCACTGCATGTTTATGGAAACAGTAGGTCGCACTGCATATTTATGGAATCAGTATGCCGCACTGCATATTTATGGAAACAGTATGTCGCACAGCATGTTTATGGAAACAGTAGGTCGCACTGCATATTTATGGAAACAGTATGTCGCACTACATATTTATGGACACAGTATGTCACACTACATATTTATGGAAACAGTAGGCCGCACTGCATATTTATGGAAACTGTATGTCGCACTGCATATTTATGGAAACAGTATGTCACACTGCCTATTTATGGAAATAGTATGTCACACTGCCTATTTATGGAAACAGTATGTCGCACTGCCTATTTATGGAAATAGTATGTCACACTGCCTATTTATGGAAACAGTATGTCGCACTGCCTATTTATGGAAATAGTATGTCACACTGCCTATTTATGGAAATAGTATGTCACACTGCCTATTTATGGAAATAGTATGTCACACTGCATATTTATGGAAACAGTATGTCACACTGCATATTTATGGAAACAGTATGTCACACTGCATATTTATGGAAACAGTATGTCACACTGCATATTTATGGAAACAGTATGTCACACTGCATATTTATGGAAACAGTATGTCACACTGCATATTTATGGAAACAGTATGTCACACTGCATATTTATGGAAACAGTATGTCACACTGCATATTTATGGAAACAGTATGTCACACTGCATATTTATGGAAACAGTATGTCACACTGCATATTTATGGAAACAGTATGTCACACTGCATATTTATGGAAACAGTATGTCACACTGCATATTTATGGAAACAGTATGTCACACTGCATATTTATGGAAACAGTATGTCACACTGCATATTTATGGAAACAGTATGTCACACTGCATATTCATGGAAACAGTATGTCACACTGCATATTTATGGAACAGTATGTCACACTGCATATTTATGGAAACAGTATGTCACACTGCATATTTATGGACACAGTATGTCACACTGCATATTTATGGACACAGTATGTCACACTGCATATTTATGGACACAGTATGTCACACTGCATATCCATGGAAACAGTATGTCACACTGCATATCCATGGAAACAGTATGTCACACTGCATATCCATGGAAACAGTATGTCACACTGCATATCCATGGAAACAGTATGTCACACTGCATATCCATGGAAACAGTATGTCACACTGCATATCCATGGAAACAGTATGTCACACTGCATATCCATGGAAACAGTATGTCACACTGCATATTTATGGAAACAGTATGTCACACTGCATATTTATGGAAACAGTATGTCACACTGCATATTTATGGAAACAGTATGTCACACTGCATATCCATGGAAACAGTATGTCACACTGCATATTTATGGAAACAGTATGTCACACTGCATATTTATGGAAACAGTATGTCACACTGCATATTTATGGAAACAGTATGTCACACTGCATATTTATGGAAACAGTATGTCACACTGCATATTTATGGAAACAGTATGTCGCACTGCATATTTATGGAAACAGTATGTCACACTGCATATTTATGGAAACAGTATGTCGCACTGCATATTTATGGAAACAGTATGTCACACTGCATATTTATGGAAACAGTATGTCGCACTGCATATTTATGGAAACTGTATGTCGCACTGCATATTTATGGAAACAGTATGTCACACTGCCTATTTATGGAAATAGTATGTCACACTGCCTATTTATGGAAACAGTATGTCGCACTGCCTATTTATGGAAATAGTATGTCACACTGCATATTTATGGAAACAGTATGTCACACTGCCTATTTATGGAAATAGTATGTCACACTGCCTATTTATGGAAATAGTATGTCACACTGCCTATTTATGGAAATAGTATGTCACACTGCATATTTATGGAAATAGTATGTCACACTGCATATTTATGGAAACAGTATGTCACACTGCATATTTATGGAAATAGTATGTCCACTGCATATTTATGGAAATAGTATGTCACACTGCATATTTATGGAAACAGTATGTCACACTGCATATTTATGGAAACAGTATGTCACACTGCATATTTATGGAAACAGTATGTCACACTGCATATTTATGGAAACAGTATGTCACACTGCATATTTATGGAAACAGTAGGTCGCACTGCATATTTATGGAAACAGTATGTCACACTGCATATCCATGGAAACAGTATGTCACACTGCATATTTATGGAAACAGTATGTCACACTGCATATCCATGGAAACAGTATGTCACACTGCATATTTATGGAACAGTATGTCACACTGCATATTTATGGAAACAGTATGTCACACTGCATATTTATGGACACAGTATGTCACACTGCATATTTATGGACACAGTATGTCACACTGCATATTTATGGACACAGTATGTCACACTGCATATCCATGGAAACAGTATGTCACACTGCATATCCATGGAAACAGTATGTCACACTGCATATCCATGGAAACAGTATGTCACACTGCATATCCATGGAAACAGTATGTCACACTGCATATCCATGGAAACAGTATGTCACACTGCATATTTATGGAAACAGTATGTCAAACTGCATATTTATGGAAACAGTATGTCACACTGCATATTTATGGAAACAGTATGTCACACAGCATATTTATGGAAACAGTATGTCACAATGCATATTTATTCACTACACAGTATCATACAATAGAACAACACACAAGAAAACTGATGGCAAAATGAATGTTCTAAGATCTTTATGCAACGGGCTCGTGGTCCATTTATGGGCATCTGTCCATCTACGCCGTTTTACTATTTTAAAGATATTTCTTTTCTTCAGTTTGAATGTTGCCATGTTGAGAATGAACGCCTAGAGCTGACAGAACTAGGAGATGCTACAAATACATGTCTCACAACAGGAGATAAATATTTAGTGGTAGGTGGCTTTTCATATAATTACATTGATTTATATACACAATCCGAATTGATTGTTTAAACACACCCACATGTAAAAGTACTCGTATTTCATTGGTGGCAGTTTTGGTTATTGATGCTACCTTGTTCGTTTGTAACTAGGCGACCGATGTTACTGACACAGCCAAACAAAATGTGTTCGTGCGGAACTTCATAACCCATGTTACTGACACAATAAACATAATTTCTCGGTTTGTAACTGGGCGACCGATGTTACTGACACAGCCAAACAAAATGTGTTCGTGCGTAACTTGATAACCCATGTTACTGACACAATAAACATAATTTCTCGGTTTGTAACTGAATGACTGACGTTATGGACAGAGCCAAAGGAAAGGCGAACGAATAAATTGGCAGTACAGTGAAACCTGTGTTAGTGGTCACCTGCATTAAGCAGTCAACATGTATTAAGCAGTCAATCTGTATTAAGCAGCCAGTTTCCAGATTCCCAATTGGTTGTTTTATTATATATTGACCTCTATTAGGCAGCCACCTGTGCTAAGCAGCCATTTTCTCTGACTCCCTTGGCTGGCTGCTTAAGACAGGTTTGACTGTATTTAAAAACTATGCATAACTACTCACACTGTTAATTTAGTCATTGCTTCCTTAGACATATTGCTTTGAAAATAGTGGTTACGTATTTTGACTATTCACGTGTTTGTGTTGCCATACACCATATTTTCTGTAAGTTGTAACATGTGTATGGTTTGTCTATAGGATTGCTATGATTCGGTAACAGACTGGTTGAAGGACTACCAAGTCGCATTTGTCGTAATCGGTATGCTGTGTATGTTGATTCAGGTAAGTCGCCTATACCAACGTAGATGTCTTTAGTACGTTGTACATATCATTATGGAATGTTGGTGGTACTATGAATGTGCAACTCTATGTCTGAACTAATGTTTATGTTGAAGTCTAACAAGAGATCTTGCTCCTCCATACAACTCCAATGAAAACCTATCAGAGTGTTATTGAGAAAGCAGAGTTTTTATTAGACAATTTTGGCATATTTTAGCCAATGGCGACATTGGCGATTGTCAGCGCGGGCCCTGAAGTTTACGACACCTACTTATTCACTGTTTAGCCCGATTTCCATAGATATGGTATGACTTCTGAAATCTGGTGTAGGCCCTTTTCTAATGTTGGCAAAACGTGTGGCCCAAACCATGTGTACCATGTAACAGCTATTTTATGTATTATATCAATACCTATTGTATTATGCGTGTAACGGATATATGCAACAAAATATGATTAACACTTTGCACGCTAGCGGCAGATAAAATCATATTTGCATGAATTATAGAGCCATATCAGACGGCAGTCACGGCACAGAACATGCCGTCTGATCAGGCTTTATGCTGTTTGCTATCCGGATAGTGGCTGAATAACAAACAACATAGATCCTGATCAGACGTGTGCCATCTCACAACTTATATTAATCACTCTCATTGGCGCGGATGAAAGCGTAAATGTGGTCGTTCGTGTGGGAGGAAACCGGAGTACCCGGAGAAAACTCATATGTCCGATCTTGTGACCACCGTACCATCTCACATACTTCCCTGTCCGAGGATCGAACCCGGGCTGCGTTAGTGAGAAGCGAGCGCGCTAACCGCTGCGCTAATCGGACATTGATTTACTAAAATTGTATTCCTACATGCATCATGTTGTTATATTGGTATAACACTACCAGAACCTAAAAACACAAACATATTTCTTAGAAGATACACGACCTCTTATATATAAGGTTGTAAAACAACAAATAAATTGCCTATTAAATACTAGTAAAAAGTAAAAGCATACGGTCTGTTCATTTATATTTCCAATCTTTCATTTATTCTGATACCACATCCACTGTGAAGAGGTATTCAAATCAAACTGAAAAACAGCAAAATATCACAAATTCAATCGTGAACATTGACACCGGTCACCTATGAATGACGTCACTCTGTTTACACACTGTATTCCTCCGCCAAATAGTACAGCATACCACACGTTCAGTGTGCAATTGCCTAACCTCTTATACCACATCTTTTCTACACATCTGAAGTCTTCTAAGGTCACATAATTTCTTAAAAAAACACAAAAGCTATGCAATGCCTGTCATGAAAATGCATCGTTTACTAAAAAGATAAATGCACTATATCAGGACTACATTCGCCTATTTACGTATATACAACCATAATAAGAAATAGCCATTGATTTCCAGAAAGTGTAGTCCTAAATGCATCATGTTATTATATTGACTTGACATTAGACAGTACCCGAAAGTAAACACAAAGATATGTCTTACAATATACAGTACACCTATTTTAAAAACAACTATGTTGGCATTTGAGATAAGATAAGTATTTTAATCTAAAATGGAACAGGCGGCTGTGGGTGACAACTGAAAGCTCGTTGGATTTACGGTGTCAATGTGTGTGATTTACGTTTATTTATCGTCGCTACCGGTTGCCCATATGAGCGGCGCCTCCTTGAGAGATTAGGCATTTTCGATTGTTGGAGGATAGTGCAATGATACAGACAGAGATCCATTCTATAGTCGCCTCCGGTTCTTTTACGTTCACGGTGTAAAGCACCGACACGAGACATATGTTTAAAGTTCCATCTGAAAGTCTGTTAATTGTATTAGGGTCAGACGGGGGATCGAACCTGCGATCACTGGATTACCAGTACAACGTGTTACCACTGGACTACAGATCCGTCTGTATATTGTCGATATTTAAAGGGTTCCTATTTATACCCCTCAAACTTTATAGCGATTGATGCACATATACGTTTAACAAGTGGCAACGACCGTATATTAGTGCAGTTGTGGACATAGCACAGTATGGTAGTGCAGTTGTGGACATAGCACAGTATGGTAGTGCAGTTGTGGACATAGCACAGTATGGTAGTGTAGTTGTGGACATAGCACAGTATGGTAGTGCAGTTGTGGACATAGTACAGTATGGTAGTGTAGTTGTGGACATAGCACAGTATGGTAGTGTAGTTGTGGACATAGCACAGTATGGTAGTGCAGTTGTGGACATAACACAGTATGGTAGTGCAGTTGTGGACATAGCACAGTATGGTAGTGTAGTTGTGGACATAGCACATTATGGTATTGCAGTTGTGGACATAGCACAGTATGGTAGTGCATTTTGTGACATAGCACAGTATGGTAGTGCAGTTGTGGACGTGCACAGTATGGTAGTGCAGTTGTGGACATAGCACAGTATGGTAGTGCAGTTGTGGACATAGCACAGTATGGTAGTGCAGTTGTGGACATAGCACAGTATGGTAGTGCAGTTGTGGACATAGCACAGTATGGTAGTGCAGTTGTGGACATAGCACAGTATGGTAGTGCAGTTGTGGACATAGCACAGTATGGTAGTGTAGTTGTGGACATAGCACAGTATGGTAGTGCAGTGGTGGACATAGCACAGTATGGTAGTGTAGTTGTGGACATAGCACAGTATGGTAGTGTAGTTGTGGACATAGCACAGTATGGTAGTGCAGTTGTGGACATAGCACAGTATGGTAGTGCAGTTGTGGACATAGCACAGTATGGTAGTGCAGTTGTGGACATAGCACAGTATGGTAGTGCAGTTGTGGACATAGCACAGTATGGTAGTGCAGTTGTGGACATAGCACAGTATGGTAGTGCAGTTGTGGACATAGCACAGTATGGTAGTGTAGTTGTGGACATAGCACATTATGGTAGTGCAGTTGTGGACATAGCACAGTATGGTAGTGCAGTTGTGGACATAGCACAGTATGGTAGTGCAGTTGTGGACATAGCACAGTATGGTAGTGCAGTTGTGGACATAGCACAGTATGGTAGTGCAGTTGTGGACATAGCACAGTATGGTAGTGCAGTTGTGGACATAGCACAGTATGGTAGTGTAGTTGTGGACATAGCACAGTATGGTAGTGCAGTTGTGGACATAGCACAGTATGGTAGTGTAGTTGTGGGCATAGCACAGTATGGTAGTGCAGTTGTGGACCTAGCACAGTATGGTAGTGCAGTTGTGGACATAGCATGCTATTTGTATATACACACATATGCACACTACATTTGTGTTTGTTATTTTAATACGTGTGTTAATTTTTACTGGAATACGTCTTATATTTTCAGCTGATTTTGATCGTCTTCTCTTGCTGTGTGTGTAGATCGGTGCACAGGAAAGGACAGATGGTTTAGTAGAGTAAAGTTGTGTGGAAACGAAGATTGCTGGAAATACATCCAAAGTGCAATAGTGGTCTGTCTGATGAGAGATGAGCAGACATGTTCCTATAATATACATATCATGTGCATACGATTATACAACATCTCATACTTGGCTTTGGTTGGTTAGATATTAATTCGTTTATGATGGGTCCTTTCTCCAGATCATACTAATATATAATATACATGTATTCCCTTACTCATATCATAATAATGATTACGAATTGTGCTTATGATAATTTTCATTTCTCATACCGTTGAAGTTCGGTTGAATCGCTAAAGATCACTCTTAACAAATTTGTGTTCTCACTTGCTCGTACGGTTCGCCGGCGGCGATGGTAAATAAGCTCAATCATCGTGTTGTTACTGTTTTTCAATCTACCTCATTAATCAAAAAGTAAATATATCTACGTCAAAACTGAATACATGTCTATTTAAGAAAGGTTCCTGAAACGGTGTATGTCCCTAATCATCCATACACACCCTCTAGTAAGCCAAGAACTAGGAGTATGTGTCTTTTTTTTAAATTTCCAAACATTATGCAATTTGTACAAATCATACTATATAACACATATCAGTTTATAGGAAATGGCTTATAATAGAATGAAAGACAAAGTTTACTTTTAGAATGTTTTTTTTAACTCTTTCAGCGCCGAATAAATTATAATAAACTGATCAGGATCTGTGTTGTTTGCTATTCGGGTAGGTGCTTCAGCTCCACTGTCTGAGGAGCACTCGGCATACAATCTGATCAGACAAAGTTTGCTTTTGCAAAGTCGCTTTTATGCGACATTGGCGGTGAAAGAGTTAATATTGCTGGCATAAAAACTGGACAATGCCACTTCGTCTTTCTGGGGAAGACATGGCTGTACGGCTGGAGATGCGTAGGTTGTTTATTACATTGTTTATTGTTATTATGTTGTATTCATGTCGAAATAAACCAACATGATTACTTTACGAGTTGTCTTGATATAAATGTATTCATGTAAATCTCTCGAGTCCGCCTCCGTGGTCGAGTGGCAAAGGTCGCCGACTTGTATCTGTAACCTATCATCAGTGATGGGCACGCGTTCGAGCCCCGCTCGAGTAGAGTTGCTCCGTGTACCCAAACAATCAACTTAGAATCCAGCGATATACGCATCCTAGAAGATTCAGATGCCCTAAAGTTTAGGCTGTGGCGATTTAAAACAAAGCTACACGATTGATAGAAACCCAATAGTCATTTAGTTGTAGTTTCAGAGGGTATGTTGTCTGGAGGTAATGTCAGCGGTGTGTGTGTGTGTGTTTGACGTTTATTTATCGTCGCTACCGGTTGCCCATAAATATACGTGTATATACGGATACTGCTCAATAACAGTTTTGTTTTTACATGAGATAAACAAGTTGGGTCTCGGCTACGTTTTTGTTTTCATGGATGCAATGCATCAAAGGCGTCGCAACAATATGTGTTCAAGTAAAAGACATGCATGGGTAATATTAGGCCTACATGCAAATTAGATGTAGAAAAGGTAGTGTTCTTGACAAACCACTGTATTCATTAAAAACAGTTTAAACTTTCTTTATTTTACAACGATTGCGAAGCAAGTTTTAACAACTTATATTAATCACTCTCGTTGGCGCGGATGAAAGCGTAAATATGGCCATTCGTGTGGGAGGAAACCGGAGTACCCGGAGAAAACCCATCTGTCCGATCTGGCGAAACCATACCATCTCACATACTTCCCGGTCCGAGGATCGAACCCGGGTTGCATTGGTGAGAAGCGAGCGTGCTAACCACTGGGCTAATTGGACAGCCTAAATACATGTATACATTAATGTTGGAATTACTTGTCAACACTCTCTCCTGTGTTTCTTTCCAATTTACTAGCACAGACTCCCAGTGTTGTTTGTATGTAATTGTTAACATAACTTAGGTTCCGCTTCCGGTAAAATGGCGATAACATTTGTTTACATTTCGCTCATGGCTTTTCTCATGATTTAAGACGTTCTAGGGATTGTAGAGGAATGTAGTTTTGATGCTGTAGAGCATTAGTGGAAGACAATGATCATCTAAGAGCACGTATGGAATTGTTTATATGATTGATGCTTTGTTTGTTTGTTTCTGAAATGATACGATCATATTGTGCCTACAAAAAGTATATCTAAACTGAGGTATGTGTGGAATGTGCAAACCCGTGACTCTCGTAACTTGTGATATATAGTGTCCGTTATCCAATACTCTCATTGCAATCAACCCGAACAAAACAGTTACAACTATACTTAGCGGTGCTTATTATGTGTAACGAACCGTGTACTCCAATTATATCTAGTACAAAGAAAAGAGACTTGTCTTCACCTGAAGATCAAATCGAACTTAAGAAAAACAGGTTCGACAGCAATTCATCTGAAAACAGTGACTTTCTACTTAATAGATCAACAGCCATGTATTCGCCGACAGCACAACACCCAACATCATTAAGTCTTGATCAGACAGCTATCAGCTCAATAGCATCAGCACTTAAGACCTCCATTCAATCTGAAGTATGTGATATGTTCAAAACTACAATTGATAGTATTGTCCAAGGTGTAGTGACAGGTCTCCAGTCACAGATAAACTCACTACAAACGGAAAACGAGCAACTAAAAACTGCCAATGCTGATCTGGCTCATAGAGTGGATTTTCTAGAGTTTAAGGCAGATGAGTCAGAACAATACAGCAGGCGTGACAACCTGCGTATTTCAGGGATTGTAGAGAAGGAGGACGACAATACCGACATTCACGTTTTGAACATGGCCAAAGCGATAGGATCAACGTTATCACTACGAGATATTGCCGTATCACACCGAGTGGGTAAGAAGAGGGTAACTGGAAAATCAAGGGACATCATTGTCAAGTTTAATTCACGCCGTGATCGTGACATGTTCTACAAGAATCGTGTGCTGTTACGGTCAAATGGCTACGAAGGAAAATATGTGAACGAAGACCTCACTCAATATAGATCCGGGGTGCTATATGAGGCCAGACAGATGGTCAGGCAAAAGAAAATTGTTGGAGCTTGGTCCACAAACTGTAAACTTTTCATAAAAGTAATGAAGGATAAGAAAACAACTGTGCATACTGTGACATGTAAACGTGATCTTCAACCATTCGTATCGTATACTATAGAATGACAGTCAATTATATCCAACTAGTAATGTCAGCACACATTGTCGTGCAATATACACTTGCAGTGCAGTCATCATTGACTGGTCAGCATTAATAACATTATCAGTCGGTTAATCTGATGTTTGTAGTTGTAAATTTATTATTATATTCCAGCACAACTGTTTGCATATTAATAATCATTAAGTCATGAGTTGCATTTGAATTATAACGAACGATATATCTTTATTCTAAATCAATGTTACAGCCGACGTTCAGTTCACTTACAAGATACAATATAATGTCATGAGTAAATAAAACTGCAACGCATTTAATTAAGCGTAGTTAGTGAAACAAGCTATTCCGCAATCACGTACATGGTACATATCGTGGTTTTATGTATTATATTCTACATCCGTTATATCAAAGTCGGTTATGTCAACATATCCGGTTATCTCGAAGTCAGTCAACGTCCCGTTTCAGATAAGCATCGTGGTTTTAGGTATTACAGTCTACACCCGTTATATCACAGTCGGTTATGTCAAAATCTCCGGTTATCTCGAAGTCAGGTTAAAGTCCCGTTTCTGATACCATCATTTTACATATGCCTGACTCTGTTTATGCCAAATTTCGTTTAAGTAAACGACACCTTGGAAGATAATTTATTATGAAATGAATGTAAGGCTAGTGATCGTTGAGAAACATATCATCTTGGGAAATATGATCAATATCCATGATGTCAAATTTCGGTTATGTCGAAATAATGTGTTCGATCCGACGGAATTCGACATAACGGATGTATACTGTAGGTGATAGTTGTTTGATATACACTTCAGTAAATATTATTATTAGAAATTCCTTCAGAATATTGGGGGGAATCTCATTATGATGCATACAGTGTGGTGTGTGATTCCGCGTGCTATGTATCGCGAACCTGGTTACTTATGTCGGGAATTGGTATCATGCATGCATGTGCTTTATATGAAACTGTATTTGATAAGTTGTATGTTTTAACTACATATTACTATATGTACTAGGAACTGTTGTGTGATAATAAGCCATGTATGTACATGTCCGTAAACTGTAGTTATTAAAATTATTAAGGCAGGCGCAATCATCGACATGTTAAATGATCACATATCTAGCATGGTGGTATAATTCATTCATAGCTAAACTGCTGTCAATATATTTGACCTCTCGTAAAATAATTTGACTACACAGCTCTGTATAGATTGGCGGAATGGCAATTCCAACGATGATGTATATCTCCTTATTCAAGCCCGCAATACCATTTGATATTGCTATATTGAATACACAACTCTAGAACATTCTAGAATATGTTCATGTCGTTTAAAATCCCTATTACATCTTGACATATATTTAATTGGTTAACTGCTGTTCATGTTCACCAACTTTATTTTTATTTTTGTTTCTAATAATTACTGCACATATGATCGGACACAATATCCTAGGACCGATCGCAGACTACTATAAGAAAAGCTTACGATCGAGTGCTGCCTACTAACAGATAACTAAATACTGGCTACGTTGCCAATACAAGATTATAGACATAAGTCGTACTAGTAAGATTTTATCTGTAGTTAGACATACATGTACTTGGGAGGAATAGAAGTTTTTTTGTTTTTTTCCTGTTGTATGTCTGTATGTATTTCAGGACGGCATTGTTTTTGTAGCATTTTCTAAATAATGGTATAATACATCTGGCCAGTGAAAAGGTTTAAATGATAGTACAATAAATATGCCATTTAAAAGTTCGTAATGTCAACTAATTTCAAACAAAATAACTGAGTCAATAAATAACACACAATTATATAAATATTACAAGATAATCAAACACATAGACAATATATGAGTATATAAATTCACGTCGGTATTACCTCTACAATACATAGTATCGTTCATCATCAATTGCAAATACTAAATTTTCCACACTAAAACATTTCTGAAATCAGTACTCTTTATGTATCTTTCTGATCTGTGTATTCACGTGTTACAAATCCTAACTTCCTCTATCCAATCCATCCATACCTCATTCAACTTGCTTAGCAACATGACTTTCTTTCATTCTTTGTCTCTCCTTTTCAGTATACTATTGCATACATGTCTCTACTTATCGAGTGTCTCGCATTTCAGATATTATTGTGCCTATACGAACGTACATGTACGACATTGTTTTCCTGTCACAGATAGGCTGCTGATGACGGCTATTCAGAATTACTTGATATGTCTACACTCGGTAACATGACTAAACATCACAAATGTACCATAGCCGTCATGCCTTCATGCAGATTCAGGGGGTCGTATCCTGCATTTACCACTATCCTCATTGTTTTACACTGCACACCGCTTTTTCTATACTCACTATATGTTTCAGTTTTATCATCTGCATGCGTTGAAAGAGAAATCAAATTTCCTCCAAGAAAGTTCCCACCGGGAGTACATTTTAATGCCAACGTGCATTGCACATTATATTCTCTGTTGACGCTTAGTCTGGTTATTGCTTTAAGTTGGCTTTATATACTGTTAATTATAGCCGGCGATGTTCACCAGAATCCGGGACCAAATTCACACATATCATCTGTAGTTTCATCAATTTCCAGCACGATGCCAGATGCTCTCGAAATCTCCAACCATCTCTCCTTTGTTCATTTAAATATCCAAAGTCTGCAACACAAACTGGACTTGCTATATGCAGAACTTAGTGAATTTGATGTGCTCGCCTTTTCCGAGACATGGCTGAACAACTCGATCCCAACAGAGGACCTCATGTTTCCAAATTTCCATAAACCTGAACGAAAAGATCGTGTTGGTGATGCCCATGGTGGTGTCATAATATACGTTAGAAATAGTCTACACTATAAGCGCAGACCAGACCTTGAGCTAAATCGTCTTGAATGTATATGGTTGGAACTAACACTCTGCAATAATAAGCATATCCTATTTGGTGTTTTCTATCGCCCGCCAAATTCTGATTCAATCCACAACAGCCTTGTTGAAGATTCAATTGGACTAGCAGTTGAAACAAATATCACTGATATAATCATCACTGGAGATTTTAACTACAATGCTCTCAACCCAACTACTAATCGAAAAATTACCTCCATATCTCAACAGTATAATCTTCAACAACTAATCGACGAACCAACGCATTTCACCGAACATTCAGAATCCTTGATTGATCTTGTTCTTGTTTCAAATAGTGAACATATTCTTCATTCTGGAGTTGGTGAACACTTTCTACAACAAGACCAAAGGTACCATTGCCCTGTCTTTGGGATCTTAAAATTTCGGAAACCCAAGCATAAATGTTTTGACAGACTCATCTGGAAATACGATCGAGGTAATTACGACCAACTTCGTTCTGACTTCAGTAACTATGAATGGAATGGCTGTCTTCATGACGATATTGATACATATGCATATAACATCTCCTCTAAAATTACAGATATTGCTAAACAAAACATACCAAGTCAAACCATAATAGTAAGACCATTAGAACCACCCTGGATAACTACCGACATCAAAAAACAAATACGCAAGCGAAAACGAGCATACCGGAAAGCCAAGGCGACTCAATCAATCTATCAATGGCAGAAATTCAGACAAATTCGCAACGAAACGATTCTTCGTATTCGCCACGCCAAATCTGCACATTTCTCAAAGCTCTCTGATAAACTTAAGAATGGATCATTTTCTTCTAAAGACTGGTGGAAAACTCTCAAATCATTCATGTCTAATAATTCTAGCAACACAATTCCTCCATTACAGCACCCAGACACACAACTACCGACCTTCTCTGACTCTGAAAAGGCAAATCTTCTTAACAACTACTTTCAGGAACAGACAAACATCGACGATGACAACAGACAAGTACCAGATCTGGGCCCACCGCGTTCCATGATTCGACTGCATGAAATAAATATCGAAGTAGATGAAGTTACTGATGTTTTAAAGTCTTTACAAGTCGACAAAGCGGCAGGACCAAACGGAATAAGCAACAGAATCCTCTACGAATCTTCTCAGGAGCTATCCAAACCACTATGTGATCTTTTTAATTTCTCATTGCAATGCAGACGAGTTCCAACCAGTTGGAAAGAAGCCCACATTAATGCTGTATACAAAAAGGGAGATGCATCACTCCCTAGCAATTATCGTCCAATCTCTTTGTTAAATACAATTGAAAAAGTATTTGAGCGTCTCATATTCAAACATCTTTTCAACCATCTTCGGGAAACCCAGTTTCTATCTTCTGCTCAATCAGGGTTCATACCGGGTGACTCAACTGTAAACCAGCTAACGTACATATACGATACACTATGTAAAGCTCTCGATGATGGTCTCGAAGTGAGAACGGTCTTCTTCGATATAAGTAAAGCCTTTGATAAAGTCTGGCATAAAGGTCTACTGGCAAAACTATTACACGCAGGTATATCCGGTCCTCTTTTTCAATGGTTTTCAGATTATCTGTCCAACCGAAGACAAAGAGTTGTTCTTCCTGGAAGCAAATCGACATGGGCAAATATAAGAGCCGGAGTTCCACAGGGGTCAATCCTAGGTCCTATGCTTTTCATCATTTTCATTAACGACATTGTCGACGACATCTCTTCCTCCATCAACTTATTTGCAGACGATACAAGTCTATTTGTGATCGATGAGCAACCTCGTACAGCTGCAGACCGTCTCCAAAACGATATAGTCAGAATTTCTACATGGGCTAACAAATGGCTTGTAACTTTCAACCCAGCAAAGTCCGAATCTGTTCTCATCTCAAGGAAGCGAAATCAGCAACTACATCCTCCTCTCTTTATGTTTGACCAACACATCCCTGAAGTGCCAGACCATAAACATCTTGGGATATTTCTATCTAACGACTGTAGTTGGCATTCGCATATGGACTATATTATCGAGAAAGCATGGAAACGAGTCAATATTATGCGGAAACTAAAATTCTCGCTTGATCGTAGATCACTTGAAATTATATATCTTTCCTTTATAAGGCCTCTCCTTGAATATGCTGATGTTGTATGGAGCAACTGTACCAAATATGAGATGGAACAGCTGGATAAAATCCAAAACGAATGTGGCAGAATTGCCACTGGAGCAACTAAGCTCGTTTCTTTGCTAAACCTACACCTGGAAACCAGATGGGAAAGTTTAACGGACAGAAGAAACAAACACAAGCTTATTATGTTCTATAAAATGAACACCAACCAAACACCTGACTATCTCTCCTCATTGATTCCCCGACAAGCAGAAACCCGGTACAATTTAAGAAATTCAGAACATATCCACGGAGTGCATTCCAGAACGTCACTATACTATAATTCTTTCTTGCCTTCAACAATTCGGAATTGGAACTCTCTGCCTTCTACGGTTCGTAACTCTCCTAAATAGAAACAAGAGCAAAGTCCCTCCATACTTTTATGTGGGTACACGAAAACTTCAAGTCCTCCATACACGCCTTCGTACGAAATGTAGTGGTCTTAACTATCACCTTTTCCTAAAAAATATTACTCCTACAGCTTTATGTAATTGTGGTCAAATGGAGACAAACTTCCACTACTTCTTTGAGTGTAGAATGTACAATGTTTGCCGTACAACTCTAAATAACAATCTTCACAATTTCAACATAGATCTCGAAACCCTCCTATCAGGAAATCCGGCCCTATCCGACCAGGAAAACACTCTCATATTCACACATGTACATACCTACATATCTGATAGTAAGCGATTTGAATAATAGTATTAATAACGATTATTGTGACATGAGGCATACATTCTCTCCTCTCTTATCTTCTTATCACCTTCGTCTCACTACATTCTTTTCTCTCGCTCTCTCACTCATAATCCACTATATTATGATATTTATTAATGTTTAACATGTAGTTATTTTCGCATGTTTTCATGTTAAACCTTTCCTAACTCTATAACACAATTGCAAAAGCCAACCGAAATACATACAATCTTTGCAGAGGAGAAGAATTATATAAGACTCTGTCTTCCATTCTAATCCTGTTTCTGTATTCTGATTATGCGTGATGTATGCATTGTTCAATATGTATTATATTGGGAAATAAAATATGTTTAAACTAACATAACTTGCCATTGTAATAAATTAACAAATTACATTGTAAATGTAGCTGCCTGAAATACGACATAAGTGACAAATTACACCACTTAGACAAATATATGTCATTTTATATATTCAACTACAAACACATGAACATGTAATGAAATGTTTGAGAGACATACTGTTTTTATGAATTGGGCTACGTGTGCGATATCATTAACAGTGTACTGATCACTAATGGCAACATAATAAGAGGCCCATTCTTGATTGTTATAAGTGATGTGATTCTTACATATCGATGCAAAACGTGAGATTTCAGTACGTTTATTTGTTTTCTGGCTACACTTTTACAGAAGCATGTAATATGCATGACCAGAGTGGAAATCCATCGTTTTAATAGTCGTTGTGAACGTTAGGGGTCGGTATTAAGGGAGTTTATAGGGGGAAAAGTATAAAACTGCTTTTCTTCTCCCATACATTATGATTTAGGTTATCAATACTATGTTTTAAAAAGCCTCAATAACAATGTCTACTTGACCATAAAAGCTCATCAGAGCTTATGTTATTTGTGATATGTCTTGCCGACTCAAAAATAAAATGTATCTGATATTATCTTACCTTACCATGCTAACGAGTAGTGCTTGCACTAACAACCATGCATACAAAATGATCCTGATATAGTCAATCTGTGTCGGTTTATCTTTATAAGTAACTGGCTACCATTTTATCTAAAACTGTATGTAGATACTATTTTTATATACATTTCATTTCCCTATCTATATGTAATAATGGGTAACCATTATTTAAGTCTAAAACGCCATGTTTCCAGTTACTGCATTGTAGCATTTTACCCTGTAGAAGTTGTCGAAGGATATTATCAACTTCAACTTCTTACTGCCGAACACTCAATCATGAACACTCAATAGATTGATTGGCAGGCGCAGTCTAGAACAATTAGTTAAATCTAAAATGTTATGTGCAAGTTACGAAAATAAAAGGAACTACAAAGCTATTGTTATTATTTTGAGATAAGTGCACATGTTACCGGGGGGGGGACGTGAATAGCGATAGCAAATAGGATCATTGATTTGTTGTTGTTGTTGTTGTTGTTCATCCCTGTCAGAAATATATTATATTATTTACATTACAATCATACATACAATACGTGGGAAACAATTAGAAATAATTAAATTAGTATTATTTAGTATTGCTGTATACGATTTAATCTGGGTGGAAAAAGCAAATGGGTTGGGCTACAAGTTATGACAACATTATTTACATCCCGAAATGACGAACCCCAATATACTCCTGTGTTGTAATCACATGTAGCCCCAGAATTAATAACAATGCGAGCAGTAAATGACCTTCATCATAACACATTGTATCCTACCTTCATGTGGAATAACGTACAAAAACGGCCTGCCTAATAATTTTTGCTTTATTAGTCAGTGACTAATAAAGCTTTTATGACCCAGATTACGGTTTGTAAATAAACATTGTGTTGTCTGCTGAGTTTGAAAAATGTCCCAAGAAGAAAATCGTGTATAGGCAAACGTTCAGGTTGTTTGGGATGAATTAACTGCACTCGATGAGACCCCTCTGGAAACTACTGTTGTCAGAGAAATGTCATTTATCATTTATCTATAAAAAGAAATATCAATGCACAACATATTACCAAGTGCGTAGCGAGTTTGTAAGCTGTCATGGCTAGTTTGTTTGTTTTTGTGTCGGGTGCACACTCAGAATGTAGGATAAATAGAATATTAGGTTACTGTCTTATAAATTTTAATTTATTAGACTCGTCTCCGAAAAAATACAAGGCTCGGCAGAGCCTCGACTTGTATTTTTTCTCCGACTCGCCTAATAAATTAAAATTTATAAGACAGTAACCTAATATTCTCTATTTATGTTCCGGTAGTACCCAGTGTAATCGATTAAAAGCTGAATGTGTTGCTTTAGGGTTTGAAATTACGCACATGCATGCACCATTCTCATCGAAATTAATAATAAATATGCATACTAGTATCAGTTATTCTAAGTTTATAGCTGTTACCATTATTTTATGTTATAGAATCGGTTCAAAAGCTCGCTCAGAGCTTGTGTTGTACTGTTCCTATCTTGCCGACTCAAAATAAAATTTATCTTATCTTATGTTTATGATATCGTTCATAGCTGGTGTTCTCACATGTTATAGGGAAGTGCACCTCAGCAGGAAATGTTCCACAATTTCATTGCAGGTTGAAACACTCGGACACATTGGAGATATCATGTTCTTGTTGATTCACTTGTAGAATTATGTCCCAGTTAGAGGTCGCAGTATTCTAAAACCGACGAGTTTGATTGACAGTTGGCGGCTGTTCATTTACATAGTTATTCTATGAAGATGATAAATTCACTTACCGGAATGGAGAAACACTGATGACACAACTAAGAGGGGGTCATAGAAGTTAGACGACGTGCAACCCTCAACACAGATGTAGATGTTGAGTGTAGATATAATTGATAAGATGACAACAAGATTTCTGTAAAATTCGTGATATATTGAAATTTTGTTCAGGGTCACCAAGCGCTCTGAAAAAGCGCATGTAGTGTTAAGAAAACGTGTTGGACAAAAATGGACTTTGCCAGAAAACAGTTGACAAAACATGGTTGGAGCGAAGGTAAATCCAACAAACAATAATTATTCTTAACATATTTGCCACATAAAACATAGTGGAACAATACTCGTATAAGGTTAGTAGCTATTAGTGAAGTGATATAATATTCGTATAATCTGCAAATTCGGATATATATCATTATATGCACCCGTCTCTGTTTTTTCCCGTTTATACAAGGAATACAGGTAATTTCGGCCCAGTGATTCCGGACCAGTGTTTTTTCTGTTGTATTATCTATGTGTTCACTCTATGACTTGAAATTGCTGTTTATTAATACTGAGATCATTGTAGGCCTATATAATTGTGTACATTTGTGTAAAGTTCGCCGATGACACAGCTCTTTATCTTTCTCTGACTGTTTCTTCTCATTCCAGCCTATTACAGCAAGACTTACACCAGCTTGAAAAATGGGAAATGAAATTCAATCCATCAACGTGCCAGGTTATTCAGATCACCAAACGCAAACTAATCATATCCACGAAATATCGTCTGCATAATACCTTCTTAGAAACTGTTTCTTCAGCAAAATACCTGGGAGTAACAATATCAAGTGATTTAAACTTTAACAAACACATAGACAACATCAGCAAAAAAGCAAGTCAAACATTGGGTTTTCTAAGAGGTAACATCAAAGTGCACTCAGAAAGGTTAAAATCAACAGCATACAAGACACTGGTAAGGCCCCAGCTTGAGTATAGCTCCACGGTTTGGTCACCGTATACGGCAGTTCTCATATACCAGCTTGAGTCTGTACAGTGCAGAGCTGCCCGCTGGGCCAAACCACAGGGATTCGGCACGTTTGGTGGTACTAGTATATATATTTAAGTACAGGGATTCTACTCTGTGGGATGTCAGATTTCGCATCGATCAGTAAAATGGCCCTATCTGAGACAATTTTGTACAAAGCTGTCCAAATATAACGCCTATCCCGAGTCTTTATATTGTTCTTCAAATAAAACACAACTTTAAGCTGCATGCATGTATACTTTGCAAACAATTGCCACAAACATTGGCCATAGCAGGTCACATTTCCGTACTAGGACACGGGTTCTGTCAGCAACAAAAAAAAATCTTCGACGGGAGAGTTTTAACTGTGAATAACATTATCAATAAAATGTGTTTACACTAACGTGTAGGTTTATTCGGCAAAAATGTACGTCAAAAAGAGATTTCGTAGCATTTTCAATTTGTTTTGAAAAATTCTAAAGCGGCGCAATTCGCGTTGAAACGAGCGTTCTGATTGGATTATGATTATTCTTCATATATAAAAAAACATCTTGTTACATTCTAATAATCCAATCAGAACGCTCGTTTCAACGGTCGTTTCAACGCGAATTGCGCCGCTTTAGAATTTTTCAAAACAAATTGAAAATGCTACGAAATCTCTTTTTGACGTACATTTTTGCCGAATAAACCTACACGTTAGTGTAAACACATTTTATTGATACTGTTATTCACAGTTAAAACTCTCCCGTCGAAGATTTTTTTTTGTTGCTGACAGAACCCGTGTCCTAGTACGGAAATGTGACCTGCTATGGCCAATGTTTGTGGCAATTGTTTGCAAAGTATACATGCATGCAGCTTAAAGTTGTGTTTTATTTGAAGAACAATATAAAGACTCGGGATAGGCGTTATATTTGGACAGCTTTGTACAAAATTGTCTCAGATAGGGTCATTTTACGGATCGATGCGAAATCTGACATCCCACAGAGTAGACTCCCTGTACTTAAATATATATACTAGTACCACCAAACGTGCCGAATCCCTGTGGGCCAAACAAGACTACGGCCGAACGTCCAGTGTCACAGAAATGTTGAACTCCTTAAATTGGAGACGCCTTGACCTTCGTCGCATCGACCAAAGATTGGTTATGTTCCACAACATCCTCCATAACCAAGTCGCCATTCAAGCTGAAAACTACCTTACCCCAAATACAAGTTCTTCCAGAACATCCCATTCCCAAGCATTCCGACAGATCCAAACAGTGACTGACTACCATAAATATTCCTTCTTTCCAAGAACCATTGTCCACTGGAATGCTTTGCCCCCAGATATTGTCACCTTGTCTGGCCCACAGTTCAGTCTGGCTGTAAGTCGGATTGAACATGTTTCTCCCTAAATAAACCTGCCCTGTTCTTAACCTGTTTTTAACCA
Organism: Archivesica marissinica; assembly: GCA_014843695.1. Lineage (NCBI taxonomy): Eukaryota > Metazoa > Mollusca > Bivalvia > Venerida > Vesicomyidae > Archivesica > Archivesica marissinica. The sequence continues at coordinate 73,686,499 of CM026386.1, read as the reverse complement.
ACCTAACATTCTTTTATCATCTTTTATTTCATTTCTTACTAACATTCTTGTCAGATGACGCGCATCAAAGTCTAAGGTCCCCATCAGGGGTTTGACTTATAGGAAGATAGATAGATAAAAATAAAAATAGATGTAACGTAATGCAGACTCGTTCGGTTTTATTCTATTTCAACAGTAGACATATAGTATGCATGCAAAGAATTACCGTATGCAAACACACACTCGTCATCCTATTTGTTAAATCAAATAACAATTAAACTAAGAGAAGGCGAGGCTTGGATTCTTGGTCTTGTAGATATTAATTATTTTTCACTGTGGCCGAAATCACTGGGCCGAAAACACCGAGGGCCGAAATCACCGGATACCTATACAAGGCCCACTCTCTGACTCTGGAGTTGTATCGTATTAAGTCAGTCTGTTGTTGTTGGGAAGACCACATACATTTCCTGTGTAGAAACCAGTAATCAATTTTGTCACTATGGAGCGAACCGACTGCCCTGCTGATATATCATTTACGTTTGTCCTGCTTAGTAGTTAGTATACATTCGTATCAAGTCTAGTATGCAGTTTATACAAATATATTTGAGCTCGATTGCGAAACAAGTTCTTACAACTTATATTAATCACTCTCGAGACCTCATTCCTGATGGAATCCATCTCCACGAGGGATAGAGAAGAGGACACATGGAATTTAAATGCCTTGTCTAAGGGCACAATAGTAACGGCTCCAGCCAGGCTCGAACTCCGGACATTTCGTACCTGAAGTGAACGCGCATCCGCTGCGGTATCACAACTTCCATGTTCTAGTATGTGTAGTATCCCTATCAGATTTGTAGCATGAACATGACAACAGCATTGAGTTAACTATTGTCCTTTCAGTTACTGGTTTGACTCATATTGCATGTGTACACATAATTGTCATTTTGCTGTAATACTCAAATGTTTGGTTTACAATCTGTCCAGGGCAAGGTCTAGGCAAAGATGAAGAAGGTATCGCAGAAGTTATCAAGGTCAAAGTGAAGCAGGATAAGAAAGGAGTAGGTATTCTAAAGCAGTCTAACATGTATATCTGGTGTACAATATATATATACTATATAACATTTCTAACGCCACACTTTACTTCTAGTTGTCATCTCAGTCAAACATTGACACAATTCAGTGAAAATTGGATAAAATGTTCATACAAATAATTATCTGCAAGCTGTGTCCCTGCTGTACCTGTCCGTGGTCCAGTGGTAGTGCATCGGATTTGGAATCGAACGGTCCCGGGTTCGATACTCGGTCAGGCCACGTATGTAGTGCCATTGAGCAAGGCACCTCACACACATTGCTTAGTACTGGTTAACCACTTAGGTTGGCTAAGCCTGCCCAGGAAAACATGTCTAGGTCCCCGCAAGGGGTTTGACATTAAAGGAACATACCCGGTGATATTGCGGGTGATTCGGCTGTATGTCCCTGCTGTACCCGGTGATATTGCGGGTGATTGGGCTGTGTCCCTGCTGTACCCGGTGATATTGCGGGTGATTCGGCTGTGTCACTGCTGTACCCGGTGATATTGCGGGTGATTTGGCTGTATGTCCCTGCTGTACCCGGTGATATTGCGGGTGGTTCGGCTGTGTCCCTGTTGTACCCGGTCATATTGCGGGTGATTCGGCTGTGTCCCTGCTGTACCCAGTGATATTGTGGGTGGTTCGGCTGTGTCACTGCTGTACCCGGTGATATTGCGGGTGGTTTGGCTGTTGTCCCTGGTGATATTGGGGTGATTCGGCTGTGTCCCTGCTGTACCCGGTCATATTGCGGGTGATTTGGCTGTATGTCCCTGGTGATATTGTGGGTGATTCGGCTGTGTCCCTGCTGTACCCGGTGATATTGCGGGCGATTCAGCTGTATGTCCCTGCTGTACCCGGTGATGTTGCGGGTGATTCGGCTGTACTCGGTGATATTGTGGGTGATTCGGCTGTGTCCCTGCTGTACCCGGTGACATTGCGGGCGATTCGGCTGTGTCCCTGCTGTACCTGGTGATATTGCGGGTGATTCAAGAGCGTTCATTGCAAGTGTCATCAGTGCCAATCACGATGGCTTGTCTTCCGCGATGTAGCGGGTACAACAATTCCCGCGTCGCACACAATCCTGGGTATATGCGCTGTTTAACAAAAAAAAGCATTGGTGGGTAGTTTATTTCTGTCAAATACACATTTCAGTGGAAATTGGATAAAATGTAAGACATAAAACAGCATAACACTGATATTGATAACAATACAGACGGATATGTAGTCCAGTGGTAACACGCTGGACTGGTAATCCAGGGATCGCAGGTTCGATCCCCCGTCTGACCATAATAAAATTAACAGTCTTTCAGATGGGACGTTAAACCGAGGTTTCGTGTCGGTGCTTTACACTGCATGTAAAAGAACCAGAGGAGACTCTGGAATGGGTCTCTGTCTGTATCATTGCACTATCCTCCAAAAATCTAAAATGACCAATCTCTTCAGGAGGCATCGCTCATATGGGCAACCGGTAGCGACAATAAATAAACGTAAAACACACACAAACTCGTGTAATTTCATTGAGCTGTAACAATTACAATACAGTAGTTAACCATAAAATATAAATGTGTAAAATGAGTACATCAATTCCTCGACCCTAATGACTGTAATTAATAATTATACAGTAATACACATGCAGGGTTCATTCTAGGTAAGAATTGTTGGGAGAAGTGAGAAAGCGCGCAATCCGCATCTTTAAATGGTTCAACAAAATAAGGTTAAAATGGACAGTATGACCATTAAATACAACATTTGAATAGAAGGAGTGCCAATATTTGTTTATTGTCGCAATTGGCGCCATTGTCGACCAACAGTGGGAACCCTGATAGCAACGTGCAATGTAGTAGCGGTATTGATGTATCACCATTGTATGACTGCCAATTCAATACTGCTGTGCACGTTCAAATTTTTGTTTTGTTGGCTCACTAGAGTTTGTATTACCTCCCCTGACGTTCGTCCACAGTTAAATAAGGAATGTTAATGACGTGATAATAACGTTCATGTGTTGGACTACCTAGATGGAGGCGGATTTCAATGATTTGGAAGTCGTGATAGCTTAGAGCGTTCGCTGTGCAAAAGGCCCGGAGTTCGAGCCCCGCTGGAGCCGTTATGATCGTGCCCTTAGGCAAGGCATTTAAGTTCCACATGCCTCTTCTCTCTCCCTCATCAGGAATGAGGTTTCGAGAGTGATTAATATAAGTTATAAGAACTTGTTTCGCAATCAAGCTAAAATAAATTTGTACAAACTAATTTCAGTGATTTGAGATTGTACAGATTACTAGTCTACTAGATCGATTACTATTACTAGTTGTGTTACATGTACACGTGTATGTAGCCTGGAAACGGGCGTCGATATATTTTGCCTGGTCAGTCAAATAAATACGTTTTAACACCGAGACTATTAATTGGGCCGTATTGAGTTTCTGATCATATCAACGCCTGGGGAAACTGGGGATTGTCCGTGTAATTATTGACTTGCATTAATCCTATTAATTGGCCTATTAGCCAACGTTGGCAATCGACCGGTCAATAAGAGTATTGACCGGGCCGGTGGTCAATACTGGTCAATACTGGTCGATTGAAAATTTGGCTCAAATATGCACTTACAGTGTCCACTTAATTATTCTTAAAGTGTTAGTAGTGTGTTGTAGTTTATTTTCTTATATAGTAAATCATAAAATATTGATCATTGAATGTTTTTTAGTGAATATTGTTAAATATAATTAAATACTTTTTAGTGAATAGCAATATTATAGCATATACCAATTACCATATACTTATTTGTTCAGTGGTCAATACTTGTGCACATGGTCATAACTATGCCTAAGATGCTAGTTAATATACTCCCAAGGTATGTGAAATAGCTATACAAGCAGTGGGACCCTTTCAACAACATCTCAACAAAATTAATTTAATTACACACACTTATTACATTGGGGTATACATGAGGCAGTCAAACATGAAACGAAACAAGACATACTTACAAAGTACAAACAGCTTTAGAAATAGAATATTCCCTTTGCAGAAGTGTTATTCACACACAGGCTGCCCTAGTAGGGGCCTAGTGTGTTTTGAAATGTGAAATTCTTACTTAATAATACCATCTATACTAGAATATGAATACGCTTGGTTGCTCAAGGAAACAAGGCTAGAAAAGTTGTTTCACTTGGTTTATACCAATTTATTTAAGCTCGATTGTGAAAGAAGTTCTAAGATTAATCAAGCTCAAGTCTCAACGCTTGCTTCACTTGCTTGAGTTGCTTCTGCATGACACATTTAATGATTTTAGTAATGATCAGCAATCGACCAGCAAATATATGCCACTTTGTGAGTATTGACCATACCCAATAGGGTATTACAATCACATGAACAGCCCAAAGGTAGCAACACACATTATTGCACAATGCAGAGTATAATGATTGACTAAAATCATAAATTCTTTGTTGAATTTAGTATTGACCACCAATTGACCAGTATTTACCACTTTGTGAGTATAATATTATTGACCACTTCGTGAGTATTGACCCTATAGAGTACAATAATCACATAAATATATTCTCAATACAACCCAAAGTTAGTAACACACATTATAGCACAATGCAGAGTATATAAAACCATTAAATAATGTTTTATTTAATATTGACCACCAATCGACCAGTATTGACCACTTTGGGAGTATTGACCGGGGCGGTTTTAACCGGTTAAAACCGTTAAACCGCCCCTCGAATCGACCGGCCAACGTTGCTATTAGCACGTGACTTCACTAGTGACGTACTTGAATCGAAAGCGAGGCACTGCAATGTTGATAAAAACTTTTATAATTGGCTGCCATTGTTTACGGGTCAATGGAACGATAAATAGTTTTAAAAAGAACAATGCGCGTCTGATTTGATATATTCTCTAAGTCGTCCATAGTTCAATTACGCTGAATCGATCCATTACCATCTAAATGTAATATTTAAAATCTGCCATCTCGTCAATATATAACACAGAAACGGGACATTATATGTTTGCAATGTAAATGAGTCTATGGGAGCATTCGTGTATATTCAGAAATGATCGTGTATAATCGTGCCTGTTCGGCGATTTCCGATAGACTACCTTTTCTATATTTAGCGATGTTATCTTGTAGAGAAGAGTTGTCGTTCTTCAAATCCTCACCCTCATAAACGAGGGTGTAAGGAGATGGCGCTACAATCGAAAATCCAGTTTCCCCAGGCTGTCATTTTGCCAGAAGTTAAAAAGTGAAAAATCGATAAACTAGCACCCAGGCTAATGTGTATGTACAATACTATGATTTGCTGTAAATGCTAACTACTGTGTTTTGATATAATATGTCTGATTTGGTTTGTGATATTCTAGGTAGGTCATGATCCTGGGGAGGAGTTTTCATTTCACTGGTGGGACCATGTGTTTAACAAAGCTGCCAGTAAAATACAAGTGAATACAACTGAGGTAAGTATAATTTTAGACAGATTCCGCCCTTGCCGATCGTATTCGACAGGCAGATTAGGATAATTATCCCGCTGATAAAATGTTCACCGACACTTGACCGCTCATCGTCCCTGGGTCAATGTTGACCCACTACGTATTTTTATCAAGAGTCGAACATGCGTCAAAACCCGGGAGTTCAGGTAACATTTGTTACAATTGCCCCACTAATCACAAGTATGCATGCAAGCACCCAGGACCAATCGGGGCTAAAGAACTCGAGACAATGCCCGTCATGTCTCACTAACCGCTCTCAATGCTAACAACTGTATATTGTAACATCCTCATGGAAAGGAATTTACATAAGCTCTCAGCTTGTTTTCCAATCCATTTCAGACATCCTGAGTATTGTATACTGTATATATATTGAATGAACTGAATACAATATGTTTAAACTAACATTTATTGAAGGTGACCACTAACACAGATTTGACTGTAATACAGGTTGGTTGCTTAATGGAGGTGACCACTAACACAGGTTTGATTGTAATATACGTTGGCTGCTTAATAGAGGTGACCACTAACACAGGTTTGACTGTAATATACATTGGCTGCTTAATAGAGGTGACCACTAACACAGGTTTGACTGTAATACAGGTTGGCTGCTTAATGGAGGTGACCACTAACACAGGTTTGACTGTAATACAGGTTGGCTGCTTAATGGAGGTGACCACTAACACATGTTTGACTGTAATATACGTTGGCTGCTTAATAGAGGTGACCACTAACACAGGTTTGACTGTAATACAGGTTGGCTACTTAATGGAGGTGACCACTAACACATGTTTGACTGTAATACATGTTGGCTGCTTAATGAAGGTGACCACTAACACAGGTTTGATTGTATCTCGAAATGTTTCAAATATCACCCTATTTTGGTTTGAGTTACCAACAAATTCTATTTTAATTTGATGTTGTAAATTTAAGGATGGGGTAGAAATAAAGACCAGCGGAGACACGCATGTGTCGCGGAAGAAGAACAGTAAAACGTACGCCAGCAAGTCCATGTTATATGGCCAGTTTGTGAAGGTACGTAGTATGTAACTTAATGTTTATTTGTGAAAGTTGCTTTTATAGACGGTTCTGCCCATGCCTGAAATACTGTAGATGTCGTGATAGCGCAGTGGATGCGCGTTCACTTCAGATGCGAAATGTCTGGAGTTCGAGCTGGAGCCGTTACGATTGTACCCTTAGGCAAGGCATTTAAATTCCACATTGCCTCTTCTCTCTCCCTCGTGGAATGAGGTCTCGACAGTGATTAGTATAAGTTGTAAGAACTTGTTTCGCAATCGAGCTAAAATAAACTTATATCAACTAAATACTGTTCGCAGTGGCACCTGGGGTCCTCCTCTACCAGTAATAGCTGGAAAGTCGTCAGATGACCTATGCTGTTTGTGCTGGGTTAAACCCCAAAAAAGCAAACACTAAGGCTTCGGAAATATATTCGAGCAACGATGGGAGGGACCGCCGTGGCCGAGTTGTTATGGTTGTTGACTTCAAATCACTTGGCCATAGCCCCTGTAGGTTCAAATCTCATATGAGGAAGGGAAGCTATCCAGCTGGATTGTGGTTCTACGCCGCTGGCCATTTCATTGCATCAAAAATGCAACAAATGCACACTGGAGAAAACACTGTCTCTCTATTTGGCGTGAATTAAAGTGTATGTGTGGTATTTCGTGTGGGGGGGAACTGGAGTACCCAGAGAGAAAACCCACCTGTCCGATATGGCAACCACCTCACATATTATTTACCAGTCCGAGGATCGAGCCCCGAATTGAATTGATGAGAAGATAATAAGAGTGGTAAGTTGCTACCCCTTTGATTATCGGACAGCTAGTATTACTAGTACTTACCATAGTCATTGTCATAGTTCCAGATATTTGCAAACGTTGATTTTGTTTAACAGGGATCCACATTGTCTGACGGAACAGAAACAAGGGATACAACTATGGCCAGCAGTGATGAGGAGGATGTAAGCGACACAACTCAGTGTCTCGTGTAAGTTGACATACATTGAGTTATCTGTTAATGTTCCACTGAATGGTTGGATTTGATGCCTCGGTCGTGTAAACCCAGTCAGTGGACATGTTTGATCATTAACTCTGTAAACCCAGTCAGTGGACATGTTTGATCATTAACCCTGTAAACCCAGTCAGTGGACATGTTTGATCATTAACCCTGTAAACCCAGTCAGTGGACATGTTTGATCATTAACCCTGTAAACCCAGTCAGTGGACATGTTTGATCATTAACTGTAAACCCAGTCAGTGGACATGTTTGATCATTAACTGTAAACCCAGTCAGTGGACATGTTTGATCATTGACTCTGTAAACCCAGTCAGTGGACATGTTTGATCATTGACTCTGTAAACCCAGTCAGTGGACATGTTTGATCATTGACTCTGTAAACCCAGTCAGTGGACATGTTTGATCATTGACTCTGTAAACCCAGTCGGTGGACATGTTTGATCATTGACTCTGTAAACCCAGTCAGTGGACATGTTTGATCATTGGCTGTAAACCCAGTCAGTGGACATGTTTGATCATTGGCTGTAAACCCAGTCAGTGGACATGTTTGATCATTAACCCTGTAAACCCAGTCAGTGGACATGTTTGATCATTAACTCTGTAAACCCAGTCAGTGGACATGTTTGATCATTAACTCTGTAAACCCAGTCAGTGGACATGTTTGATCATTAACTGTAAACCCAGTCAGTGGACATGTTTGATCATTAACTCTGTAAACCCAGTCAGTGGACATGTTTGATCATTAACTGTAAACCCAGTCAGTGGACATGTTTGATCATTGACTATGTAAACCCAGTCAGTGGACATGTTTGATCATTGACTATGTAAACCCAGTCAGTGGACATGTTTGATCATTGACTATGTAAACCCAGTCAGTGGACATGTTTGATCATTGACTATGTAAACCCAGTCAGTGGACATGTTTGATCATTACCTGTAAACCCAGTCAGTGGACATGTTTGATCATTGGCTGTAAACCCAGTCAGTGGACATGTTTGATCATTAACTGTAAACCCAGTCAGTGGACATGTTTGATCATTAACTCTGTAAACCCAGTTAGTGGACATGTTTGATCATTAACTGTAAACCCAGTCAATGGACATGTTTGATCATTAACTCTGTAAACCCAGTCAGTGGACAGGTTTGATCATTAACTCTGTAAACCCAGTCAGTGGACATGTTTGATCATTGACTCTGTAAACCCAGTCAGTGGACATGTTTGATCAGGCAACCCAGTCAGTGGACATGTTTGATCATTGGCTGTAAACCCAGTCAATGGACATGTTTGATCATTAACTCTGTAAACCCAGTCAGTGGACATGTTTGATCATTAACCCTGTAAACCCAGTCAGTGGACATGTTTGATCATTAACTGTAAACCCAGTCAGTGGACATGTTTGATCATTGGCTGTAAAGCCAGTCAGTGGACATGTTTGATCATTGGCTGTAAAGCCAGTCAGTGGACATGTTTGATCATTAACTCTGTAAACCCAGTCAGTGGACATGTTTGATCATTAACTGTAAACCCAGTCAATGGACATGTTTGATCATTGACTCTGTAAACCCAGTCAGTGGACATGTTTGATCAGGCAACCCAGTCAGTGGACATGTTTGATCATTGACTATGTAAACCCAGTCAGTGGACATGTTTGATCATTGGCTGTAAACCCAGTCAGTGGACATGTTTGATCATTAACCCTGTAAACCCAGTCAGTGGACATGTTTGATCATTGGCTGTAAACCCAGTCAGTGGACATGTTTGATCATTAACTGTAAACCCAGTCAGTGGACATGTTTGATCATTAACTGTAAACCCAGTTGGTGGACATGTTTGATCATTGACTGTAAACCCAGTCGGTGGACATGTTTGATCATTAACTGTAAACCCAGTCGGTGGACATGTTTGATCATTGACTGTAAACCCAGTCAGTGGACATGTTTGATCATTGGCTGTAAACGCAATTACGTTTACGTTTCAAATGATCGAAACATATGCAAAGTACATGTACCATTGAATTTCTAACGACACAACCGTCTAAATAATATTGAATTAATATTATCACCCATTTTACACAAACAAAATATTGCTAGTTTATTGACAAGTTGGCTCGCAAACCTATCTAAGTCCTCTATTGTTTGCTATCTAAAAATAACCTGTGTACATAAATCATTGCAATAACTCTATATCATAATTAATTTTAACAAAATTAAAATTACCGTATTTAGCTGTGTATAGTGCGCACATTTCTTACTGAAATCCTCATCCATTTTATCTACTGCGCATTATACACCAGTACAGACATCAGGACATTTTTTTCCGGACCAAAATTTCGTGAAAAAACTGAAATTCGACCCGAACGGCCCACAGTCATTCTATAAGTTGTTACATTCGACAATCGTTATAAACTAGCTATTAAAACCAGTTGCCGATAGTCTATATAAATAAATCAAATGAATAAGACCACAAAATTAGCATATATTTCGTTTATTTTGGCAAACTTTGATGAATTTAATTGAAAAGGTAAATGCATAAAAAATGGCGATTTGATAACATCACGTGGTTTTATCGTATGTAATATTTCCCGTACTTTTCGCGTACTTCGCCGTACAATGTACAATGCATTGCATAAAAAAAACATTTTTGGCTGCAGTATTTCAATTGATTGTAGCGATAATTAATTTCGACAAACCTTTCACAATGGGTCCCAGTTAATTAGGTAGGCTTCACGTGTTGAGAAGTTTGAGCATCTGCTGACATGTTTGAGAACGTGTTGAGATGTTTGAGAACGTGTCGAGAAATTTGAGCAGGTGTGCCCCGAGTGCGTTACCGTTACTCGATGAGGTATATCTCGAGTGATTAATATAAGTTGTAAAAATCACGGAGCACAATTTTTAGCGATTCTTGATAAATGTTAAATTTTGACTTGGAAAATTGCGTTTTTCACGTGCGCAGTATACATAGGAACTCAGTTTTTCCGCCGATTTTCGTGCCAGATCGTGGGTGCGCACTATACACGGTAGCGCACTATACACAGCTAAATACGGTATCTGCAGGCACTCATATATCAACCGTCTGCAGGCACTCCATATCAACCGTCTGCAGGCACTCATATATCAACCGTCTGCAGGCACTCGTATATCAACCATCTGCAGACACTCGTATATCAACTATCTGCAGGCACTCATATATCAACTGTCTGCAGGCACTCATATATCAACTATCTGCAGGCACTCATATATCAACTGTCTGCAGGCACTCATATATCAACCGTCTGCAGGCACTCATATATCAACCGTCTGCAGACACTCGTATATCAACTATCTGCATGCACTCGTATATCAACTATCTGCAGGCACTCGTATATCAACTATCTGCAGGCACTCATATATCAACCATCTGCAGGCACTCATATATCAACTATCTGCAGGCACTCATATATCAACCGTCTGCAGGCACTCATATATCAACCGTCTGCAGACACTCGTATATCAACCGTCTGCAGGCACTCATATATCAACTATCTGCATGCACTCGTATATCAACTATCTGCAGGCACTCATATATCAACTATCTGCAGGCACTCATATATCAACCATCTGCAGGCACTCATATATCAACTATCTGCAGGCACTCATATATCAACTATCTGCAGGCACTCATATATCAACCGTCTGCAGGCACTCATATATCAACCGTCTGCAGGCACTCATATATCAACCGTCTGCAGGCACTCATATATCAACCGTCTGCAGACACTCATATATCAACTATCTGCAGACACTCGTATATCAACAGTCTGCAGACACTCGTATATCAACTATCTGCAGGCACTCATATATCAACCGTCTGCAGGCACTCTATATCAACCGTCTGCAGGCACTCATATATCAACCGTCTGCAGGCACTCATATATCAACCGTCTGCAGGCACTCATATATCAACCGTCTGCAGGCACTCATATATCAACCGTCTGCAGACACTCGTATATCAACTATCTGCAGGCACTCGTATATCAACTATCTGCAGGCACTCGTATATCAACTATCTGCAGGCACTCATATATCAACCGTCTGCAGGCACTCATATATCAACCGTCTGCAGACACTCATATATCAACTATCTGCAGGCACTCATATATCAACTGTCTGCAGGCACTCGTATATCAACTATCTGCAGGCACTCATATATCAACCGTCTGCAGGCACTCATATATCAACCGTCTGCAGGCACTCATATATCAACCATCTGCAGGCACTCATATATCAACTATCTGCAGGCACTCGTATATCAACCGTCTGCAGGCACTCATATATCAACCGTCTGCAGGCACTCATATATCAACCGTCTGCAGGCACTCATATATCAACCGTCTGCAGGCACTCATATATCAACCGTCTGCAGGCACTCTATATCAACCGTCTGCAGGCACTCATATATCAACCGTCTGCAGGCACTCGTATATCAACCGTCTGCAGACACTCGTATATCAACTATCTGCAGGCACTCATATATCAACCGTCTGCAGGCACTCATATATCAACTATCTGCAGGCACTCATATATCAACTATCTGCAGGCACTCATATATCAACCGTCTGCAGGCACTCATATATCAACCGTCTGCAGACACTCGTATATCAACTATCTGCAGGCACTCATATATCAACTATCTGCAGGCACTCATATATCAACTATCTGCAGACACTCGTATATCAACTATCTGCAGGACTCTATATCAACCGTCTGCAGCACTCGTATATCAACCGTCTGCAGGCACTCATATATCAACCGTCTGCAGGCACTCATATATCAACCGTCTGCAGGCACTCATATATCAACCGTCTGCAGGCACTCGTATATCAACTATCTGCAGGCACTCATATATCAACCGTCTGCAGGCACTCATATATCAACCGTCTGCAGGCACTCATATATCAACTATCTGCAGGCACTCATATATCAACCGTCTGCAGGCACTCATATATCAACCGTCTGCAGGCACTCATATATCAACTATCTGCAGGCACTCATATATCAACCGTCTGCAGGCACTCATATATCAACCGTCTGCAGGCACTCATATATCAACCGTCTGCAGGCACTCGTATATCAACCGTCTGCAGACACTCGTATATCAACTATCTGCAGGCACTCATATATCAACTATCTGCAGGCACTCATATATCAACCATCTGCAGGCACTCATATATCAACTATCTGCAGGCACTCATATATCAACCGTCTGCAGGCACTCATATATCAACCGTCTGCAGACACTCGTATATCAACCGTCTGCAGGCACTCATATATCAACTATCTGCAGGCACTCGTATATCAACTATCTGCAGGCACTCATATATCAACTATCTGCAGGCACTCATATATCAACCATCTGCAGGCACTCATATATCAACTATCTGCAGGCACTCATATATCAACTATCTGCAGGCACTCATATATCAACCGTCTGCAGGCACTCATATATCAACCATCTGCAGGCACTCATATATCAACCGTCTGCAGGCACTCATATATCAACCGTCTGCAGACACTCATATATCAACTATCTGCAGACACTCGTATATCAACAGTCTGCAGACACTCGTATATCAACTATCTGCAGGCACTCATATATCAACCGTCTGCAGGCACTCTATATCAACCGTCTGCAGGCACTCATATATCAACCGTCTGCAGGCACTCGTATATCAACCGTCTGCAGACACTCGTATATCAACTATCTGCAGGCACTCATATATCAACCGTCTGCAGGCACTCATATATCAACTATCTGCAGGCACTCATATATCAACTGTCTGCAGGCACTCATATATCAACCGTCTGCAGGCACTCATATATCAACCGTCTGCAGACACTCGTATATCAACTATCTGCAGGCACTCGTATATCAACTATCTGCAGGCACTCGTATATCAACTATCTGCAGGCACTCATATATCAACCGTCTGCAGGCACTCATATATCAACCGTCTGCAGGCACTCATATATCAACTATCTGCAGGCACTCGTATATCAACCGTCTGCAGACACTCGTATATCAACTATCTGCAGGCACTCATATATCAACCGTCTGCAGGCACTCATATATCAACCGTCTGCAGGCACTCATTTCAACTATCTGCAGACACTCGTATATCAACCGTCTGCAGACACTCGTATATCAACTATCTGCAGGCACTCATATATCAACTATCTGCAGGCACTCATATATCAACCGTCTGCAGGCACTCATATATCAACTATCTGCAGGCACTCATATATCAACCGTCTGCAGGCACTCATATATCAACCGTCTGCAGACACTCGTATATCAACTATCTGCAGGCACTCGTATATCAACTATCTGCAGGCACTCGTATATCAACTATCTGCAGGCACTCATATATCAACCGTCTGCAGGCACTCATATATCAACCGTCTGCAGACACTCATATATCAACTATCTGCAGGCACTCGTATATCAACCGTCTGCAGACACTCGTATATCAACTATCTGCAGGCACTCATATATCAACCATCTGCAGGCACTCATATATCAACCGTCTGCAGGCACTCATATATCAACCATCTGCAGGCACTCATATATCAACTATCTGCAGACACTCGTATATCAACCGTCTGCAGACACTCATATATCAACCGTCTGCAGGCACTCATATATCAACCGTCTGCAGGCACTCATATATCAACCGTCTGCAGGCACTCATATATCAACCGTCTGCAGGCACTCTATATCAACCGTCTGCAGGCACTCATATATCAACCGTCTGCAGGCACTCGTATATCAACCGTCTGCAGACACTCGTATATCAACTATCTGCAGGCACTCATATATCAACCGTCTGCAGGCACTCATATATCAACTATCTGCAGGCACTCATATATCAACTGTCTGCAGGCACTCATATATCAACCGTCTGCAGGCACTCATATATCAACTATCTGCAGGCACTCGTATATCAACTATCTGCAGGCACTCGTATATCAACCGTCTGCAGGCACTCGTATATCAACCGTCTGCAGGCACTCATATATCAACCATCTGCAGGCACTCATATATCAACCGTCTGCAGGCACTCATATATCAACCGTCTGCAGGCACTCATATATCAACTATCTGCAGGCACTCATATATCAACCGTCTGCAGGCACTCATATATCAACCGTCTGCAGGCACTCATATATCAACCGTCTGCAGGCACTCGTATATCAACCGTCTGCAGGCACTCGTATATCAACTATCTGCAGGCACTCATATATCAACTATCTGCAGGCACTCATATATCAACCGTCTGCAGGCACTCATATATCAACTATCTGCAGGCACTCATATATCAACCGTCTGCAGGCACTCATATATCAACCGTCTGCAGACACTCGTATATCAACCGTCTGCAGGCACTCATATATCAACTATCTGCAGGCACTCGTATATCAACTATCTGCAGGCACTCATATATCAACTATCTGCAGGCACTCATATATCAACCATCTGCAGGCACTCATATATCAACTATCTGCAGGCACTCATATATCAACTATCTGCAGGCACTCATATATCAACCGTCTGCAGGCACTCATATATCAACCGTCTGCAGGCACTCATATATCAACCGTCTGCAGGCACTCATATATCAACCGTCTGCAGACACTCATATATCAACTATCTGCAGACACTCGTATATCAACAGTCTGCAGACACTCGTATATCAACTATCTGCAGGCACTCATATATCAACCATCTGCAGGCACTCTATATCAACCGTCTGCAGGCACTCATATATCAACCGTCTGCAGGCACTCGTATATCAACCGTCTGCAGACACTCGTATATCAACTATCTGCAGGCACTCATATATCAACCGTCTGCAGGCACTCATATATCAACTATCTGCAGGCACTCATATATCAACTGTCTGCAGGCACTCATATATCAACCGTCTGCAGGCACTCATATATCAACCGTCTGCAGACACTCGTATATCAACTATCTGCAGGCACTCATATATCAACTATCTGCAGGCACTCGTATATCAACTATCTGCAGGCACTCATATATCAACCGTCTGCAGGCACTCATATATCAACGTCTGCAGACACTCATATATCAACTATCTGCAGGCACTCATATATCAACCGTCTGCAGACACTCGTATATCAACTATCTGCAGGCACTCATATATCAACCGTCTGCAGGCACTCATATATCAACCGTCTGCAGGCACTCATATATCAACTATCTGCAGGCACTCGTATATCAACGTCTGCAGACACTCATATATCAACCGTCTGCAGGCACTCATATATCAACCGTCTGCAGGCACTCATATATCAACCGTCTGCAGGCACTCATATATCAACCGTCTGCAGGCACTCTATATCAACCGTCTGCAGGCACTCATATATCAACCGTCTGCAGGCACTCGTATATCAACCGTCTGCAGACACTCGTATATCAACTATCTGCAGGCACTCATATATCAACCGTCTGCAGGCACTCATATATCAACTGTCTGCAGGCACTCATATATCAACCGTCTGCAGGCACTCATATATCAACTATCTGCAGGCACTCATATATCAACTATCTGCAGACACTCGTATATCAACTATCTGCAGGCACTCGTATATCAACCGTCTGCAGACACTCGTATATCAACCGTCTGCAGGCACTCATATATCAACCGTCTGCAGGCACTCATATATCAACCGTCTGCAGGCACTCATATATCAACCGTCTGCAGACACTCATATATCAACTATCTGCAGACACTCGTATATCAACCGTCTGCAGGCACTCATATATCAACCGTCTGCAGGCACTCATATATCAACCGTCTGCAGACACTCGTATATCAACTATCTGCAGGCACTCATATATCAACCGTCTGCAGGCACTCATATATCAACTATCTGCAGGCACTCATATATCAACTGTCTGCAGGCACTCATATATCAACCGTCTGCAGGCACTCATATATCAACTATCTGCAGGCACTCATATATCAACTGTCTGCAGGCACTCATATATCAACCGTCTGCAGACACTCATATATCAACTATCTGCAGGCACTCATATATCAACCATCTGCAGACACTCATATATCAACCGTCTGCAGGCACTCATATATCAACCGTCTGCAGGCACTCGTATATCAACCATCTGCAGACACTCATATATCAACTATCTGCAGACACTCGTATATCAACAGTCTGCAGACACTCGTATATCAACTACCGTATTTAGCTGTGTATAGTGCGCACATTTCTTACTGAAATCCTCATCCATTTTATCTACTGCGCATTATACACCAGTACAGACATCAGGACATTTTTTTCCGGACCAAAATTTCGTGAAAAAACTGAAATTCGACCCGAACGGCCCACAGTCATTCTATAAGTTGTTACATTCGACAATCGTTATAAACTAGCTATTAAAACCAGTTGCCGATAGTCTATATAAATAAATCAAATGAATAAGACCACAAAATTAGCATATATTTCGTTTATTTTGGCAAACTTTGATGAATTTAATTGAAAAGGTAAATGCATAAAAAATGGCGATTTGATAACATCACGTGGTTTTATCGTATGTAATATTTCCCGTACTTTTCGCGTACTTCGCCGTACAATGTACAATGCATTGCATAAAAAAAACATTTTTGGCTGCAGTATTTCAATTGATTGTAGCGATAATTAATTTCGACAAACCTTTCACAATGGGTCCCAGTTAATTAGGTAGGCTTCACGTGTTGAGAAGTTTGAGCATCTGCTGACATGTTTGAGAACGTGTTGAGATGTTTGAGAACGTGTCGAGAAATTTGAGCAGGTGTGCCCCGAGTGCGTTACCGTTACTCGATGAGGTATATCTCGAGTGATTAATATAAGTTGTAAAAATCACGGAGCACAATTTTTAGCGATTCTTGATAAATGTTATATTTTGACTTGGAAAATTGCGTTTTTCACGTGCTCAGTATACATAGGAACTCAGTTTTTCCGCCGATTTTCGTGCCAGATCGTGGGTGCGCACTATACACGGTAGCGCACTATACACAGCTAAATACGGTATTGTAGTAATATCTAAAGACAAAATGCATTATAAATGTTTGTGACTGGCACTATGCTTTGTTGCATATGTTACTATAAATACATTTATTGCATACGTTACTATAAATAGTAACAAATTTAATGGTAGAAAAGCAAAATATCTGGTCGAGGCGAGCAATATATTTCGATTTTCGGCTCTGCCGGCCAATATTCGATATTGGCCCGGCACGTGCCGAGAACGAATCACGAGCACGTGCTTCAGGTAGCAACAACATAGTATCTACATTGTGTAAACATGGCCGCCGAAGCAACACTAAAGTCGTTGTCTGACAGATTGTTGTCTCTTGACTGTAAAATAGCTGAGCAAAATAAGCAAATAACAGCAGAAGAAACATACGGCTATGTATGCAATAAAGAAGTTATTAAACGGCTGCGGTGGGCCATTTGTAACGGCTATCTCCATAGGGTGCGCCAATATCCACAAATGGCCCACCTCCGCGGTTTAATAACCTCTAACTGTTAGCATGTATAACAGTGAGATGGTATCTTGAAATCAAAAAGCATGTATTTTATAACCGCCATTTCTGATTGCATGTTTCATAGCTTACTGTGTATGTGTGTTTATTACAGGCCGGACCAGGAGGAAGTGGTGTTCAAAATGTGTGGAGGAAGGACGGCACATAAGTACGTCTCTCTCATACGTATCATAGTATATAAATATTGCCCGTGGTTGAGGGGGTATTGTGTATTATATTATTAATGTCCCCAAGGGGAGATAATCCACAATACATCTGAGGTAAATAATGTTCCCCAAGGGGAGATAATCCACAATACATCTGAGGTAAATAATGTTCCTCAAGGGGAGATAATCCGCAATACATCTGAGGTAAATAGTGTTCCTCAAGGGGAGATAATCCGCAATACATCTGAGGTAAATAATGTTCCCCAAGGGGAGATAATCCACAATACATCTGAGGTAAATAGTGTTCCTCAAGGGGAGATAATCCGCACTACATCTGAGGTAAATAATGTTCCCCAAGGGGAGATAATCCGCAATACATCTGAGGTAAATAGTGTTCCCCAAGGGGAGATAATCCACAATGCATCTGAGGTAAATAGTGTTCCCCAAGGGGAGATAATCCGCACTACATCTGAGGTAAATAGTGTTCCCCAAGGGGAGATAATCCACACTACATCTGAGGTAAATAGTGTTCCCCAAGGGGAGATAATCCACAATACATCTGAGGTAAATAGTGTTCCCCAATGGGGAGATAATCCACAATGCACCCTCAGCCAAGGGCAATATCCATTTTATTATTCTGAATACAGCTACAAGATGAAAAGTAATTTCACAAATTCCGCTGCCTCAATTGAGTAGTTAAACGAATGGGTCAGTTTAAGTGGCACGTCCATATTTGGGATCCCATAAATGTACAATTGATTTCCATATTGTATTTCGCTGTTAGTGTTGTCGTGTGTTTCGCGTGAAAGAAATTCGCATCTATAAAATTCGGCATCTTGTACAGATGTGTTGCGCATCATCGAATTGTACATGTAAGATCCGGTTTGCCGGTGAGGGAGATATGTGTATATCCCATAGCAATATTACCCACTCAATTCTGTTGAGGGATACGCTGTGGAATGGTTTAAGTTTAAACTTTATTTATTTTACAACGATTACGAAGCAAGTTCTAACAACTTATATCAATCGCTCTCGTTGGCGCGGATGAAAGCATAAATGTGGTCATTCATGTGGGAGGAAACCGGAGTACCCGGAGAAAACCCACCTGAATGGTTTATACATGTGGTAGCAAATTCCTAGACATTTTGATGATGTATAACGACCCGGATTAGTCTATGATGCTCATGGTATCCATGCTTAATAATGCAAATTTATATACCATGACCAGTTATTTTGTCTCCACTCCTTAATGGAGGATATAGCGTTTGGTCATCAACGTCTGTCCATCATGCACTCTACGTTTGTGATGAATAATAACTTGAGACGTTTGTCACCGTAAGTAGACATCACATGTTTGTCGTGTGTCACCAGCAGTAAGGCACCACATGTTTGCCGTGTGTCACCGGCAGTAAGGCACCACATGTTTGTCGTGTGTCACCGGCAGTAAGGCACCACATGTTTGCCGTGTGTCACCGGCAGTAAGGCACCACATGTTTGCCGTGTGTCACCGGCAGTAAGGCAACACATGTGTGTCGTGTGTCACCGGCAGTAAGGCAACACATGTGTGTCGTGTGTCACCGGCAGTAGGCACACATGTTGTCGTGTGTCACCGGCAGTACGGCACCACATGTTTGTCGTGTGTCACCGGCAGTAAGGCACCACATGTTTGCTGTGTGTCACCGCAGTAAGGCACCACATGTTTGTCGTGTGTCACCGGCAGTAAGGCACCACATGTTTGTCGTGTGTCACCGGCAGTAAGGCACCACATGTTTGTCGTGTGTCACCGGCAGTAAGGCACCACATGTTTGTCGTGTGTCACTGGCAGTAAGGCTCCACATGTTTGTCATGTGTCACCGGCAGTAAGGCACCACATGTTTGTCATGTGTCACCGGCAGTAAGGCACCACATGTTTGTCGTGTGTCACCGGCAGTAAGGCACCACATGTTTGTCGTGTGTCACCGGCAGTAAGGCACCACATGTTTGTCGTGTGTCACCGGCAGTAAGGCACCACATGTTTGTCGTGTGTCACCGGCAGTAAGGCACCACATGTTTGTCGTGTGTCACCGACAGTAAGGCACCACATGCTTGTCTTGTGTCACCGGCAGTAAGGCACCACATGTTTGTCGTGTGTCACCGGCAGTAAGGCACCACATGTTTGTCGTGTGTCACCGGCAATAAGGCAACACATGTTTGTCGTGTGTCACCGGCAGTAAGGCAACACATGTTTGTCAAGTTTATAAAAAAAGAAACAATTCTTCGAAGATGCATGACCTCTAAGTATTCTCAGTCAGTGATCTATTTCCAGTGGACCTGAAGTTGTCCAGTATAATACCGTAGATGTATTTTGAATCTTGCATTTCAGAGGTGCCAGGCATGGGTTGAAGCTGAATGGTAAACTACTGAGGATACAAGAGCAAGAAAAGCTCTTATTGGACAGTTACAATTCAAAACTAGCCAATCAGAATGAACATCACGTTCCGAAGCAGAATTTGATAGCAGAAAGTACTGTCGGTCAAGAAACTGAAAATGATAGTAGTCTAAGAAAATCTAAGAAATCTAAGAAAAAAAAGAGAAAACGCCAAGATATGGAAGCGTCGGACGTTATGGAAGAACAGATGACTAGTGGTGTAAAAGATGATACAGATCGGCTGGAAGAGCATGACCACCAGTCATGTGATGAACCAAATGTTTCAGAAAGCGTACACAAATGTAAGAAACGGAAAAAGAGTAAGAAGGATAAACTGAAAACGGATTGTGATGTTGATAATATAGAAAGTGTGGACATAGGAAGGAGTGGTAGTTTAATTAATGTTGCAGTAGATGAAGATACTTATAATGATGTTAGTAAGAAGATTAGTAAAAAGAAGAAGAAACATAAAGTACACAAGTGATGGTACTGTACATGCTACAATAGATGGGGATAGAGGAACGGAAGTGTGAATCCCAATTTAAAATAGTTTGGATCAGGTATAGGTGACGATAACAAAGCAACACTGGTGTTTCTCCCATAATCTGATCGCATTCAAATTTATTATGACTGGGAATATGTTCTAAGCATATTTCTGTTGATATTTTTATTAGGGATGGCAACGAATGGTGATTGTGATATTCGAATATTCGCAAATTTCTCCAACTTTCTATTTCCACTACAGTTAGTACCTGTAAAACAAATGCTTCTCAGTTTCTGTCCCGTCAAATAGACTGCATTAATCAATTCGTGACCCCTGTAAGGTGTGAACAACATGTCATCACCCTCCTTTGTTATTTGGAGCCAAATCGCGATGACATTTCGCACCTTCGGGCACGCATTGGGTCATTCTTTGTTTTCGAAACTTAATTGATTGAAATTTAAACAAACATATATATCCTTTTAAGTTATGATTTAACTGCAATTGATTAAAATTTGATTTGAATTTTTTTTTAATATTCGAATATGGTTTTAATATTCGAATATTCGGACGTTCGAACGAATATTCGAATATTCGAACATTCGTTGCCATCCCTAATTTTTATACATGTGTTGTGATTTAACTGCAATTGATTAAAATTTGATTTGAATTTTTTTTTTAATCGAATATGGTTTTAATATTCGAATATTCGGACGTTCGAACGAATATTCGGACGTTCGAACGAATATTCGAACATTCGTTGCCATCCCTAATTTTTATACATGTGTTGTGATTTAACTGCAATTGATTAAAATTTGATTTGAATTTTTTTTTTAATATTCGAATATGGTTTTAATATTCGAATATTCGAACATTCGTTGCCATCCCTAATTTTTATACATGTGTTGTAACTTTGGAGCATCAATTTAATTTAATAGTGTTTCTTATATTTGTCATGTTATAATAAAGTATGAACTATTGAGCTATTTATTATGTCTCCCCCTTCAATGGTATGGTATGGGAGACATGTTGCTTGGTTCCTCCTTCAATGGTATGGGGGAGACATGTTGCTTGGTTCCTCCTTCAATGGTATGGGAGACATGTTGCTTGGTTCCTTCAACGGTATGGTATGGGAGACATGTTGCTTGGTTCCTCCTTCAATGGTATGGGAGACATGTTGCTTGGTTCCTTCAACGGTATGGTATGGGAGACATGTTGCTTGGTCCCTTCAACGGTATGGTATGGGAGACATGTTGCTTGGTCCCTTCAACGGTATGGTATGGGAGGCATGTTGCTTGGTCCCTTCAATGGTATGGGAGACATGTTGCTTGGTCCCTCCCCCTTCAATGGTATGGGAGACATGTTGCTTGGTCCCTTCAATGGTATGGGAGACATGTTGCTTGGTCCCTTCAATGGTATGGGAGACATGTTGCTTGGTCCCTTCAACGGTATGGTATGGGAGACATGTTGCTTGGTCCCTTCAACGGTATGGTATGGGAGGCATGTTGCTTGGTCCCTTCAACGGTATGGTATGGGAGACATGCTGCTTGGTCCCTTCAACGGTATGGTATGGGAGGCATGTTGCTTGGTCCCTTCAACGGTATGGTATGGGAGACATGTTGTTTGGTCCCTTCAACGGTATGGTATGGGAGACATGTTGCTTGGTCCCTACAACGGTATGGTATGGGAGACATGTTGCTTGGTCCCTTCAACGGTATGGTATGGGAGACATGTTGCTTGGTCCCTCCCCCTTCAATGGTATGGGAGACATGTTGCTTGGTCCCTCCCCTTCAATGGTATGGGAGACATGTTGCATGGTCCCTCCCCCTTCAATGGTATGGGAGACATGTTGCTTGGTCCTTCAATGGTATGGGAGGCATGTTGCTTGGTTCCTCCTTCAACGGTATGGTATGGGAGGCATGTTGCTTGGTTCCTCCTTCAACGGTATGGTATGGGAGGCATGTTGCTTGGTCCCTCCTTCAACGGTATGGTATGGGAGACATGTTGCTTGGTCCCTCCTTCAACGGTATGGGAGACATATTGATTGGTCCCTCCTTCAACGGTATGGTATGGGAGGCATGTTGCTTGGTCCCTCCAACGGTATGGTATGGGAGACATATTGCTTGGTCCCTCCTTCAACGGTATGGTATGGGAGGCATATTGCTTGGTCCCTCCTTCAACGGTATGGTATGGGAGGCATGTTGCTTGGTCCCTCCTTCAACGGTATGGTATAGGAGGCATATTTGATTGGTCCCTCCTCCTTCAACGGCATGGTCCCTCCTTCAACGGTATGGTATGGGAGGCATATTTGATTGGTCCCTTCTTCAACGGTATGGTATGGGAGGCATATTGATTGGTCCCTTCAATGGTATGGCAGACATATTGCTTAGTTTGTTGTCAGACTGGTCCATTACAAATATTATCGGGGCTACTCCGCCAAAGTCTATTCTATATGTCTGTGGATGTCGTGGTAACAAGTTCATACACAAGAACATTTAATTTAAAATATATCTTCATATCTGGAAGGAAAATATAGAGGTTTCTTCTGTTTAATTTTAACAATGATTTCAATATACAATGCCCAGTCCGCCTCCGTGGTCGAGTGGTTAAGGTCGCTGACTTGTATACCACTGTAACCTATCATCACTGATGGTCACGGGTTCGAGCCCCGCTCAGGCCGTGTCTCATTTATATGAGAAAGCTGGCAGTTTCTTACGGAGGTTGGTGCACCCAAGTACTGGTTAACCGCTGGAGCCTGCCCAGGAAAGGTGTTGTTAAGTAAACTGTCCGCCAGCGATATAGCCCGAAATGGTGCTGATGCAGGCGTAAAACCCGAAATATAACATAACAATGCCCAGAACAGTGCATTCTTACAAGAAAACGCAATACGTTTTATTCAAAATAGTATGGGGGCATGCCTCCGTGGTCGTGTTGTTAGTCATTCACTTCAAATCACTTACCCCTCACTGTTGCATGTTCGAATCCCACTGTGGTGTCGGAAATCGTTAAAGTGAGGAAGCTATCCAGCTGGCTTATGGAAGGTCTGTGGTTCTGCCCGTCTGTGCCTGAAATACTGAGTGGACGTGCAGCCGGAGTCTTCCTCCACCAATAATAGTTGAGAGTCGCCATGACCGTAGCTGCTTGTGCGCCCGTATACTCCAAAAACACAACATATCGTAATACTATGACTCGAAGTTGTCATGCAATTGCTGGATTCACAGAGAACTAAGTTTCCGATGGCGGTGGTTATTCTTATTGGCTATGCTTATTGGGAATGTAGTCTGCGACTGCATTTCCTTTGGATTCCCTGAATGACATTACAGATGACTGGCGATTGTGCTTAAAATGTCCCAGATTTTCTTTCTCTGTCGGCACAAATTCCAGTTTGCGTGATGGAATACGTAGTAAAGATGAGTCTTGTGCGATGATTGCGATGATGATGACGATGAATCGCGTTGTTGTACACAGGTTTGCGATAATTCTCCCCAATATCGAGTACACACAAAATTCCTTTTTTTAAAGTGTATTTAACGTCGATACCGGTTTCCCATTTGAGCGACAGGCAGTTTACCTAACAACACCTTTATTGCGGAGGCTCCAGCGGTTAACCAGCACTTGGTGCACCAATCTCCGTAAGAAGCTGCCATCTTTTTCATATAAAGAGACACGGTCTGAGCGGGGCTCGAACCCGTGAACATCAGTGATGATAGGTTACAGTGGTATACAAGTCGGCCACCTTAACCATTCGACAACGGATTCGGTCTCAAAAAATTCCTAATCGCCGAACCCGACGGTGTTATCAAAGGCCAGGGAACACACAATGTACTATCAAAATGATATGTACAGTAGTGTGTTCAGTCTATCGTGCTTAATTACTGTGTGTGTGTTTTAAGCTTATTTATCGTCGCTACCGGTTGCCCATATGAGCGACGCCTCCTGAAGAGAATTGTTTTTAGAGTTTTGGAAGATAGTGCAATGATACAGAGAGAGACCCATTCCAGAGTCTCCTCTGGTTCTTTTACGTGCACGGTGTAAAGCACCGACACGAGACCTCGGTTTAACGTCCCATCTGTTAATTGTATTAGGGTCAGGCGGGGGTTTGAACCTGCGATACCTGGATGGTTAAACCGAGGTCTGGTGTCGATGCCTTACATCGTGCACGTAAAAGAACCAGAAGAGAATCTGGAATTGGTCTCTGTCTGTATCATTGCACTATCCTCCAAAATCTAAAATGACTAATCTCTTCAGGAGGCGTCGCTCATATGGGCAACCGGTAGCGACGATAAATAAACGTAAAAACCACAATTCCGCGTGGATCTAATTAATATAGGCTAATATATATACTGAGTCAATAAAGAAACGATACCAAACTAAAAATGACGTAAAACGGATAAAACCATAGAAAGGTTTAATATATTATTACGTATCAGTACTGGGTATCTTATTGCAACGTCAGCCAACCATAAACACAGGTAAATAAACACCCGGTAATCCTGGAACGCCGAATTTCCGATTTGCACGTGCTCCTCAACAAAGACAACTTCCTGCACATGTACAAATCGGAAAACCGGTTTATTGTACTGGTATTGCATTATCATCGAGGAAAAACACCTTACATACCCATTGTTACCTCTAACAAAATGCCTAGGCTAAACCGCAATCAGAGAATGCGTGCCATTGGCATGATTGACGGCGGTTTACGTCAGCGTGACGTCGCAAATCGACTCGGGGTTACGCGGATCACGATAACACGTCTACTTCGACGTTATCGAACACATGGATCGGTGGACGACCGTCCAAGATCTGGTCGACCACGTGTGACGACGCGTGAACAGGACCGTCACATTCGGACGTCACATTTACGTGACCGGTTCCTACCTGCTACGCACACAGCTGCCGTTACTCCTGGGATGACCAACAATCGCATCAGTGCACAAACAGTCAGGAACCGGCTCGGTGAACGTGGCATTCGTGCCTATCGGCCATACGTTGGACCCATCCTGACACGACGTCACCGTGACGTACGGCGGGAATGGACGACGGAACGTGCTCGCTGGACTCGGTTACAGTGGAATTCGGTGATGTTTAGCGATGAATCGCGGTTCTGTTTGCGTCGAGCGGATGGCAGAGAGCGGGTATATCGCAGACGCGGTGAACGTTACGCCGACGCATGTGTACGTCAGGTCGATCTGTTCGGGGGCGGAAGCGTTATGGCGTGGGGCGGTATCACCTTCGGCAGTCGCACTGAACTGTTAGTGGTGGACGGGAACCTAAACGCCCAGCGGTACTGTGATGAGATCCTTGCGCCAGTTGTTGTGCCGTTCTTTAACGCCAACAGAAACGTCACACTGTTCCAACAGGACAACGCCAGGTGTCATACTGCTCGGATTTCCACCACATTATTGGAGCAGAACAATATTGAAACCCTGCCGTGGCCTGCTTTGTCACCAGACTTGTCACCCATAGAACATTTGTGGGATACGTTAGACCGCCGCGTCAGACGACGTCAGCCGGTAACGTTAAACCAACTGAGGGATGTTTTGCGTCAGGAGTGGACAAATATTGACCAGCAAGAGATTCAGACACTCTTCCGTTCGATGCGACGGCGGTGCATTGCAGTGAGAGACGCAAATGGTGCCCATACTCGGTATTGACGTCTGTGTGAAAACTCCATTAGACCCCTGTCCGACGAATTACGTCATCACGCAGCAGACAGTTTCGGAGGCTCATTATGCTTTATGTGCTCCTCTTTCAAACATGTTGGACTATCATCTTATGAATTTTCAAAGAATTTTCTTAATAAATGTTGAAATTATAGACACATAAACACCAGGTATCGTTTCTTTTTTGACTCAGTATATATATCCATATTGTCTCGTCCGAAATGTTGCAGCGTAACCAATAGTTATAACTATACTATTGTAACCCAGGTGAGAAACATGCAGCCAGCGATAGGTCCGGAGATTGAGCCCCGCTGGAGCCGTTACGATTGTGCCCTTTGGCAGGGCATTTAAATTCCACGTTGCATCTTCTCTCTCCCTCGTGGCGATGGATTCCAATCAGGAATGAGGTCTCGAGAGTGATTAATATAAGTTGTCAGAACTTTTTAAAATAAATTTGTATAAACTATCATGCAGCCAGCCGGGGCCGGGATCTGGCTTATAGGGCGAAACATGCTCTATACCGACTGAGCTAACCAGGTTATCTACATAGCATCTCGCATTATGGGTCAATATACGCTACGTATACCGTTACGCTATATAGTTTGCTTCTTCGTGTATTACGCCTTCATCAGCACCATTTTGGACTATATCGTCGGTGGGCAGTTTACCTTTCATGGGCAGGTTCCAGCGGTTAGCCAGTACACAAACCTCCGCAAGAAACTGCCAACCTTTTCATACAAAGAGGCACTACCTGAGCGGGGCTCGAACTCGTGACCGTTACACGAGAATACATGTTACACTATAGTACATGATTTGGGACCGTTTCCCAAAGATCCATAGTGAGTCGATACCAGAAAGAACTAACATTAGTCAGATATTTAGATGAATTGTTGAAATAATGTAACGAGACCTGGCCCCGAGGTTATAAAACTTTTCTCCAATCTCAAAACTCAGTCTCAAGCATCTGATTGGTTCCGCTGACAGTAACACTCAGAATCAACCAATCAGATCATTTGAGCTTGAGATCTAAGAACAGTTTTATAACCCCGGGGCCTGATCAAAATTTCATGGCGATCAGTTTTCAACGTCTGACATTTGAAAAAAACAATCGATTGAAAAATGACCCCGAATCAATTTTCAACATTGAACACTATTTGTCAGTTAATGCTACATTGGTCGTTCGTTGCTAACACGAGTATTTATATTATATGCTGTTGCCTTTTTGGATGTCACCGAAAATGTTTAGTTTAAACAATATGTTATTCAATAATGATACATAGCATAGGAATAGTTGCAATAGCACAGTACTTAGTCCGCCTCCGTGGTCGAGTGGTTAAGGTCGCTGACTTGTATACCACTGTAACCTATCATCTCTGATGGTCACGGGTTCGAGCCCCCGCTCAGACCGTGTCTCATTTATATGAAAAAGTTGGCAGTTTCTTACGGAAGTTGGTGCACCAAGTACTGGTTAACCGCTGGAGCCTGCCCAGGAAAGGTGTTGTTAGGTAAACTGCCCGTCGCTCAAATGGGAAAACCGGTAGCGACGTTAAATAAACTTAAATAATAAATAAAATAGCAAGGTTAGGATTGGGAACATGTTTGTGGAAGATGTATGCATAGTGTGGGTCACTAACCATTGCCCTACATTTCGTGTTGTTAACGAGGCTCATAAAACATCAGGTTGTATATAAGTAACAATTATTGAACAGCAGTATTCAATGTTGCCCTTTAAGCCCCTCTTTGAAATGACTTTCGAAGGGAAGTCTACATGTATGGTTCAGGAACATATATAATAACGTAGCAGTGATATATCTGTATAGGGGTATCGCTAGGCCGGTATCCAGGTAAATTTGAAATGGGAACCAATGCTTTCACCATTTCAAAACCGTCAGATGTGACTAATTACTAGCTTGACGAAGCCCAGCATGCCGTGCATATTGACTTGCATGCGTGAGTTTCTTCTTCAAAGGGTAGAAAACATAACACTGTAAGATTGCAGTAATTAGTTTATCCGAAACTACCCGACACTGAGCGACTTATGGTAAAACTAGATAAAACAGAAGCCATATTTCCAACTTCAGGCTTGTCATTTGATATGCTTACTTTGAGTGTCTTTACAGTCAAACATGTGTTAGTGGTCACCTCCATTAAGTAGCCAACGTGTATGATAGTCAAACATGTGTTAGTGGTCACCTCCATTAAGCAGCCAACGTGTATTACAGTCAAACCTGTGTTGGTGGTCACCTCCATTAAGCAGCCAACGTGTATTACAGTCAAACATGTGTTAGTGGTCACCTGCATTAAGCAGCCAACGTGTATTACAGTCAAACATGTGTTGGTGGTCACCTCCATTAAGCAGCCAACGTGTATTACAGTCAAACCTGTGTTGATGGTCACCTCCATTAAGCAGCCAACGTGTATTACAATCAAACATGTGTTAGTGGTCACCTCCATTAAGCAGCCAACCTGTATTACAGTCAAACCTGTGTTAGTGGTCACCTCCATTAAGCAGCCAACCTGTATTACAGTCAAACCTGTGTTAGTGGTCACCTCCATTAAGCAGCCAACATGTATTACAGTCAAACCTGTGTTAGTGGTCACCTCCATTAAGCAGCCAACATGTATTACAGTCAAACCTGTGTTAGTGGTCACCTCCATTAAGCAGCCAACGTGTATTACAGTCAAACATGTGTTAGTGTTCACCTCCATT
The DNA here is from genome assembly GCA_014843695.1 of Archivesica marissinica. Lineage (NCBI taxonomy): Eukaryota > Metazoa > Mollusca > Bivalvia > Venerida > Vesicomyidae > Archivesica > Archivesica marissinica. The sequence continues at coordinate 73,656,923 of CM026386.1, read as the reverse complement.
AAGCAGCCAACGTGTATTACAGTCAAACCTGTGTTAGTGGTCACCTCCATTAAGCAGACAACGTGCATTACAGTCAAACCTGTGTTAGTGCTCACGTCCATTTAGCAGCCAACGTGTATTACAGTCAAACCTGTGTTAGCGGTCACCTCCATTAAGCAGCCAACCTGTATTACGCAGCCAATTTCCAGATACCCAAATATGTTGTTTTTAGTATACATGTACCCTCTATTAAGCAGCCACATGTGCTAAGCAGCTTATTCCCTTGGCTGGCTGCTGAATACAGGTTTGACTGTATATGGTACATGCATTGGGAATCGCGTGAGATATAAGTCAGTATGCAGTCGACGAGCAATAACAGAATATTGATATGAGTTACATTAAAATATGTTGTTTTACAGATTCATTAATTAGACAAATATTTTTTTAATTCAATTTCTAATTTCTATACACATCGTATTTTTGCCAATATATAATTTAATTAAAAAATGAAACATTGTGAACGTGCATCAAAGTACAGTCAAACCTGTGTTAGTGGTCACCTCCATTAAGCAACCAACCTGTATTAAGCAGCCAGTTGCCAGATTCCAAATGTGTGTGTTGATTTGTTATACATTTGACTTCTATTAAGCAGCCACCTGTGCTAAGCAGCCACTTTCTGCGAGTCCCTTGGCTGGCTGCTTACGACAGGTTTGACTGTATTTGTTAGTGGCCAATATCTAGCAGATCTGATAATCTATGCTTCGTTAAACACATGTTATGACATACATGAACGAGGAGCGCTAACTTATGTGCTGTTTTGTATTATTTATATTATATTTCAAGTGCTTGTGTAAATACGCAATGTGCCATATATCTAGCTTCTAGTGTCAATGCATTATAAAGCTTGGTTTTATCATCATCGTTTTTACCATGGAGTAGTCAATATAGGAAATATACATAACTTCAGAATCTGTACACAGACGCATCTAGAGTCCAGTGGTAACACGCTGGACTTGTAATCCAGGGATCGATCCCCCGTCTGACCATAATAGACCAAGCACGCACGCACGCACACGCACACCACACCACACCACACCACAACAAACCACACCACACCCCCACCCCACACCACACCACGCACGCACGCAAGCAGGCACGCACCACGCACGCACGCACGAACGCAACCGCAAGGTGCACGCACGCACGCAACGCACGCACGCATGCACGCGACACGCCAAGGGAACAGCAATCGTAACACGCAGCAAAGAGACGCAGCACAACGCATGCACGCACACCACGCGGCTGCACATCAACAACACACACAAAACACACAACAAACACAACACAACACCAAACACACACACACAACACACACACACACATACAACACACACAACACACATAACACACAACACACACACCACATACACCA
>CM026386.1:73623835-73653495 GCA_014843695.1 Archivesica marissinica | reverse complement strand
CATGGTCATGAGACGCAGAGGTACAGGTAGCATGGTCATGAGACGCAGAGGTACAGGTAGCATGGTCATGAGACGTAGATGTACAGGTAGCATGGTCATGAGACAGAGGTACAGGTAGCATGGTCATGAGACGCAGAGGTACAGGTAGCATGGTCATGAGACAGAGGTACAGGTAGCATGGTCATGAGACGCAGAGGTACAGGTAGCATGGTCATGAGACGCAGAGGTACAGGTAGCATGGTCATGAGAGGCAGAGGTACAGGTAGCATGGTCATGAGACGCAGAGGTACAGGTAGCATGGTCATGAGACGCAGGGGTACAGGTAGCATGGTCATGAGACGCAGGGGTACAGGTAGCATTGTCATGAGACGCAGGGGTACAGGTAGCATGGTCATGAGACGCAGAGGTACAGGTAGCATGGTCATGAGACGCAGAGGTACAGGTAGCATGGTCATGAGAGGCAGAGGTACTGGTAGCATGGTCATTAGACAGAGGTACAGGTAGCATGGTCATTAGACAGAGGTACAGGTAGCATGGTCATGAGACGCAGAGGTACAGGTAGCATGGTCATGAGACGTAGAGGTACGGGTAGCATGGTCACGAGACGCAGAAGTACTGGTAGCATGGTCATGAGACGTAGATGTACAGGTAGCATGGTCATGAGAGGTAGAGTTACAGGTAGCATGGTCATGAGACGTAGATGTACAGGTAGCATGGTCATGAGACGTAGAGGGACAGGTAGCATGGTCATGAGAGGCAGAGGTACAGGTAGCATGGTCATGGGAGTAGAGGTACAGGTAGCATGGTCATGAGACGTAGAGGTACAGGTAGCATGGTCATGAGACGTAGAGGTACAGGTAGCATGGTCATTAGACAGAGGTACTGGTAGCATGGTCATTAGACAGAGGTACAGGTAGCATGGTCATGAGACGCAGGGGTACAGGTAGCATGGTCATGAGACGCAGAGGTACAGGTAGCATGGTCATGAGACGCAGAGGTACAGGTAGCATGGTCATGAGACAGAGGTACAGGTAGCATGGTCATGAGACAGAGGTACAGGTAGCATGGTCATGAGACGCAGAGGTACAGGTAGCATGGTCATGAGACGCAGAGGTACAGGTAGCATGGTCATGAGACAGAGGTACGGTAGCATGGTCACGAGACAGAGGTACAGGTAGCATGGTCATGAGACGCAGAGGTACAGGTAGCATGGTCATGAGACGCAGAGGTACAGGTAGCATGGTCATGAGAGGCAGAGGTACAGGTAGCATGGTCATGAGAGCAGAGGTACAGGTAGCATGGTCATGAGACGCAGAGGTACAGGTAGCATGGTCATGAGACGCAGAGGTACAGGTAGCATGGTCATGAGAGGCAGAGGTACAGGTAGCATGGTCATGAGACGCAGAGGTACAGGTAGCATGGTCATGAGACGCAGAGGTACAGGTAGCATGGTCATGGGACGCAGAGGTACAGGTAGCATGGTCATGAGAGGCAGAGGTACAGGTAGCATGGTCATGAGAGGCAGAGGTACAGGTAGCATGGTCATGGGACGCAAAGGTACAGGTAGCATGGTCATGAGACGCAGGGGTACAGGTAGCATGGTCATGAGACGCAGGGGTACAGGTAGCATGGTCATGAGACGCAGGGGTACAGGTAGCATGGTCATGAGACGCAGGGGTACAGGTAGCATGGTCATGAGACGCAGGGGTACAGGTAGCATGGTCATGAGACTAGAGGTACGGGTAGCATGGTCACGAGACAGAGGTACAGGTAGCATGGTCATGAGACAGAGGTACAGGTAGCATGGTCATGAGACGTAGATGTACTGGTAGCATTGTCATGAGACGTAGATGTACTGGTAGCATGGTCATGAGACGCAGAGGTACAGGTAGCATGGTCATGAGACGCAGAGGTACAGGTAGCATGGTCATGAGACGTAGATGTACAGGTAGCATGGTCATGAGACAGAGGTACAGGTAGCATGGTCATGAGACGCAGAGGTACAGGTAGCATGGTCATGAGACAGAGGTACAGGTAGCATGGTCATGCGACAGAGGTACAGGTAGCATGGTCATGAGACGCAGAGGTACAGGTAGCATGGTCATGAGAGGCAGAGGTACAGGTAGCATGGTCATGGGACGCAGAGGTACAGGTAGCATGGTCATGAGACGCAGGGGTACAGGTAGCATGGTCATGAGACGCAGGGTACAGGTAGCATGGTCATGAGACGCAGGGGTACAGGTAGCATGGTCATGAGACGCAGGGGTACAGGTAGCATGGTCATGAGACGCAGGGTACAGGTAGCATGGTCATGGAGCAGGTACAGGTAGCATGGTCATGAGAGGGTACAGGTAGCATGGTCATGAGACGCAGGGTACAGGTAGCATGTCATGAGACGAGGGTACAGGTAGCATGGTCATGAGACGCAGGGGTACAGGTAGCATGGTCATGAGACGCAGAGGTACAGGTAGCATGGTCATGAGAGCAGAGGTACAGGTAGCATGGTCATTAGACAGAGGTACAGGTAGCATGGTCATGAGACGCAGAGGTACAGGTAGCATGGTCATGAGAGGCAGGGGTACAGGTAGCATGGTCATGAGACGCAGAGGTACAGGTAGCATGGTCATGAGAGGCAGAGGTACAGGTAGCATGGTCATGAGACGCAGAGGTACAGGTAGCATGGTCATGAGACGCAGAGGTACAGGTAGCATGGTCATGAGAGGCAGAGGTACAGGTAGCATGGTCACGAGAGCAGAGGTACAGGTAGCATGGTCATGAGACGCAGAGGTACAGGTAGCATGGTCATGAGACGCAGAGGTACAGGTAGCATGGTCATGAGAGGCAGAGGTACAGGTAGCATGGTCATGAGAGCAGAGGTACAGGTAGCATGGTCATGAGACGCAGAGGTACAGGTAGCATGGTCATGAGAGGCAGAGGTACAGGTAGCATGGTCATGGGACGCAGAGGTACAGGTAGCATGGTCATGAGACGCAGGGGTACAGGTAGCATGGTCATGAGACGCAGGGTACAGGTAGCATGGTCATGAGACGCAGGGTACAGGTAGCATGGTCATGAGACGCAGGGGTACAGGTAGCATGGTCATGAGACGTAGAGGTACGGGTAGCATGGTCATGAGACAGTACAGGTAGCATGGTCATGAGACAGAGGTACAGGTAGCATGGTCATGAGACGAGAGGTACAGGTAGCATGGTCATGAGACGTAGATGTACAGGTAGCATGGTCATGAGACAGAGGTACAGGTAGCATGGTCATGAGACAGAGGTACAGGTAGCATGGTCATGAGACAGAGGTACAGGTAGCATGGTCATGAGACAGAGGTACAGGTAGCATGGTCATGAGACGCAGAGGTACAGGTAGCATGGTCATGAGACAGAGGTACAGGTAGCATGGTCATGAGACGCAGAGGTACAGGTAGCATGGTCATGAGACAGAGGTACAGGTAGCATGGTCATGAGACAGAGGTACAGGTAGCATGGTCATGAGACAGAGGTACAGGTAGCATGGTCATGCGACAGAGGTACAGTTAGCATGGTCATGAGACGCAGAGGTACAGGTAGCATGGTCATGAGAGGCAGAGGTACAGGTAGCATGGTCATGGGACTCAGAGGTACAGGTAGCATGGTCATGAGACGCAGGGGTACAGGTAGCATGGTCATGAGACGCAGGGGTACAGGTAGCATTGTCATGAGACGCAGGGGTACAGGTAGCATGGTCATGAGACGCAGGGGTACAGGTAGCATGGTCATGAGACGCAGGGCTACAGGTAGCATGGTCATGAGACGCAGGGGTACAGGTAGCATGGTCATGAGACGCAGAGGTACAGGTAGCATGGTCATGAGACGCAGTGGTACAGGTACCATGGTCATGAGAGGCATAGGTACAGGTAGCATGGTCATGGCACGCAGGGGTACAGGTAGCATGGTCATGAGACGCAGGGGTACAGGTAGCATTGTCATGAGACGCAGGGTTACAGGTAGCATGGTCATGAGAGTAGAGGTACCGATAGCATGGTCATGAGACGTAGAGGTACAGGTAACATGGTCATGAGACGTAGAGGTACAGGTAGCATGGTCATTAGACAGAGGTACTGGTAGCATGGTCATTATACAGAGGTACAGGTAGCATGGTCATGAGAGGCATAGGTACAGGTAGCATGGTCATGGCACGCAGGGGTACAGGTAGCATGGTCATGAGACGCAGGGGTACAGGTAGCATTGTCATGAGACGCAGGGGTACAGGTAGCATGGTCATGAGACGCAGAGGTACAGGTAGTGTGATCATGAGACAGAGGTACTGGTAGCATGGTCATAAAAGGCAGAGGTACTGGTAGCATGGTCATTAGACAGAGGTACAGGTAGCATGGTCATTAGACAGAGGTACAGGTAGCATGGTCATGAGACGCAGAGGTACATGTAGCATTATAATGAGACGTAGAGGTACGGGTAGCATGGTCACGAGACGCAGAAATACTGGTAGCATGGTCATGAGACGTAGATGTACAGGTAGCATGGTCATGAGAGGTAGAGTTACAGGTAGCATGGTCATGAGACGTAGATGTACAGGTAGAATGGTCATGAGACGTAGAGGGACAGGTAGCATGGTCATGAGAGGCAGAGGTACAGGTATCATGGTCATGGGAGTAGAGGTACAGGTAGCATGGTCATGAGACGTAGAGGTACAGGTAACATGGTCATGAGACGTAGAGGTACAGATAGCATGGTCATTAGACAGAGGTAATGGTAGCATGGTCATTAGACAGAGGTACAGGTAGCATGGTCATGAGACGCAGGGGTACAGGTAGCATGGTCATGAGACGCAGAGGTACAGGTAGCATGGTCACGAGAGACAGAGGTACTGGTAGCATGGTCACGAGACGCAGAGATACAGGTAGCATGGTCATTAGACAGAGGTACAGGTAGCATGATCACGAGAGGCTGAGGTACAGGTAGCATGGTCATTAGACGCAGGGGTACAGGTAGCATGGTCATGAGACGCAGATGTACTGGTAGCATGGTCACGAGACAGAGGTACAGGTAGCATGGTCTTGAGACGCAGAGGTACAGGTAGCATGGTCATGAGACGCAGAGGTACAGGTAGCATGGTCATGAGAGGCAGAGGTACAGGTAGCATGGTCATGAGACAGAGGTACAGGTAGCATGGTCATGAGATAGAGGTACAGGTAGCATGGTCATGAGAGGCAGAGGTACAGGTAGCATGGTCATGAGAGGCAGAGGTACAGGTAGCATGGTCATGGGACGCAGAGGTACAGGTGGCATGGTCATGAGACGCAGGGGTACAGGTAGCATGGTCATGAGACGCAGGGGTACAGGTAGCATGGTCATGAGACGCATGGGTACAGGTAGCATGGTCATGAGACGCAGGGGTACAGGTAGCATGGTCATGAGACGCAGGGGTACATGTAGCATGGTCATGAGACGTAGAGGTACGGGTAGCATGGTCACGAGACAGAGGTACAGGTAGCATGGTCATGAGACAGAGGTACAGGTAGCATGGTCATGAGATAGATGTACTGGAAGCATGGTCATGAGACGTAGATGTACTGGTAGCATTGTCATGAGACGTAGATGTACTGGTAGCATGGTCATGAGACGCAGAGGTACAGGTAGCATGGTCTTGAGACGCAGAGGTACAGTTAGCATGGTCATGAGACGTAGATGTACAGGTAGCATGGTCATGAGACAGAGGTACAGGTAGCATGGTCATGAGACAGAGGTACTGGTAGCATGGTCATGAGACGCAGAGGTACAGGTAGCATGGTCATGCGACAGAGGTACAGGTAGCATGGTCATGCGACAGAGGTACAGTTAGCATGGTCATGAGACGCAGAGGTACAGGTAACATGGTCATGAGAGGCAGAGGTACAGGTAGCATGGTCATGGGACGCAGAGGTACAGGTAGCATGGTCATGAGACGCAGGGGTACAGGTAGCATGGTCATGAGACGCAGGGGTACAGGTAGCATTGTCATGAGACGCAGGGGTACAGGTAGCATGGTCATGAGACGCAGGGGTACAGGTAGCATGGTCATGAGACGCAGGGCTACAGGTAGCATGGTCATGAGACGCAGGGGTACAGGTAGCATGGTCATGAGACGCAGAGGTACAGGTAGCATGGTCATGAGACGCAGTGGTACAGGTACCATGGTCATGAGAGGCATAGGTACAGGTAGCATGGTCATGGCACGCAGGGGTACAGGTAGCATGGTCATGAGACGCAGGGGTACAGGTAGCATTGTCATGAGACGCAGGGTTACAGGTAGCATGGTCATGAGAGGCATAGGTACAGGTAGTGTGGTCATGAGACGTAGAGGTACAGGTAACATGGTCATGAGACGTAGAGGTACAGGTAGCATGGTCATTAGACAGAGGTACTGGTAGTATGGTCATAAAAGGCAGAGGTACTGGTAGCATGGTCATTAGACAGAGGTACAGGTAGCATGGTCATTAGACAGAGGTATAGGTAGCATGGTCATGAGAGGCAGAGGTACAGGTAGCATGGTCATGAGAGTAGAGGTACCGATAGCATGGTCATGAGACGTAGAGGTACAGGTAACATGGTCATGAGACGTAGAGGTACAGGTAGCATGGTCATTAGACAGAGGTACTGGTAGCATGGTCATTATACAGAGGTACAGGTAGCATGGTCATGAGACGCAGGGGTACAGGTAGCATGGTCATGAGACGCAGAGGTACAGGTAGCATGGTAATGAGACGCATGGGTACATGTAGCATGATCATGAGACGTAGAGGTACGGGTAGCATGGTCACGAGACAGAGGTACAGGTAGCATGGTCATGAGACAGAGGTACAGGTAGCATGGTCATGAGATAGATGTACTGGTAGCATGGTCATGAGACGTAGATGTACTGGTAGCATGGTCATGAGACGTAGATGTACTGGTAGCATGGTCATGAGACGCAGAGGTACAGGTAGCATGGTCATGAAACGCAGAGGTACAGGTAGCATGGTCATGAGACGTAGATGTACAGGTAGCATGGTCATGAGACAGAGGTACAGGGAGCATGGTCATGATACAGAGGTACAGGTAGCATGGTCATGAGACAGCGGTACAGGTAGCATCGTCATGAGACGCAGAGGTACAGGTAGAATGGTCATGCGACAGAGGTACAGGTAGCATGGTCATGATACAGAAGTACAGGTAGCATGGTCATGAGACAGAGGTACAGGTAGCATTGTCATGAGACGCAGAGGTACAGGTAGAATGGTCATGCGACAGAGGTACAGGTAGCCTGGTCATGCGACAGAGGTACAGGTAGCATGGTCATGCGACAGAGGTACAGGTAGCATGGTCATGAGACGCAGAGGTACAGGTAACATGGTCATGCGAAGGAGGTACAGGTAGCATGGTCACGAGAGACAGAGGTACAGGTAGCATGGTCACGAGAGACAGAGGTACAGGTAGCATGGTCACGAGAGGCAGAGGTACAGGTAGCATGGTCACGAGACGCAGAGATACAGGTAGCATGGTCATTAGACAGAGGTACAGGTAGCATGGTCATGAGACAGAGGTACAGGTAGCATGGTCACGAGACGCAGAGATACAGGTAGCATGGTCATTAGACAGAGGTACAGGTAGCATGGTCATGAGACAGAGGTACAGGTAGCATGGTCACGAGACGCAGATGTACTGGTAGCATGGTAACGAGAGCAGAGGTACAGGTAGCATGGTCACGAGAGCAGAGGTACAGGTAGCATGGTAACGAGAGCAGAGGTACAGGTAGCATGGTAACTAGAGCAGAGGTACAGGTAGCATGGTAACGAGAGCAGAGGTACAGGTAGCATGGTCATGAGACGCAGAGGTACAGGTAGCATGGTCATGCTACGCAGGGGTACAGGTAGCATGGTCATGAGAAGCACAGGTACATGTAGCATGGTCATGAGACGTAGAGGTACGGGTAGCATAGTCACGAGACGCAGAAGTACTGGTAGCATGGTCATGAGACGTAGATGTACAGGTAGCATGGTCATGAGAGGCAGAGGTACGGGTAGCATGGTCATGAGACGTAGAGGGACAGGTAGCATGGTCATGAGAGGCAGAGGTACAGGTAGCATGGTCATGAGAGGCAGAGGTACAGGTAGCATGGTCATGAGAGGCAGAGGTACAGGTAGCATGGTCATGAGAGTAGAGGTACAGGTAGCATGGTCATGAGACGTAGATGTACAGGTAGCATGGTCATGAGAGGCAGAGGTACAGGTAGCATGGTCATGAGAGGCAGAGGTACAGGTAGCATGGTCATGAGAGGCAGAGGTACAGGTAGCATGGTCATGAGAGGTAGAGGTACAGGTAGCATGGTCATGAGAGGCAGAGGTACAGGTAGCATGGTCATGAGAGTAGAGGTACAGGTAGCATGGTCATGAGACGTAGAGATACAGGTAGCATGGTCATGGGACGTAGAGGTACAGGTAGCATGGTCATTAGACAGAGGTTCTGGTAGCATGGTCATTAGACAGAGGTACAGGTAGCATGGTCATGAGACGCAGAGGTACGGGTAGCATGGTCAAGATACAGAGGTACAGGTAGCATGATCATGAGACAGAGGTACAGGTAGCATGGTCATGAGATAGATGTACTGGTAACATGGTCATGAGACGTAGATGTACTGGTAGCATGGTCATGAGACGTAGATGTACTGGTAGCATGGTCATGATACGCAGAGTTACAGGTAGCATGGTCATGAGACGTAGATGTACAGGTAGCATGGTCATGATACAGAGGTACAGGTAGCATGGTCATGAGACGCAGAGGTACAGGTAGCATGGTCATGCGACAGAGGTACAGGTATCATGGTCATGCGACAGAGTTACAGGTAGCATGGTCATGCGACCGAGGTACAGGTAGCAGGTTATGAGACGCAGAGGTACAGGTAGCATCGTCATGCGACAGAGGTACAGGTAGCATGGTCATGCGACAGAGGTACAAGTATAATGGTCATGAGAAATAGGTACAGGTAGCATGGTCATGTGACAGGGGTATAGGTAGCATGGTCATGAGACGCAGAGGTACAGGTAGCATTGTCATTAGACATAGGTACAGGTAGCATGGTCATGAGACAGAGGTACGTGTAGCATGGTCATGAGACAGAGGTACTGATATCATGGTCATAAGACAGAGGTACATGTAGCATGGTCATTAGACAGCGGTACATGTAGCATGGTCATTAGACAGAGGTACTGATAGCATGGTCATGAGACAGAGGTACGGGTAGCATGGTCATGAGACAGAGGTACATGTAGCATGGTCATTAGACAGCGGTACATGTAGCATGGTCATTAGACAGAGGTACTGATAGCATGGTCATGAGAAAGAGGTACAGGTAGCATGGTCATTAGACAGAGGTACTGGTAGCATGGTCATGAGAAAGAGGTACAGGTAGCATGGTCATCAGACAGAGGTACTGGTAGCATGGTTATGCGACAGAGGTACAGGTAGCATGGTCATGCGACAGAGGTACAGGTACCATGGTCATTAGACAGAGGTACAGGTAACATGGTCATGCGACAGAGGTACAGGTAGCATGGTCATGCGACAGAGGTACAGGTAGCATGGTCATGCGACAGAGGTACATGTAACATGGTCATTAGACAGAGGTACTGAGAGGTACAGGTAACATGGTCATTAGACAGAGGTACAGGTAGCATGGTCATGAAAGGCATAGGTACGGGTAGCATGGTCGTCGTGTATTATGACGATGCCCTTACTGGCGTAGAATATACAGGTGCTCGCCGTGTATTATGACGATGCCCCTACTGGCGTAGAATATACAGGTGCTCGCCATGTATTATGACGATGCCCCTACTGGCGTAGAATATACAGGTGCACGCCGTGTATTATGACGATGCCCCTACTGGCGTAGGATATAAAGGTGCTAGTCGTGTATTATGTCGATGCCCCTACTGGCGTAGGATATAAAGGTGCTAGTCGTGTATTATGTCGATGCCCCTACTGGCGTAGGATATATAGGTGCTAGTCGTGTATTATGTCGATGCCCCTACTGGCGTAGGATATGCCGGTGCTAGTCGTGTATTATGTCGATGCCCCTACTGGCGTAGGATATGCCGGTGCTCGCCGTGTATTATGACGATGCCCCTACTGGCGTAGGATATACAGGTACTCGCCGTGTATTGTGACGATGCCCCTACTGGCGTAGGATATACAGGTGCTCGCCGTGTATTATGACGTTGCCCCTACTGGCGTAGGATATACAGGTGCTCGTCGTGTATTATGACGATGTCCCTACTGGCGTAGGATATGCCGGGGCTCGCCGTGTATTATGACGATGTTCCTACTGGCGTAGGATATACAGGTGCTCGCCGTGTATTGTGACCATGCCCCTATTTCGTTTTCATGCAATAATAATCATATAATGTAGGTGTGCGTTTTCTATGTCCTCTAATATACATTTTGGAATATTTTAGCTGTTCAGTTTGTGTTTTATAATAAAGATGTGATATATCTTTGATGGAATCCTTCGTATTTCGTTTTCATGTAATAATAATCATATACTGTAGGTGTGCGTTTTCTTTGTCCTCTAGTATACATTTTGGAATATTTTAGCTGTTCAGTTTGTGTTTTATAATAAAGATGTGATATATCTTTGATGGAATCCTTCGTATTTCGTTTTCATGTAATAATAATCATAATTATAATGTAGGTGTGTGTTTCATGTAAAAACACAGTTATCAGAAGTGTGCGTTTTATATGTCCTCTAGTATACAAGAAGCCATCGTAGACAGAGCTACATTGCTAAGTGTGTGAAATGATACTGTTGTTTTGACGTTTGGATGTCGTCACCAAGGTAACGAATTTGCTTATACCTCTCTTTCAACCAAATGCGTCATCAAGCGTATTCGAGTTCCCACGATTTCTCCAACAGAAATGAAGAGTATATTTAAAATAAATGTAACTAACATTCACTGAAGAAGACAATAACGCAATATAACACTCTCTTTTATAAATACGGCTCAGTATCTTGTCTTCTCGCATTGTTATTTTGGGAAACGCAAAAAGAAGTTGGGCAAAAGGAGCGGAGTCAGATGACACTATAATTACAGATAGGTTTTCAACGTCTCTATATGAGAAGATAAGTCACCAGGACTCGATGTATACACTTGAGATGTTAATGGTCCTCAATCTTACGTCTTGACAAAACTATTTTTTCTCATGTTTCTTAACAAGTGAATCGAAATTATTACCTTTGTGAATTTGAAGTAATGGATACGAAATGTGATGAAATATTACAATAGTATCGTTATGTTTAAACAAATCTTTGGTGCCGCGTTATTGAAACCGAAGTTTCTAAAAGATAAAATTGATTTTCATCCTTATGAACAAAACTCAAGAACACGACTTTCAAAACATTCATCTTTTTTCCCAGGGTTTAGTATGGAATTATATCTGGTCCGTGTAATGTGACTTCATCGTATGCAACTTGATATAAAAAAATGTCTTTACTGTGAATAGTTAGATACAACGGCACCAATCGACTGAAATAATTTTAATAATAACAGGAGTTAGATTTTAATGTTTCGTTCTATCAACTGGTCACATATATGACGATTTGTGGCATCTGGTTGCTTAGAGGACTACTGTTTCTTATTTAATACTTGGTTTAATCAAATTAAGATTAAACCTTTTACCTACGACAATGCGTATGAATATCCTTGGAACTATTTTCAGACTCCCAAACTATTTAAGCGAAGGCACCATGCTTGTGCAATCTTTTATCGATTCCACATACATTGAATGAGGTAGCCTTTTTAAATGTTTTTATAAATTTTAATTTAATGCCCTTTACCTACCTGCATTCAAAAGCCCTCTCCTGCCATCACAATATAGATACCCCTTGCTTTCGGTGTGTTATATATTTTCAGTTACGAGGACGAATAAGTAGGTCTGCTAGATGTCATGGCTGAGTGATAGTCCATCTGAAAGATGTCATACAGACAATACTGACTCTTATACATATGATATAGTCTTTGTGTATAAACTCGAAGTGGTTAAGAAATATTTAGAAGGAACTGGACATATTCAGAAGAGTCAACATATACTAGTGAAAACGAACAGATGGACTAATAATGCGTATTATAGCATAACTATATATATTGCTGCCGGTAACGGAGCAAATGATCACTTATACTATTAATATTCACATTCGTTTTAAATAATATAATATTAATATATCACCAGCCATGGCCAATATATATATTTGCCAATACAATAAAACAAAAATAAAATTCATTAAAGATTTATATTTGTTGGGTTATTTGTCTCTATGTAATACTTATCTATAAATTCGGAAAGTCAGCTCAATAGATAACCTGCATATTACGTATATAGGTAATAGTATTTAAACTTTTTAAATTATAATTACGTGTATGCATTAGCATTGATAAAGTATCAGCTATTTATAACAGAAACTAACATGCTATTCTAATGAACTTATATGTTAAGTACGCCCATCATATGCAATACTTAGATTTTAAGGCAGCCTTCGATACCGTTTATCCTAAACGACAGCTTCAAAAGAATAGAAGCACGTACGATCAGAAGGGTCAAACATGACAACCCATCTTCAATGCCAAGAAAAACACACCCATACATTCCGAATGGACAAACAGGTGGCAACTCGTCTTCAACACCAATATGAGCACATGTCTACAAAGTGAATGGTCAAACACATGGCATTTTGGCTTCAACGCCACGAAAAGCATATATCTACAAACTGAATGGTCAAACACATGGCATTTTGGCTTCAACGCCACGAAAAGCATATATCTACAAAGTGAATGGTCAAAAACACATGGCATTTTGGCTTCAACGCCACGAAAAGCATATATCTACAAAGTGAATGGTCAAAAACACATGGCATTTTGGCTTCAACGCCACGAAAAGCATATATCTACAAACTGAATGGTCAAACACATGGCATTTTGGCTTCAACGCCACGAAAAGCATATATCTACAAACTGAATGGTCAAAAACACATGGCATTTTGGCTTCAACGCCACGAAAAGCACACGTCTACAAAGTGAATGGTCAAACACATGGCAGTTTGGCTTCAACGCCACGAAAAGCATATATCTACAAACTGAATGGACAAGCACATGGCATCGCGTCTTCAACGCCAGGAATAGCACACGTCTGAGAATCGAACCTGATCGTCTTACTTTGGCGACACTGAGCCAGCTATCACTGCGGTAAAGGGACAGCTATCACTGCGGTAAAGGGACAGCTATCACTGCGGTAAAGGGACAGCTATCACTGCGGTAAAGGGACAGCTATCACTGCGGTAAAGGGACAGCTATCACTGCGGTAAAGGGACAGCTATCACTGCGGTAAAGGGACAGCTATCACTGCGGTAAAGGGACAGCTATCACTGCGGTAAAGGGACAGCTATCACTGCGGTAAAGGGACAGCTATCACTGCGGTAAAGGGACAGCTATCACTGCGGTAAAGGGACAGCTATCACTGCGGTAAAGGGACAGCTATCACTGCGGTAAAGGGACAGCTATCACTGCGGTAAAGGGACAGCTATCACTGCGGTAAAGGGACAGCTATCACTGCGGTAAAGGGACAGCTATCACTGCGGTAAAGGGACAGCTATCACTGCGGTAAAGGGACAGCTATCACTGCGGTAAAGGGACAGCTAATTCTGCAAGTGAATATACCGTACACAATTCCGTGTTCCTTAATGGGTTTTAAAATTAATTTTGCCAGAGATATCTTAGAGTATATCTCCCAGATAAGACATAATTAACCTTCTAACATTTAACACGATTGTTCTTTAATAATTTTCTAACTTGATTAACAACACTAATTAAACTAATTAAACTAATTAACTCGCTTAATTGGTGAGCTCGTGTTTAACAGCTTGATAACATGTCTAACCATAAGACGACAATATGTGACATGTACGTATCTTTACAATCTGCACTTTACATTACGCGTGCGTTCATTGTAAACAATTTCAACACTTCTACAATGGTTGCTTTGTTTTAAAAAGATCAATTTATTTTACAATTCACTCACTCGTATAATCAGGTCTTTTATGAAGACGGCTTGTAACTTCTACTATCTCCAGTGGATAAACGACTTCGGTGTTTGTATCTATAGTGTTATCAGTATGTGTATGAAATTAATCGGCTTTTTCCTAGAGATCAGAGTAAACATTAAATACCCGATGTCAATACAGCAGGTAGACTCAATATATCAACGTAATACAATATTTCATTTCTGTCAGAAGCTGTTTCGTTTTAAGGTGTATTACTTTACACGCACATATTGTTAAAACTTTCTGATAAATGAGAGATAATGTACATGGTTGACGAGCATCCGTTCTGTTGTTTGGGAATAGCAAACAACATGTACTACTGGTATCTACTAGCTTACAACGTTGTGAAGGGGTTATTTACATAGGGGTACGGACAAAATGGCACCGGAAAAAATGATGGCACCGGGGGAAATGGCACCGGGAGAAATGGCACTATGTAAATTAAAATGGTTGCTATATGAGTTTGAAAGGAATAGTTTGTATTAGCTGAGATAAGATCGTTTGTATTCGGGTTATGTTTCCGATTAACAGATATACTATCCGTTTAAATGTTGGGAAAACGTATGCACGATATACACACTATTAGTCGCGGAAGTCGTGATGGTGCAGTGGATGCGCGTTCGCTTCAGGTGCGAAAGGTCTGGAGTTCGAGCCCCGCTGGAGCCGTTACGATTGTGTCCTTAGGCAAGGCATTTAAATTCCACGTTGCCTATTCTCTCCCTCGTGGCGATGGATTCAATCAGGAATGAGGTCTCGAGAGTGATTTATATAAGTTGAAAGAACTTGTTTCGCAATCGAGCTAAAATAAATTTGTATAAAATAAACTATAAACTACACTATTAGTGCTAACCTTGAGGAGGACATATTGATTGCATTACTAGCTTCTACCACTTTAATACATATATTACTTATTTTCCGTCGAATGCTTTTTTTTTTTCGAATGCTTTGTTTAATTTAAATTTATTTAACGTCTCTACCGGTTGCCCATTTGAGCGACGGACAGTTTACCTAACAACACCTTTCCTGGTCAGGCTCCAGAGGTTAACCATTACTTGGTTTAAACATATTTATTGTCCATCATGTACATGCTTATTTACAACAAGTGAAATAAGGAATTGGACAGAAAGCTATACAGCTTATGGTTGTCCTCTCCTTCCTAAATAATGTACACAAGCATTTCATGGCATGAGTAGTTACATGTTCAATACTCCTTTTTGTTATACATGTATAAGGAAGATGTGACCATTACTTTGTGCACCAACCTTTGTAAGAAAGTACCATATACACTTTCATATAAAAGAGACACGGTCTGAGCGGGGCTTGAATAGGCTGCAGTGGTATACAAGTCAGCGACCTACTCGACCACGGAGGTCGACTGGTGTGAGAAGAATGTACCAATGCACATGAAATATAATTTCATAAAAAAGGTTAGTAATTTAAGATGGTGTTGAGGTTATTACAATACTGAAAATAATGCATTGAAAGGTACATTCAATGCACATAATTATGTTATTTGGCTGTCCAATTAACGCAGTGGTTAGCGCGCTCACTTCTCACCAATGCAACCTGAGTTCGATCCTCGGACGGGGAAGTATGTGAGATGGTACGGTGATCGCCAGGTCGGACAGGTGGGTTTTCACCGGGTACTCCGGTTTCCTCCCACACAAATGACAACATTTACGCCTTCATCCGCGCCAACGAAAGTGATTAATATAAGTTGTTGAAACTTGCTTCGTAATCATTGTAAAGTAAATAAAGTTTAAATTATGTTATTTCAAAACTGAACGTGTTGCATTTAATATTAAATGACAAACTTCCTGTTTGTTGATTATCCACTACAAATACACTTATCTAAATAGTTGAGCAATGAGTGTTACTTCGTAATATGTTCAAAAAGGTATCAACTTTATTTATTTTACAAAGCATACTCTCGTTGTGTGTGTGTTTACGTTTATTTATCGTCGCTACCGGTTGCCCATATGAGCGACGCCTCCTGAAGAGAGTAGTCATTTTAGATTTTGGAGGATAGTGCAATGATACAGACAGAGACCCACTCCAAAGTCTCCTCTGGTTCTTTTACATGCACGGTGTAAAGCACCGACACGAGACCTCGGTTTAACGTCCCAAACTGTTAATTTTATTAGGATCAGGCGGGGGATCGAACCTGCGATCCCTGCATTACCAGTCCAGTGTGTTACCACTAGACTACATATCCGTCTGTATTACTCTCGTTGGCGTGGATGAAAGCGTATATGTGATCCTTTTGTTAGAGGAAACCGAAGTACCCGAAGAAAACCCACCTCTCCGATTTGCCGAAAACCGTACCATCTCACATACTTCCTTATCCGAGGATCAAACTGTGGTTGCGTTGGTGATGGTGTTAACCACTGCGCTTGTGGAGGTCATGCGTGTGCGCAATAATACAAAGATAGCCCCTATGCCTCCCCCTCCCCAAATATAGTCCAATATTATAAAACTGTCTCATGTCTGTTTTCGTGTATGAACAGACGGAGCTGTAGTCCGGTGGTAACACGCTAGACTGGTAATCCAGGGATCGCAGGTTCGATCTCCCGTCTGACCCTAATACAATTAACAGTCTTTCAGATGGGACGTTAAACCGAGGTCTCGTGTCGGTGCTTTACACCGTGCACGTAAAAGAACCAGAGGAGATTATGGCAGCCGGTAGCGACGATAAATAAACGTATATGACTAACATGCCTTTTAAATATTAGGGTGACACGTTTGGCAATAATTGGTATCTCCAAGTACATATTTTTAATTTCAGTGTATCTGTGACACCAATTCCGGACATGCAAAGTGAAAGATTGATTGAATAACTGAATTACATATACATGTAATACGTATACATCCGTGGCATTGAATATAATGTCTCGTTATGGAACAGTGAATATTTCAGAATTGACAGTATATGTGATTGCACATACTGTCTTGACGCGTGAGTGTTTTGCGTTTATTTATCGTCGCTACCGGTTGCCCATATGAGCGACGCTTCCTGAAGAGATTAGTCATTTTAGATTTTTGGAGGATAGTGCAATGATACAGACAGAGACCCATTCCAGAGTATCATCTGGTTATTTTATGTGCACGGTGTAAAGCACCGACACGAGACCTCGGTTTAATGTCCCATCTGAAAGACTGTTAATGTTATTAGGGTCAGACGGGGGATCGAACCTGTGATCCCTGGATTACCAGTCCAGCGTTTTACCACTGGACTACAGATCCGTCGGTTTTCTTGACGCTATGTCACCGGACAATAATCTTCTCCGTGTTACTTAACATGTCCTATGTATAACAGTAGACATACCATGTTCCCTGTAGTCCAATGGTTAACACGTTGGACTGGTAATCCAGGGATCGCAGGTTCGATTCCCCGTCCGACCCAAATAATATGTACAGTCTTTCAGATGGGAGTTTAAACCGAGTGCTCGTGTCGGTGTTGTACACCGTGCACGTAAAAGAACCCATGAATACTCTGGAATTGGTCTCTGTCTGTATCATTGCACTATCCTCCAAACATCTAAACTGACTAATATCTTCAGGAGGCGTCGCTCATATGGGCAACCGGTAGCGACGATAAATAAACGTAACCACACACACACAAGTTCAGTGACATGAATTATCAACGTTATGCTCAAACAGTAACTCAACATGTGAATCGGATTAGCACAGTGGTTAGCACACTCGCTTCTCACCAATGCATCCCGGGGTCGATCCTCGGACTGGGAGGTATGTGAGATGGTACGATGGTCGCCAGATCGGACAGGTGGATTTTCACCGCGTACTCTGGTTTTCTCTCACACGAATGACCACATTTACGCTTTCACCCGCGACAACGAGAGTGATTAATATAAGTTGTTAAAGCTTGTTTCGCAATCGTTGTAAAATAAATAACGTTTAAACTAACATGTGATTCCATGTGATCATTTAGTACGTGCACCCCTGTTTTGCTACACTAATCATAAGATGAGCATACACTGATCTGAATACTTGGTTGTGTATCTATCATTTCCTGCACGTGTTTCCACACCCAACTCGAGCATTTCTATTTCCACTTCAATGATATGTGAAGCATCTTTGGCGCCATCTACATTAAACTGTTTTGACGTACGGTAAACCAGAACTCTACAACCACCAGCAGCATCTCCTCCGGCAAGTCGTACACCGATAATGCATCGTTACTTCCTCGTTACGTAATCATTCCGTATTTAAAACTTCATTACACAACCGTTGAGCAGTGATCATCCAATATCGCGCCTCTGTTGAGCAAAATGAAGGTGAAATGGTGTTTAATCTTATCGTCGACTCCAATCTCTTTGATATCGCTGGCCTTATTACCTCTTGTAGTTACGCCACGAGCACGGGGTTTTGTGTCGCTGCAGGGTGGCAGGTGTCTTGTTCTTTTATTGACGGGTCTAGAAAGAGAGGGGAGAAATAAACATTAAATGTGCACTAACACACCAGCTGTATTTAAACTCGATGCATTAAAGACGCATGCCTTTACATTGTCAGCCAAACATTTAACCAAGTTTGCATTATACTGAGCTCTAGTAGAAATTAAAGAAAACGGCATCTAACGCATACCCATTGGGTCATAACTGTTTTTATCACATAACTTTGCTTGTATCCAGTGTAATAAAGTCATCTCATAATTTGTTATATGTACACACGTGTAATAACACCTGGAAGGATTCTGATTGGTTTAGAGAATACTCCTTATAATTAAGCTGCAATGTGTGCATATTTCTATTTAAATTGGTACATAACGTTATTGGTAAGACACGCTATTTAAAATAAGTATTGACGCAATTATAACACTGTTTACAATTTAAATATAACGCTGTTTTGCGCAGTGACGTCATGTTAATTTCTTGTGCGGGCCGTTGTCTAAGGTTGTTAAAACGTGTGGCCCAAACCATTTGCATTGTCATGCATATGTGTTGTATCTTTATGTGTGTGACATATGTACTATTGATTTGCAATAAAATATTGATTTTTAAATAATGAAAATTTAGTGAATTGATGACAATTTGCGCTGACATGTGACGTAAATGCAACGTTATTTATTAAAACGAGCGCACAATAGTAATGTTATAAAAGGGATGGTGCACTCGGGATGATTTCATACCATATGTTATGAAACCCGTTATGGAATGTTTGCTATTAAGCTCGTCAAAAGGCTGTCCGATTAGCGCAGTAGTTAGCGCGCTCGTTTCTCACCAATGCAACCCGGGTTCGATCCTCGGACCGGGAAGTATGTGAGATGGTACGGTGGTCGCCAGATCGGACAGGTGGGTTTTTTCCGGGTACTCCGGTTTCCTCCCACACGAATGAACACATATACGCTTTAATCCACGCCAACGAGAGTGATTAATATAAGTTGTTAGAACTTGCTTCGCAATCATTGTAAAATAAATAAAGTTTAAACTTTATTAGCAAAATTCCAAAACTAATTTCAATAAATATGGTATGAAATCATCATGTATGTATATGTTCTTATTCTCTTATTCCGAATCACCGCTCCGTCATCAGAAACAACTTCGCGTATATTTTATTTCGATTTATAAAACGTTGCCTAGCAGCTTCTTGTTCTTGGTTTATGCATAACTCAGTGCCTCTCCAATACACAATTACAAAATAGTGGAAGTCGCCGTATTAGAACATTTTATTATTCTTTATGCTTGCTATATGAAATACATGAATCAATATTTGTAAGGGGTAGTGGGGATGGCTCTCCAACCCCACTCTCCAATGTTGCCGGGGACCAATAAATGGGCAAATTTGTTTTGCTGAAATTACAAAAAAAATAGTGGAAGTCGTGATAGCGCAGTGGTGCCAAAGGTCCGGAGTTCGAGCCCCGCTGGAGCCGTTACGAGTGTGCCCTTAGGCAAAGCATTTAAATTCCACGCTGCCTCTTCTCTCTCCCTCGTGGCGATGGATTCCATCAGGAATGAGGTATCGAGAGTGATTAATATAACTTGTTTCGCAATCGAGCTAAAATAAATTTGTATAGACTAATTACAAAATGAACATTTTATAAATATAACTGACATTAAAGTCATAATAAATAATTTAATAATAGCCATAGTGGTAACACGCTAGACTGGTAATCCATGGATCGCAGGTTCGATCCCCCGTCTGACCATAATAAAATTAAAACAGTCTTTCAGATGGGACATTAAACCGAGGTCACCGTGCACGTAAAGGATGAGACTCTGGGATGGGTCTCTGTCTGTATCAATGCACTATCCTCCAAATATCTAAACTGACTAATCTCTTCAAGAGTCGTCGCTCACATGGGCAACCGGTAGCGACGATAAATAAACATAAACCACACACACACACGCACACACAGATAATGTCTTTATTGTTCAATAATATTTATACACTTGGCTTCGGTTAACCGTGGCCTAATGCTTGTCTCTCTCGCTGTGTCGTCTGTTTACTTTCTGACTGCATACCCAGCCGTTGTAATAACCACGAGACATACTCGCACCTATTAAACCTACCTTGGATCATGAAATGTGTCAAATTCATACATTTATAATACGTTGTTGAATTCATGCTCAGACATAACTCTATATATCTTTCAGAATGGTTGAGAATTTTGTTTAAGCGCAGTGTATTCGTCATGATGACAGTATTCAACCAATGATTGCACACGCAATAAAGGATTGAATGGAAAGATTGACGGCTCGGGATCTACAGCGTACACTACAGAATTATATATTTCTGTCTCGTCATACAGTTGTGCTAGTCTTTCATACCAGTAACATTCCTTTGATGACACTTTCTTATCCCGTTCAGCATCTTCGCTTGAACATTTATGTAAAACCGTCACAATGCCTATGTCATATTACCATACACTCATGGTGCAAAACAATAAAACATACATCAATCGCCAAAGAAATAGTTAAGAAAACTATAATTCAATTGTACATGTGTTCAATACATCCAAATACTTGATTTCAAAGATGTTTGAGATGCAATAGTGAGAGTTGTGGTATTTATATTGAGCAAATTGTGTCGAAACAATTAAATATCAGCAACTCCATGACAAAGCCAGTGTGGTTGGATGGTGAAAGGGCGAAGCTCAAGGAGCTCTAAGTAGCACATGCTTACGAACTATTAAAAGTCCGCATCCGTGGTCGAGTGATTACTTGTATACCACTGCAATCTATCATCACTGATGGTCACGAGTTCGAGCCTCCGTATATGAAAAAGTTGGCAGTTTCTTACGGAGGTTGGTGCACCAAGTACTGGTTAACCACTGGAGCCTGCCCATGAACGGTGTTGTTAGGTAAACTGCCCGTCGTTCAAATGGGCAACCGGTAGCGACGTTAAATAAACTTAAATAAAACCAAAAAAACTAATAAAACATATCTGACATGAAATGCTATTTTCCAAACATTCGAGTTACAGTGCATTCCCATAATATTATATTCATGCGTTAATAGCACCGTCAATTATTCGTGAAGTGTGGCTGATTCTTTGAAAGTGTTGTCTTGTAGGATTATGGTCTTGCTGTTTCTGGTGATGGTGCAGTACAAGGTGACAACTGAAGGAGGCATCTTCTTCGTCTTCAGAGTGACAAGTCCTAATAGTTACTTCTATCGAAAGGCTCTTCTAAGGGCCACCCTCCTCATTAATGTATTAGAGATGTGGTCGATTAGGTCGCTCCAGGGTCAGTCCATACACCCACAATTTCTGTAGAACAGAATTACTGGAGTGTATGTCCCGAGTGGCAAGTTCGACAACAAGAGGACCCCATTACCCTACACTGTTGCTTCGACATGTGCACCGACCGCGACGTGCATGCCGTGAGGAGATCAGCCGGGATCTTCCAACGCGAGCCTAAAGACAGTACCGTAGCCAGAGGCAAATTTCAACCGAGGCAATCTAGGGGTCCGGGGCATGTTCCCCCTTAAACTTGTTGGGGGTATAGAAGCGATTCCCTGTGTTTTCTGATTTAATGAGTTTAGACGTATAATTATGTACTGACCTTTCACCTCTCTAGCAGTCAACATTGTATACAGCAAATGGATATGTTTTGCATTTTATTTATTTAATTTTTCTTATTATATTTTGGCTTTGGAAATTTTAACCGAAGAAGCTGCCTCGGTGTGCCTCAGTGTGGCTACTGGCCTGAAAGGCAATGTATGCATGCGAACATTACAAATATGTAACAATTTAAGAACACAAAGACAGTATTGAATATATCTGATTATGCACAAGCAGCATACATATAAATGTAATTGACCTGGCCGAAAGATCAATTTGGAAAATAAACTATAAACTATATTTTGAAAACGATTTGATCATTTGGTTTTGATATCATGAAACCAATTTGTTATGGGATAATATATCGAACTCATGTGATGTTCCTGCTGGACGTACACAGACGCACGATCCGTTAATGTAATACTATTTTATTACAACTTTTTCATGATCATAACATAGGCTTAACATTGGCTTAATACAAATTATGAGTAGATCTATTGGGGATAAGTACAGGAGTGTATTCATAGTTTTATTCACAAGCACAATATATGTATATTTTCAATGATTTTTTTTACATAGAAACAACATGTTGTTCCTTATAAATACCCTGTTAAATAGAGTGCAACGTTTGTATTGTAAATATTTATGTATGTATTACTATATCTACACATGTATAATATATTAAAATTTAGTTTGTATATATTCGATATTCAAAATAACTGTTTAAATAGTTTAAAGTGACATATAGGCCCAAGGTGTTGTAACTAGGTAATATTGTTTGTAAATGTACATAACACAATGTCACTAGAATAACATTTACTTAGTAATACTTACCTATAAAACTTTACAATTACATATCACAATATCATTACTGTCACATTTATAACATACAGAAAGTACATGTATTCTCTCTCCATACACACGACATTTTCAGAGTGCAAAAGGATTGGGCTACACGTTTTGAAAACATTAGCAACAGCCCTTTCCAAAAAGTCAATTTTGCTATCAATTTGTTCCGATTATAAGTATTTTTGTCCAAGAAAATTATTGCTTAGATTGAATAGGACAGAAAATTACGGGATACGTTTAACAGAATACTAACAATTAACAAGAAGAATTGAAAAACATGTTTGTTTTAATAGCTGCCCTAATAAGCTGCTTGACTGCCTCTCCCCGAAACCCCAAACCTCAGAACAATATCGGTCAAGTTACAAAGACAGATATATCTCAATAAATGCAACAGTATGAGCAGTATCGATTTTAAATATCAATCAATATTGATATTAAGGTTTCCACTAATAAACTTTGATTGATATCAATATTAGTTCTTGCAGCTTAATATCTTATTTCCTACGAAAGGTTTACTGGTTACTGTTTACATGTTTCATTATGCTATTTCATGTTTTAATTTGTTGAGGGCACCATGGTAGATTGACTTAGTTGTTCAAATGAGTTCTCTCGTTAAAAAAAGTTTTTATTATTATTATAATTATTATTATTATTGATGGAAATGATTCTTAAATTAGAATAAAGGAATAGTGTGTATTATAAATAGGCTCATTTAGGATCTTTTATAGTTTTCAGTGTAAATAAAATCCTCCTCCGTGTATGTGTGTACCTGGGTCTCTGCTACATCAAGAGGTACAACATCCTCCTCCGTGTATGTATGTACCTGGGTCTCTGCTACATCAAGTGGTACAGCATCCTCCTCCGTGTATGTGTGTACCTGGGTCTCTGCTACATCAAGAGGTACAGCATCCTCCTCCGTGTATGTGTGTACCCGGGTCTCTGCTACATCAAGAGGTACAGTATCCTCCTCCGTGTATGTATGTACCTGGGTCTCTGATACATCAAGAGGTACAGCATCCTCCTCCGTGTATGTATGTACCTGGGTCTCTGATACATCAAGAGGTACAGCATCCTCCTCCGTGTATGTGTGTACCTGGGTATGTGCTACATCAAGAGGTACAACATCATCATCCGTGTATGTGTGTACCTGGGTATCTGCTACATCAAGAGGTACATTTGTGTTTGTGTTGGGTTGTGTTGGGTTTTGTGTACATCCTCCTCCGTGTATATGTGTACCTGGGTCTGTGCTACATCAAGAGGTACAACATCCTCCTCCGTGTATGTATGTACCTGGGTATCTGCTACATCAAGAGGTACAACATCCTCCTCCGTATATGTGTGTACCTGGGTATCTGCTACATCAAGAGGTACAACATCCTCCTCCGTATATGTGTGTACCTGGGTCTCTGCTACAACAAGAGGTACAACATCCTCCTCCGTATATGTGTGTACCTGGGTCTCTGCTACAACAAGAGGTACAACATCATCCTCCGTGTATGTGTGTACCTGGGTCTCTTCTATATCAAGAGGTACAACATCCTCCTCCGTATATGCGTGTTCCTGGGTCTCTGCTACATCAAGTGGTACACAATACTCCGTACGTTACTGTCCCAACATATAGTTCCCACGGCCTAATGGTCAAAAACATTGATAAGCTCTTATCTTGTCGCCATTTTGTTTGGCAAGTTTTATAAACGGCAATTTCAGGATTTTACTAGTAATTCTTTAATTGCAATAACTTTATTAATTTTGTTTTCCTAATATAACATTTGGTATGATTTTAAAGGTATTGAAATGTACTTTTTAAATATTAATTTATTTTTTGACAATGATGTATGGATCATAAATTACCAGAATTTAACTTGCACCTATTTTTGAAAGTCTATTTTCACAGTTTAAATATAAATATACAGGTACATTATTATTTATTCGTTATTGGTACGAATTTTGTGAAATGATACAAACAATGTCCATTGAGAGCTTTCCAACAATGTATGAACCATGGTGATGGGATGAAAAATAATATTTTATGAAGAAAACAAAATTACGCTACTATATATTATATATAATATCTGATCAACTTTGCCAATCAAAATGGCAGCCACAGTAGGAATGATGACGTAACACGGGAACTATGTATAGAGCCACAGTATGAACCGTGCATCCAGGGATCGCAGGTTCGATCCCCCGTCCGACCCTAATGAAATCAACAGTCTTTCAGACGGGACGTTAAAACGAGGTCTATTGTCGGTGCTTTACACCGTGCACGTAAAAGAACCAGAGGAGTCTCTGGAATGGGTCTCTGTCTGTATCATTGCACTATCCTCCAAAATCTAAAATGACTAATCTGATGATGATGATTCCGTTTATTTACCCTCGCCGCCGGTAAACCATATGGGCGAGCAAACGTGCTTTCGCACCGTCGATTATTCGATGAAGTGTTGAGTCGTCGGTATCTTGTAGAGTGGTGTAGATTGAAGTTTGTAGTTGTAGAGTCCCGTGAAGATTTCGGTCTAAGATGATTAGTTTTCTCGATAATTATTCCATGTTGGTTGTATCTATGTTGTTTAAGTCCAAGATGATTATGTTCTAGTACGGTAGTCCAAGATGATTACGTTCTAGTGCAGATTGTGGTTCTAGTAGTTTAAGTCAAGGTGGTTGAAGGTCTGGTCGCTGATTTAATGAAGAAATGAGGCCATCCAGTCGCTGTGAAGGCGCTTCTCCATCGTTGACCCAGTTATGGAGTGATACCAAACGACAGGGTGACATTCCCCGCGCCTGGCATCATCTCCACGACAACAGGGTGACAAGCCCTGTGCCGGTTTCCTGGGTCGGCTCACAGCAGCAAAATGATTCGGTTGTTCCGTCGTTGTCCACCCCGTTGACGCATCCGGGGTCGAGGTCGCATTCCTCCGTCCCCAACGGCCTTCATTGGTAGACAGATAAAAGAGTTCGAGGCGACGGGTGTGCCATCCACTCGAAACGATAACCGTCCTCTCCTGTCCGGTCACCCGTCGCCTCTTCAGCGCCCCAGTGTTAGCTGTCGCTGATCTAGGTAAATGTATACACTCCGAAGAGTCGATGTGGGTCCTCGTATGTATGCCTCAGCGGCGTGGGTTGGTCACTTCGGAACGGTGACACAATATCCCGATGTGAGCTCAGGATGACATCCTCAGGAGGTTCCTTCATTCCGTGGCAGGGTGACAATACCTGGTCTTTCTGTACTCGGTCCCTTGTAGGGCCACCCTCCTCACTGTTGGTCACCCCGCAGCAGCATTAAACATCTGGTCGTCGATTGTCGCAAACGCATTGCAAACGCATCAACCCATCCGCAAGATCGAAGCTCACAAGATCCGGAATATGCTGCTGCTGCGGAATGTGCCCCGGTCACGACGTGCACGTCGTGAGGAGATCGACCGGGATGACTAATCTCTTCAGGAGGCGTCGCTCATATGAGCAACCGGTAGCGACGATAAATAAACGTAAAACACACACCGTGCATTATTATATTCAGGATGGTGATCTGATACTGTCACGTAGCCTGGCAACAGGCATCGATATATTTTGCCTGGTCAGTCAAATAAATATATTTTAACACCGATACTATTAATTGGGACGTATTGAGATTCTGGTCATGTCATTTTGACAGAAGTTAAAAAGTGAAAGATCGACAGACTGGAACCCAGGCTAACTGTCACATTGCAGTTAGACTTATCTAGCTATCAAATACACAACGCGAACATGATACAACCGCCAATTTACATAAATACTGTACAACAAAGCTTGTATAACCTTGAATGGTCATTAAAATAAAAACTCTGATTTTTCATATTTGAGGTCAATTAGTATTGCACTGTCAAATCAACACGATTGATTACTTTTGATTGTGTTTGTTCCGGAATTTTTATTCTACATATATATATATATCAGTGGACGACTGATTTTCCTACCATGTCCATAACCCGATATGTGTGTTTTACGTTTATTTATCATCGCTACCGGTTGCCCATATGAGCGACGCCTCGTGAAGAGATTAGTTATTTTAGATTTTGGAGGATAGTGCATGATACAGACAGAGACACTTTCCAGAGTCTCCTCTGGTTCTTTTACGTGCACGGTGTAAAGCACCGACACGAGACCTCGGTTTAACGTCCCATCTGAAAGACTGTTAATTTTATTAGGGTCAGACGGGGGATCGAACCTGCGATCCCTGGATTACCAGTCCAGCGTGTTACCACTGGACTACAGATCCGTCTGTTAGCTGATATGTGATAAAATGGCTACATTTGTGGTAGGTCCGTGGTTCTACCCCGGTGTCTGTCCGTGACTGGAATACTTCTCGAAGGGACTCCCGGGCGGGGTCTTCCTCCACCAATAATAGATTGAGCGTCGCCGTGTAACTAAGCTGTTTGTGCGACTTGAAACCCACAACATAAAATAAGCAAAAAGAAGCATTAGTAGCACTGTGTGACGTATCACTTATCTACGGAAGATCGCTGGTTTCAACGATTTCAACCACATGAATTCACGATTTCAAATTCACGAATTGTGAAGTTGAAATCGTGAATTCGTGATGTTGATATCGTAACTTCGTGGACTTGAAATCGTGAAATCGTGAAATTTTGAAGTTGAATTCATGAAGTTGATATCGTGAATTCGTGAAGTTAATATCGTGAAGTTGTGTAGTATAAATGATGAAATGAAGAACCGTCGGTCTACCGTAAGTATCCAATCACTCCTCAACAATGTGTGACAGTTTTATGATTCGGTACAATTATATTAAGTGAGAAATCTTAGATTTAATATCAGTATATAATATGAAGTATATGTCACTGCGGAGGTGAAATGGTCAGGGTGACAGAAAGCCGAGAAGACTTGAATAAAGACGATTGTTTTACTTTGTAGCTTGATACTATATACCGCTAAAGTAAAGAACATAACACGATTGGTTTCCGATCTCCCGACCGTCTCCAGCTCACGCAGTCTCTTTAAGCCAAACGTATTAAGACAACAGAGAGCAAGAACGGATGTCCCATCTAATCATATGTTAAAGAATTATCCTTAACCCTTTCAACACCACAGACCTCTAAATTGGCTTACAAAAAAGTGTAGATCCAGATGAGCCGGCTCGTGACGAGCCGTCTCATCAGGATCTGCACTTTTTTCAAGTAATATAACTATTTTTAGAAATAAAATTACCCATTTTGATAAATGAACTGATCCAAATGTAATTTTGTTATTAATTTATTGGTCTAAAAATATCATGGACCAGTCCATGTCAGTTACTTGGTGTTGAATGGGTTAAAGCGACACAATATAGCATGGAATAAAATTAATATGTTTGTATTTTGCGTACAAGTAGTAATGATGTATCACATTCTTCCATTATAATTTTGAATATTTATTTTCAGTGAGTAAACCATGTGTTTTAGCAATATAACAAACGGAAAGTGAAAGTACGACTTCCCTGATACAGTTTGCCAGGCTAAGAACAAATATCTAATGACAACATACATATTAATACGTTATACAGCAACCAGCAATATGTTATACATCATCCAGAAATACGTTATACAGCAACCAGCAATACGTTATACAGCATCCAGCAATACGTTATACGACAACCAGCAATACGTTATACAGTAACCAGCAATACGTTATACAGCAACCAGCAATACGTTATACGACAACCAGCAATACGTTATACGACAACCAGCAATACGTTATACAGCAACTAGCAATACGTTATACAGCAACCAACAATACGTTATACAGCAACCAACAATACGTTATACAGCATCCACCAATACATTATACAGTAACCAGCAATACATTTTACAGCAACCAGCACTACGTTATACGGTACCAGCAATATGTTATACAGCAACCAGCAATACGTTATACAGCAACCAGCAATACGTTATACAGCAACCAGCAATACGCTATACAGCAACCAACAATACGTTATACAGTAACCAGCAATACATTATACAGCATCCATCAATACGTTATACAGCAACCAGCAATACGTTATACAGCAACCAGCAATACGTTATACAGCAATCAACAATACGTTATACAGCATCCAGCAATACGTTATACAGCAACCAGCAATACGTTATACAGCAATCAACAATACGCTATAAAGCAACCAGCAATACGTTATACAGCAACCAGCAATACGTTATACAGTAACCAATAATATGTTATACAGTAACCAACAATACGTTATACAGCAACCAGCAATACGTTATACAGTAACCAGCAATACGTTATACAGCAACCAGCAATACGCTATACAGCAACCAGATATACGTTATACAGCAACCAGCAATACGTTATACAGCAATACGTTATACAGCAACCAGCAATACGCTATACAGCAACCAGATATACGTTATACAGCAACCAGCAATACGTTATACAGCAATACGTTATACAGTAACCAGCAATACGCTATACAGCAACCAGATATACGTTATACAGCATCCAACACTATGTTATACAGCAACCAGCAATACGTTATACAGTAACCAGCAATACGTTATACAGCAACCAGCAATACGTTATACAGCAACCAGCAATACGTTATACAGTAACCAGCAATACGTTATACAGCAACCAGCAATACGTTATACAGTAACCAGCAATACGTTATACAGCAACCAGCAATACGTTAT
>CM026386.1:73596335-73621335 GCA_014843695.1 Archivesica marissinica | reverse complement strand
CATTGAAATTTGAAACTTCACTATTAGCGTCATTCAATTATTTAAATGTAAAGGTAGGTTTCTTTTCCCGAAACATATAATAGCTTATCATATCACGTATTTTAGCGCAGTGGTAGCGCGTTTTCTTCAGGTGCGAAGGGCCCGGAGTTCGAGCCCCTCTAAAGCCGTTACGAGTGTGTCCTTAAGCAAAGCATTTAAATTCCAAGTTGCCTCTCTCTCCCTCTCTCTCTCTTTCTCTATCTCGTGAAGATGGATTCCACCAGGAATGAGGTTTCGAGAGTGATTAATATTGTACGAACTTGTTTCGCAATCGAGCTAAAGTAAATTTGTATACACTAGATACCAACTCGTGACTATAGTCAAACCTGTCTTAAGCAGCCAGCCAAGGGAATCCCATAAAGTGGCTGCTTAGCACAGGTAGCTGTGCAATAGAGGTTAAATGTATCATAAAACAACATATTAGGAATCTGTAAATTGGCTGCTTAATACAGGTTGGCTGCTTAATACAGGTGGCTGCTTAATACAGGTTGGCTGCTTAATACAGGTTGGCTGCTTAATACAGGTTAGATGCTTAATACAGGTTGGATGCTTAATACAGGTTGAATGCTTAATACAGGTTGGCTGCTTAATATCACAGTTATAGATCAAAATTTGACAAGAAATAGGGTATCGGCTAATACTATATATCACATGTACTGCAATATATTTAGGAAATAATATTTGTCTTGAGGTTTTTTATCGGCGAATAAAACACGACTTGGAGTTATGGAGCGTAGGAATTAACCACGAAGGCCCTGTGCGTAAGTGGTTACTGTACTATACCTACGCATCAGAACGGAGTTCGAGCTCCGCTGGAGCCGTTACGATTGTGCCCTTAGGCAAGGCATTTAAA
This sequence comes from Archivesica marissinica, assembly GCA_014843695.1. Classification (NCBI taxonomy): domain Eukaryota; kingdom Metazoa; phylum Mollusca; class Bivalvia; order Venerida; family Vesicomyidae; genus Archivesica; species Archivesica marissinica. Next base: position 73,620,443 of record CM026386.1, on the reverse strand, counting down.
TTCCACGTTGCCTCTTCTCTCTCCCTCGTGGCGATGGATTACATCAGGAATGGGGTCTCGAGAGTGATTAATATAAGTTGAAAGAACTTGTTTCGCAATCGAGCTAAAACAAATTTGTGTAAATCAGAACGTCAACCGTTCCTTCGGCCTCCGCACACATTAACCACGCCCACTGTAGTACGTACCCCAACTGGAAACTATTAACCCGCGAGTCATTCCCCAGTTGTGGCTTATCTACCGAGATATACACAAAATCAACAATAACTATAATGCAATATCTACATTCAGTGTTTCGCAACGTCATAATTACATGCAAGATTAGAAATAAAATTAATAAAAAAAATTATTTACCAAAGAAAACATGTGTATAAAAATTAATACGCATTTAACTGTGTTCAACCCGCAGCGCAACATGGCGGATTATAACAAAATATTGAAAAAATCACATATAAGACACAAAATGTATGCAGTAAACACTCCCCTGTGTTGTTCACTCCCCGTCTGACCCTAATAATATTAAAAAAATTATGGGTTTAGTTTAATCATATTTTATTGCAAATCATTATTATATTTGTCATGCATAAACAGATATAATACATAATATGAACATGCAAATGGTTTGGGCCACAAGTTTTAACAACATTAGACAACGGCCCGCACCAGAGACAACGGCCCGCACCAGGTTATGGGTGGGACAGGAGCGTCGCCACGCTTACCCAAGGGGCGACGAAAAATAAACGTAACCAAAAATAAACAAAAAAAGTAAGCACATATGAATAAGACTGAACAGTAATAAACAGTTCTTGAAATAATAAAACATGACAGGTAATTCTTGTATATATACATATTTTGTTCTGACCCTAATAAAATTAACAGTTTTTCAGATGGGACGTTAAACCGAGGTCTCGTGTCGGTGCTTTACACCGTGCACGTAAAAGAACCAGAGGAGATTCTGGAATGGGTCTCTGTCTGCATCATGCACTATCCTCCAAAATCTAAAATAACTATCTCTTCAGGAGGCGTCGCTCATATGGGCAACCGGTAGCGACGATAAATAAACGTAAAACACACACAAATAAATATATTGTGAAATATATAAATTTAAGTACAATTTTCAAATAAAATCGCATTCAAAAATAACAAACTACTGAACGAGAAATACTAACTCGACATTCGAATAATATTTTTTGTACAAAACAATCTATACATTCCAATTTTTACAGTGAAAGCCTTGCAACTGTAATAAACTACACGGCAACGCGACAATAAACTGTTTCACATCAGGTATCAAGAGACATTTTAAAACCTACAAAAATAAAGATACACCGGGTCACCTCTTGCTAACTGTGCCATGCAAACTGTTTTGTAATGTAAGCGCGGAGATCAAACAAGTTTACAGGGTTTCTTTAGACGTCGGGGAGCCTGTTGATATGCATCTGAAAATTTGAAAATAACAATAAAATAACAATAAACTGTTCTATAACCATTATGAATCAAGTGAAACTATTGGCACAAGAAACTTGAAGGAGTAAATCGTGACTGTCCGATAGCGTGCACTAGTCATGGATGAACGTCCGACAACGTGCACTAGTCATGGATGAACGTCCGACAACGTGCACTAGTCATGGATGAACGTCCGACAAAGTAAAACCTGTTTTGGTTGAGCGTCCGACAACATACAATATTAAAGGTTGAACGTCGGACAACATACACTATTCAAGGTTGAGCGTCCGACAACATACACTATTCACGGTTGAGCGTCCGACAACATACACTATTCAAGGTTGAACGTCGGACAACATACACTATTCAAGGTTGAACGTCGGACAACATACACTATTCAAGGTTGAACGTCGGACAACATACACCATTCAAGGTTGAACGTCGGACATCTTACATTGTTCAAGGTTGAACAAGATTACACGTGTATCGTTGTGTCCAACTCACGTAGGACATACAAGATTACACGTGTATCACTGTGTACAACTCACGTAGGAAATACCAGATTACACGTGTATCACTGTGTACAACTCACGTAGGAAATACCAGATTACACGTGTATCACTGTGTACAACTCACGTATGAAATACAAGATTACACGTGTATCGCTGTGTCCAACTCACGTAGCAAATACAAGATTACACGTGTATCGCTGTGTCCAACTCACGTAGCAAATACCAGATTACACGTGTATCGCTGTGTCCAACTCACGTAGCAAATACCAGATTACACGTGTATCGCTGTGTCCAACTCACGTAGGAAATACAAGATTACACGTGTATCGCTGTGTCCAACTCACGTAGCAAATACAAGATTACACGTGTATCACTGTGTACAACTCACGTAGGACATACAAGATTACACGTGTATCACTGTGTACAACTCACGTAGGACATACACGATTACACGTGTATCACTGTGTCCAACTCACGTAGGACATACAAGATTACACGTGTATCACTGTGTACAACTCACGTAGGACATACAAGATTACACGTGTATCACTGTGTACAACTCACGTAGGACATACAAGATTACACGTGTTTGTTGTGTATGACCATGCTCACGTATGATGATATGCTTAGTACATCGTGAAGTAAATCTTCGACTCTCTCGTCTGAGTATGATTGAAATTATATCGAATAAGATACCTCAACTGTGCGCCAAATTGGAGTAAATTAATACGTTTTATCAAAGTAAATTGTGTGAATGGCTGTACCATATGTTTGCGGAGTATTAACTAATCTACAAACGCTTCCCGCACGAAAATATAGCATGCAGTATAAATTACCTGCATATTCCTACTGATTGCATACAGATTTCCCCACATCGATATTAATATGTCAATTAACGGATTACAGCATCTAAACAAGTGTAGCAATAGTCTAATAAAACGATTTGATTTGTTTTGAAAAACTGGCTGACAGACCTTTCCGGACTGCTCATTTATTCTTGAATGAACTTGATTTTCTATTGCTACACAAATATCCTTCTTGCTCGTTAAAGAAACTGATTCTTGAGACCATATTAGGCAGACCAGGCACTAAGTGGCTCCCTCTAGAGACAAAATCAATTGATCACAATCACGCTGAGATCACGTCAAAAACGATTAATTTCAATAAATCGCTTGTAATAACAAGGCACTAGAAAATCTTGCTCATTCTACCGGAAGTTCTGAGAGCAGCAAAGACGACGGCTTGCAGATGATTCTAGGATTGTACAATAGTAGCTAATGAGAGAGTTTCAAGAAGTGTTCTCATTGGTTCCTGGATTACAGAAGCGTATCAGACGGCTACAGTACTATAATTTCGTATGCTTTAGATGAACTCACTGCGCTTGCATAGTGTTTGATTCCCCCCGTGTTTGAATGGAATTCGTCTCGAATCAGTTTCATTTATTCAAGCAATACGTTTCATTTTATATACCGAACATAATTTGTGTTGTTATTTATTGTGCAACAAATTAAGTGAAAGTAGCTTTTGCAACACATAATGTCCATTTTGTCAGAATATATCTATCTGGCTGAAATTTTGTCAGAGTAATTCGTTAGTCCCAAAAACCATGAATGAATGCATTGTACTTATTGCTTTATGTATAATCTATGATTTTGTCAGTTCCATATACTGCTCTACACAGGCAGTTTATCTATAGCAATTTATTAAAACAAATACGATTTTAATGAATTTAGTTTAGTTTATACACATTTATTTTAGCTCGATTGCGAAACAAGTTCGTACAACTTATATTAATCACTCTCGAGTCCATCGTCACGAGGGAGAGAGAAGAGGCAACGTGTAATTTAGATGCCTTGTCGTTAATGAATTTAATATTATCAACCGTTGTAAGCACCTTCAATGAATATGTGTTCTGTTCAATTCCAGTGCTTAACATATCAATTTTAAAAATGCATACCACCACTTGACTGTGTTTTATTAAAGGAGTATTTTTCAGAAAAACTAATTAGCGAACAATATATTGACTAGATTTGCTTTTAATTTCAACAATATTCTATAAGTGCCCCATGGTCGAGCGGTTAAAACGGTGTACAGATTGAGATTCAATTCCTGCTCTGGGTGTTCAATCTCTTTAAGTGCGTAGCTATCTACCTGGCTTGCGGAGGGTTCGTGGTTCTACCTGAATCAACGCGCATGCCTGATTGTTAGCAACATTTATTCCCTAATTAAAAATACATTTCAAGCCACCATTAATTATCTTCATGCTTAAATGATTGATCTTTTTCACTCGAGCCTCTATGATATAACGTTAACTTACACGTGTTGCCGTTCCTTACACTCCACGGTACATCTCTGTTTGTGGTCGATTTGAAATAATGAAATAGAAGATTTTCATCACTTCCCAGATGTTGGTATATGTGTCCAAGTCAGTCTCTAGTAATACTTTAATTCTCAATTCCTGGACAAAATTCAGTTTGTCTGGAACAATAATTGCCGTCCTTTAGTACTCAATTTCCTCGATAAAACACATCTAGTCATGCCCTTACTGCTCAGTTTACATTTGTCAAGAACCGTCTTTTGTCGTACCTTTATATCTCATTTCCTGGATTACATTTGTCCAGAACCGTCTCTTGTCACATTTTTATAACTCATTTCCTGTATTACATTTGTCAAGAACCGTCTTTTGTCGTACCTTTATATCTCATTTCCTGGATTTCATTTGTCCATAACCGTCTTTTGTCGTATCTTTATATCTCATTTCCTAGATTACATTTGTCAAGAACCGTCTTTTGTCGTACCTTTATATCTCATTTCCTAGATTACATTTGTCCAGAACCGTCTCTTGTCACATCTTTATATCTCATTTCCTGGATTACATTTGTCCAGAACCGTCTTTTGTCGTACCTTTATATCTCATTTCCTGTATTACATTTGTCAAGAACCGTCTTTTGTCGTACCTTTATATCTCATTTTCTGGATAATATTTATTCTGAACAGTCTTTGTCACAACTTTATATCTGAATAATGTCATGAACCACCCTAGCCAAACGTTGAGTTCTCGGTTTCCTATAACCGTCTTCTATCATGTTTGTGTTCATAAGTTGCTAGGCCGCATTACTCTAGAATGATCCATTATGCTAATATAATGTTTGCCTTACTTTTATTATATGTTTTTAACCCTGCATTCTATATTTTGTAATATTTTGATTTTTATTGTTATATGTGTGTTATGTTACATGTTTATGTAAAGCGCTTTTGAACGTGTAATTACTTTTCGGTGACACATATACGGATATTGCAACCAACACCGTACTTTTCCTTACTGTACACGAATACATTATTGGCAGTGAAAGGGTCTGAGATAGATGATTTCTAAAATGTTCACATGGCGGATTCCAATCTGAATGCTGTTGTTATTGACACAACAACCGATCATATTCAACCACTTTTTTCTATACAAATCTCTTTTTCTTCTCGTGCTCCGATTTGATAGTTCATGTTCTCGAACTTTCTTCAAATATTCCTTTAAATATTAACCATTTTCGTTTTTACATCCAAAACTATGCACTCACTAATACAATAAGTTTTTAATAAGTTTAATACATTCTTTAGCATATACTTAGAATAGATTGCATGTATTTCCATTGTTATATATATTATTTTCCTGCCTATTGTATATCAATCAATTGATAGGGAGAATAACTATATAAGTTTTCTTTTGTTCTAATCCCTTTCAGTCTACTGCTGTTAAATTATATGTAAACTGTTCATTTCTTGATTACATGTATAAATACTGAAATAAATAATGTTTAATCTAACGTGTAATTTTATATGATAAGGGGCTCAATAAGAATGGTATAATAATAATAATACATAATAAATCTCCATGCATGTACATCTGTTTAGGTTTAATAATATGTTATTGAAGGTATCATACATGTACAGTAGCAGCAATACATAATACAACATTATGTAATAACAAGTACAAAGCAAGATAAAACAAAAGGGTTGGACCACAAGATTTTCCAACATTAGTTAAACGGCCCGTCCCTAGCGTCAGAATAATGTTTGATTAAACTAAATGTCGGTTTTTTTATTGAAAATAATTACAAGATATTGATTTAAAAAAAATCCTGGTCTAAAAAAAAATTGAAACCAAAAAAATAAATAATTGAGACTTCATCCCCCAAACCCGCTCGCTACTACCCCATCTGTTATTGTTCTCACCTGAATACTCGGCTGTTCTCGGCTGCGTATCGTCTCGACCTCATTTGCGTTACAAATCCATCTTTATACGTTTGTTATCAGCATATATCTTTCACGTGCTATAAAATTTACAAGGCAAAACATGATTAACACATCATACTAGCCGGAATCGGCGCATCTCTCACTCGTGTCCATTGTGTTCGTCACCATTTTTCATAATTATTGTTTAATTATTATCATTAATTCTTTAGGAATTCAAAGGAGACAGGTGATCATATCTAATGGAATTAAATACTCATTAAAGTTTGACAAAATGCTTTCTCAATGCTTTACGAATATGTGAACAACTGAAGAATGCAAAGGCTTTAACACAGAGTTGTTTCAGGAAAGTGAACCATTTGTTTTACAGACGGATCTGTAGTCCAGTGGTAACACGCTGGACTGGTAATCCAGGGATTGCAGGTTCGATCCCCCGTCTGACCCTAATAAAATTAACAGTCTTTCAGATGGGACGTTAAACCGAGGTCTCGTGTCGGTGCATTACATCGTGCACGTAAAAGAACCAGAGGAGATTCTGGAATGGGTCTCTGTCTGTATCATGCACTATCCTCCAAAATATAATCTAAAATAACTAATCTCTTCAGGAGGCGTCGCTCACATGGGCAACCGGTAGCGACGATACGATAAATAAACGTAAAACACACACACACACCATTTGTTGTTCCACTTTCAATCGGCACAATGCACCAAACAAATAAAACCGTTGGCCAGGCCCGTAGCCATACCAAGGCAAGTGAACGAGACAATCGCATCTGTTAGAATTTGGCAAGTAATGAAAATAAACAGACATTCTTTAGGGGGAAACAATATCTTTCTCTCTTGTTTACACACCAGCATATAACGTCATATGCCACTAGACCACCCCAATAAGTTCGACTCGGTTATGTTCAGTTTCTATCTACGCCACTGTTAAGACGTTTGAGTAAAGCACACACGCTTTGTTTAACCACAGTGTGATACATTTAGTTAACATGACCACAACATAATTGATATAATATAGATAATATTCATATTTCTTATGTGCTAGACAAACTAACATGTCGTGTGAGATACAAAATGAAATACAATCTTTTAAAATACAGTTACAGTCAAACGTGTCTTAAGCAGCCATTCAAGGGAGTCAGAGAAAGTGGTTGCTTAGCACAGGTGGCTGCTTAATAGAGGTGAAATATATAATAAAACAACCAATTGGGAATCTGGAAACTGGCTGCTTAATACAGGTTGGCTGCTTAATGGAGGTGACCACTAACACAGGTTTGACTGTATACGTAACTGATCTTGTGGAACTACGGTAAGCTGGTGTGTGGTCGAGAAAAGTTTTATTTAACCGCGTTAATCAGATTTGGTTTCGATAACTTTATGTTGTATCAGGATACCAACTGCTGATATAGTACTATACCTTAATGTGTGGTTAACATGACATGTGTGTACGATGCAGGATCCTTAATAGATCAAATAAATTCTAATATATTCTACTATGCTATTCCTCCCGATTGAATGATGATATATGATTGAATATGATACCAGAGGACAGTATTGAATATCCTGAATTAGTACCAGGTTAACATACGGTGAACACGGTACGATACCGTAGCATAGGGTTTATCCTGAATTAATATCATGTTATCATACGGTGAACACGGTACCATACCGTAGCGTAGGGTATATCCTGAATTAATATCAGTTTAACATACGGTGAACACGGTACCATACCGTAGCGTAGGGTATATCCGAAATTAGTAGCAGGTTAACATACGGTGAACACGGTACCATACCGTAGCGTAGGGTATATCCGAAATTAGTAGCAGGTTAACATACGGTGAACACGGTACCATACCGTAGCGTAGGGTATATCCGAAATTAGTAGCAGGTTATCATACGATGAACACGGTACATACCGTAGCATAGGGTATATCCTGAATTAGTAGCAGGTTGTCATACGGTGAACACGGTACCATACCGTAGCGTAGGGTATATCCTGAATTAGTAGCAGGTTATCATACGGTGAACACGGTACCATACCGTAGCGTAGGGTATATCCTGAATTAGCATCAGGTTAACATACAGTGGACACAGTACCATACCGTAGCATAGGGTATATCCTGAATTAGTAGCAGGTTGTCATACGGTGAACACGGTACCATACCGTAGCGTAGGGTATATCCTGAATTAGCATCAGGTTAACATACAGTGGACACGGTACCATACCGTAGCGTAGGGTATATCCTGAATTAGCATCAGGTAACATACAGTGGACACGGTACCATACCGTAGCGTAGGGTATATCCTGAATTAGCATCAGGTTAACATACAGTGGACACGGTACCATACCGTAGCGTAGGGTATATCCTGAATTAGCATCAGGTTAACATACGGTGGACACGGTACCATACCGTAGCGTAGGGTATATCCTGAATTAGTAGAAGGTTATCATACGTGAACACGGTACCATACCGTAGCGTAGGGTATATCCTGAATTAGCATCAGGTTATCATACGGTGAACACGGTACCATACCGTAGCGTAGGGTATATCCTGAATTAGCATCAGGTTAACATACAGTGGACACGGTACCATACCGTAGCGTAGGGTATATCCTGAATTAGCATCAGGTTAACATACAGTGGACACGGTACCATACCGTAGCGTAGGGTATATCCTGAATTAGCATCAGGTTAACATACAGTGGACTGTGTGAGGAGTGTATTTTTAATATTTAGCGGTTTTATGCCGGACATCTGTACCTTATTTTTAATATTTAGCGGTTTTATGCCGGACATCTGTACCTTATTTTTAATATTTAGCGGTTTTATGCCGGACATCTGTACCTTATTTTTAATATTTAGCGGTTTTATGCCGGACATCTGTACCTTATTTTTAATATTTAGCGGTTTTATGCCGGACATCTGTACCTTATTTTTAATATTTAGCGGTTTTATACCGGACATCTGTACCTTATTTATAATCTTTCGCACACGCCGTGTCTTTCATAAAAATAATCAATAGGAATGCAGAGAAATAGATGACGTCAATTTACCAATCCTCACATTACGCAATATGTGGACTCGCACTTGCCTAATGCCGATTGTCCTGCGAAGCATGGGAGAAAATCACATTAAAACCAAATGCTATGTTATCTTTAGAACCCGAGACTGCTGGAAATATGACAGTGCACGCGACGTCACGTGATCAGCACGCGAATAATCTATCGTCCGTGGAATCGACGTGTAATTCTTCGCATACGATTTATTCGATGCAAGAAGAAACGCTCAGTAACAACAAAATATAGCACGTGTCGTTTTCGGGATTTCGAATTTCAGACGTCAGTGCCATCCGATCACGATACATTTGAAAATAATGAACTAAAACTTGATATTGACCGTTTGTTTGTGAGCTGATTTAGAAACCACGAACGGCAAACATGACGGCTCTAGCCCCTCGGATATTGTGGAATCAGCTCTAGGCAGTAGTAACAGATAGTAATGAATGATGTCATTATTCACATTTACTCCCTGATATCTCTGTTTTATGCGGGGAACGTTTACAAAGTGTCAGTGTGTAGCCATGGCGGTCGGTTTATACGATGTGTCGTCACGAGATATATTCGTAATGATATTACTCTATGTCGTACTTCTCTTAATAATATTTATGGAATATTTTGTGTTCGTTCCAATGTATGGTTGGTCCTTACATTCAAATTAGACAAGAAGAAGATTTTACAAAAGACCGCCATCACTTATACTGTCGGGTTCAAGGAAGGTGATTGCTATGTTTTCAGTCTCAACAAAATTCCCAATCGGTCTTCTGGTGTTTTTATAATATTGTAGCGTTTATATAATCAATTAATTCCTCTATTTATATTTGTTTGTGTAATTTGAAAATAAATAAATGGAAACGATCACCCATATGCTTTTTTTCTTCTCTTTTTGCTTTAAAATTTATTTTTCAAACTATGGATACTTACCCATAAATAACCCTTTTGTGTATATACATGGAAGGCAAACGTCTTATTAGATCATTTATGTTGTAACATTGTGTAAATGCTGTGTATGTACATACAAGAAATAAATAAACGGGGTTACTCGAAAAGGGGCCTCAAAATTTAAATAAAAAAAGTTTTTATAATATTGGGAGCCCAACTAATAATCGTACAATATCATCAAACTATTTTCACTTAATGCATGTTATTGCATATGATTATACAGCAATTCATGGCCTATGTACATCTGTAATCAAATGTATCAGACGGAGTCCGAGCCCCACTGGAGCCGTTACGATTGTGCCCTTAGGCAAGGCATTTAAATTCCACGTTGCCTCTTCTCTCTCCCTCGTGGCGATGGATTCCATCAGGAATGAGGTCTCGAGGGTGATTTATATAAGTTGAAATAACTTGTTTCGCAATCGAGCTAAAATAAATGTGTATACAAATAATAAAAAAACAAGATGATACAGGGATGTATGAATATTAATATTATTTAGTTATTAGTTTGCTCCAAATACTGTAAAACACCGATGGTGACCGATTAGGAATTGTGTTGAGTGTATGGATTAAGTAAAGGTCATTGTCCTGTTCAAAGTGACTGCTATAATTTCCAAAAAAGTTGCTATCATACAATGAGGGTCCTAGCTGGCTTTTATACCAGGATCTATGTTGTTTGCTATTCTGCCAAATGTTTTAGCTCCACTATCCGAATAGCAAACAGCATAGAGCCTGATCAAACGGCACATACTGTGTCGTCTGATCTGGCTCTATACTATTTGCAAAGGGATTTTATCTGCGCAAGCCTGCAATGGGTCAACACTTGACACACGCATAGCTACACTGCAAGAAGTAGCGGATCAGTGGTCCGGTGGTTAATAGGCTGGACTTGTAATCCACGGGTCGCAGGTTTGACCCTCGCTATACCATACTAAACTGACTCATATAGTCTTTCGGATGAGGTGTTTTGTCGATGTTTTATACCGTGCACGTAAAAGAACAAGAGGATACTCTGGGATTGGTCTGTCTGTATCATTGCACTATCCTCCAAAATCTAACATTACTAATATATTAAGTAGGCGTCGCATATATGGGCAACTAGTATATTATATGTGTTGGAAATGATATGTTTATAATGTGGCTGTCCGATTAGCGCAGTGGTTAGCGCGCTCGCTTCTCACCAATGAACCCGAGTTCGATCCTCGGACTGGGAAGTATGTGAGATGGTACGGTGGCCGCCAGATCGGACAAGTTGGTTTTCTTCGGGTACTCCGGTTTCCTCCCACACGAATGACCACGTATACGCTTTCATCCGCGCCAACGAGAGTGGTTAATATAAGTTGTTAGAACTTGCTTCGCAATCGTTGTAAAATAAATAAAGTTTAAACTATAATAATAAAAACGTTATTTAACCAGAGAACTGTTGTTATAATATAGCTGCAGTCTGTGTGATGCGATGCAGATCAAGTTATCGCCATTAGTTACGCATTCATAATAGGGTGGGGAGGGGGTACTGGGCCTGGCGTTAGCGTTGGCACTATCGATCAGATTCGTTATTGCTATCTTGTGTGTATGCCATAAGAGATTTGAAATTGACAAGACGGTGTTTCACACGAGCACTGTACGAGCGTACTCTATCTTCTTCAATTACTTGTTTACATGTCAAACATGATAACAGCTGCTTCTAGGCATAATTCATTAATTATATTGATACATTCACACAGACATATGCATACAATGGATATGCAAAATGTGTATAATTTAGTTTAAACATAGTTTATTTCAAACCATACAGCATATACAAATATACCGTTTACACAAATTTAGATACATGAATGAAAAGGGATTAGAACCGAAAGCTATTATAGCTTATAGAGGTCTTCTCATATAGCAAGGTACTGAATGCAATTGCGATATGACAGTGTTGTACTATTACTTTCACTTTGCATTAGTCTACGCAAATATATATTAGCTCGATTGCGAAACAAGTTCTTACAACTTATATTAATCACTCTCTATACCTCATTCCTGGTTGAGTCCATCGCCACGAGGGAGAGAGTGTGTGTATTTTACGTTTATCTATCGTCGCTACCGGCTCATATGAGCGAAGCCACCTGAAGAGATTAGTCATTTTAGATGTTTAGAGGAGAGTGCTATGATACAGACAGGGACCCATTCCAGAGTCTCCTCTGGTTCTTTTACGTGCACGGTGTACAGCACCGACACGAGACAGCGGTTTAAAGTCCCATCTGAAATACTGTTAATTTTATTAGGGTAAGACGGGGGATCGAACCTGCGATACCTGGATTACCAGTCCAGCGTATTACAACTGGACTACATATCCATCTGTTGTTGTGTGTGAATATATGGCGCTATACTGATATACAGACTTCACAAATAAGGTTGCACGGGTATATTAAGACTACAGTTCCGTTGGAGAGGGAGAGAGGCAATGTGGAATTTAAATGCCGTGCAAAAGGGCACACTGGTAACCTCTACAGCTGGACATTGTTAACATCAATCACGCTTTATGCATGTATTTAATGCAAATCCAATTAATACATTAATTATTATTTCAGTCCCATATTCTGAGAACAAACTACTAATTAATAGTCAATAACTGAAGTGCGAGAGTACATGTATTGCCTTATTCAGTCCATATATACGCTATGTGCTTTCATTTTTTTGTTCATGTATGAATACAGGAAAACGCAGAGAGCGGTATACACCGACTCATTTATTCCAACGTCATCATAAAGCATACATCATATAAGGCGTAAAGATAATGGTAAAATAAATGCCGATTCGGATAATTGCCTATAATAGCAGATTTAATTATGAGAAATAGAATACAGTGTATTTCCCTTCGCCGGAAAAAGCGCCGGAATAAATGGCTGGGGCGCAGGGGATCTTGGCATTTGTTTTATAAAATCAATTTACGCCGTGACAGAAATGTCAGATTTAAATGGTAGCCAACATCGTGTCCCGCTCCTGTGTCGTAACTTCACCAACACAGTCCAGGCAATAATGGAGGCTGAAATCTAAATGAGATAAAACACAAATCTCCACTTTGCTACAAATATAACAATTGCCTTGAGTTAGGCAGAATGTTTTTTGTACGTGCAAAATTAATCAATTAATACCAAGATTTGAAATAAAAGTGTTTTCGGCGCTGCTATTTATTTGTTTAACTTGATTAAATTAACTTCAGAACTATTAAAAATTATTAGTACGTATATAATATTTTTTGTGAAACACAAATTACTTTGCTAAGAAATGGACCCTTTGAAGAGAATCCTTCGATTGTCAACTTGCATTTAACGTAGTTTGCAAACCATAAAAGAAGCAAATCTATCAAATGTCGAGCGTGGCTGTTAGTGTGTACGATAGTTGCAAATGTATTTCATGCAAATGGTGTTCGTCGTGTTTTTGTGTTTTTTTACGTTTATTTATCGTCGCTACCGGTTACCCATATGAGCGACGCCTCCTGAAGATATTAGTCATTTTAGATTTTTGGAGGATAGTGCAATGATACAGAGAGAGAGAGACCCATTCCAGAGTCTCCTCTGGTTCTTTTACGTGTGCGGTGTAAAGCACCGACACGAGACCTCGGTTTAACGTCCCATCTGAAAGATTGTTAATTGTATTAGTGTCAGACGGGGAATCGAACCTGTCGTGTTTTGTTGCTATAGCCCTACTCTTGTAGGAAACGTTATGTGTGTACTATGGTTAAACACGGGGTTTTCAATTCCTATTAAGGTATTCACACCAAATTACGAACACGTCAATAATATTATGTGATTGCTTGCCCTTTTTATGGAATATATTTTGGAAACATAAAGACATAGAGTTATTTTGCTTGTTTTGAGATAATGTCGTATACGGCGATATTTTGGATAGTGAGATAGAAATCCCTAGATGACCCGGCGCCTCCGGGAATTCTTTAAAGGAAACGTTTCGACAGACGGTTGATGTTGTGCTCATTAAAGCATCATCTACATTTGTAATTGGAAATGTGAGCTTAATGCTGGAAAAAACATCAAATATTAAAAGCAGAATTCGAAAATTTAAATATTGTTCAAAATGATTGCCATATTGGAAGAATATGTGTGTGTAGTACGTCATACCTACATAAAAATGCAGTTCATGTTAGACTGTTTATATAATAGGTAGATACACAAGCAGAACTGTTGAACTAAATTAGTTATGTTGATTCAATGAGCAAAATTTAATTTGACTGTCATGTGCCGTAGTCAATCCAAGATGGCCGCCATCTTAATTTTCTATTTCAGATGATCAACATTTTTATTTGCAGTGCGATGTTCAAACACATTTCGTTTTGTATTTGTTTTAATGAGCTTTATTTCCCTTAGATTAACACGAATCGTGTTGATGGCCAGCTCTGAGAGAGTCTATTTTTATTATTTCACTAGCCACACGCACCGGTTGGGTATCTTGCACACGGCCCTACTGCATTCCAACTCACGAGCACTCGATTGTAGCTGAAAACTCCAAACCACTAAACCTCTTAGCATTGACACTGCGTTTTTAATTTCGCATTTCTGTGGTATATTGGTAACACATTGAAATCCTTCTATAAACTCTTACGTTTATATAGCTATTATCAAATGCTCATTTCATTAGAATATTTGCATTTTACGGGAGTCTGAAGCAGTTATCAATTTTAATATTAGAGTAGGTCTGTTATGTAAATACTCAAACGTTGTCAGTATTCAATATCAAACAATACGAGACCATACACTCTGATGCAATCCTATTAAATGTAAGACATTCCAATCCGTTCGGTATTTACTCAGTATATAGAGTGATAATTGCTGTATCGTTATGTTATATGCATTTTCACATTCTCAGCTTATATTAATACTAAATGTTAGTGATGGCAACGAATAACATTGAGGACAATATAATATTTTATACCGAATATTCGAATACTGGAATAGTATTCGGATATTCGGACGTTCGAGCTAATATTCGAATATTCATTGCCATCCAACACAATATAAATTAGTGGGCTCGGATTTGGGTGGTAATGATATGAAAGTGATATGCTGTCTCTAAGAACCTCGAGTATCCCTTAACTGTTAATGTTTTGTCCGATTAGAGCAATGGTTAGTGCGCTCGCTTCTCACCAATGCAACCCGCGTTCGATCCTCGAACCGGGAAGTATGTGAGATGGTACGGTGGTCGCCAGATCGGACAGGTGGATTTTGAACACTAATTTTGTACTCCGGTTTCCTCCGACACGAATGATCACATTTACGCTTTCATCCGCGCCAACGAGAGTGATTAATATAAGTTGTTAAAACTTGCTTCGCAATCGTTGTAAAATAAATCAAGTTTAAACTTTTGTCTGATTCAAATACTGAAGGCAAGGTTGTAATGCTATTTTAATACAAATACGTTGGTTTCGGCATACCTCGTTATTCTTCTTCTTGTGTAACCACGTGGTCTCTAGTAAAATATATTATTATACTGAAAACATAGCTGCTATGTATTACATGTCTGACCCACTTATATATATGTAACACTTATTTAACCCTATGTAGTTATATTGCTTGTATATATAGGATAACATGTGGATATATTATTGTGGCATTGCAGGTGTGGAGGGGGAAGCTTCACTGCCACAGGAGAGAACAATACGACCCTGAATTAAAAATATGTTTTAACTCCACACATTACTTTTCATATAGTATAACTCATTGAAAACGTCAAATAGACGATGAAAAACAGTTGATTCAATCTGACCATTATTTCAGCGGAGGTGGCACGTTGTCTGTAGATGTTGTTTGTTCCTTGCTGTATGTACATTCAGTGGTATGCTATATAGGAACATTATATAGATGTTGTTTGTTCCTTGCTGTATGTACATTCAGTGGTATGCTATATAGGAACATTATATATATGTTGTTTGTTCCTTGCTGTATGTACATTCAGTGGTATGCTATATAGGAACATTATATCTATGTTGTTTGTTCCTTGCTGTATGTACATTCAGTGGTATGCTATATAGGAACATTATATCTATGTTGTTTGTTCCTTGCTGTATGTACATTCAGTGGTATGCTATATAGGAACATTATATCTATGTTGTTTGTTCCTTGCTGTATGTACATTCAGTGGTATGCTATATAGGAACATTATATCTATGTTGTTTGTTCATTGCTGTATGTACATTCAGTGGTATGCTATATAGGAACATTATATCTATGTTGTTTGTTCCTTGCTGTATGTACATTCAGTGGTATGCTATATAGGAACATTATATCTATGTTGTTTGTTCCTTGCTGTATGTACATTCAGTGGTATGCTATATAGGAACATTATATCTATGTTGTTTGTTCATTGCTGTATGTACATTCAGTGGTATGCTATATAGGAACATTATATCTATGTTGTTTGTTCCTTGCTGTATGTACATTCAGTGGTATGCTATATAGGAACATTATATCTATGTTGTTTGTTCATTGCTGTATGTACATTCAGTGGTATGCTATATATGAACATTATATCTATGTTGTTTGTTCCTTGCTGTATGTACATTCAGTGGTATGCTATATAGGAACATTATATATATGTTGTTTGTTCCTTGCTGTATGTACATTCAGTGGTATGCTATATAGGAACATTATATATGTTGTTTGTTCCTTGCTGTATGTACATTCAGTGGTATGCTATATAGGAACATTATATCTATGTTGTTTGTTCCTTGCTGTATGTACATTCAGTGGTATGCTATATAGGAACATTATATATATGTTGTTTGTTCCTTGCTGTATGTACATTCAGTGGTATGCTATATAGGAACATTATATCTATGTTGTTTGTTCCTTGCTGTATGTACATTCAGTGGTATGCTATATAGGAACATTATATCTATGTTGTTTGTTCCTTGCTGTATGTACATTCAGTGGTATGCTATATAGGAACATTATATCTATGTTGTTTGTTCCTTGCTGTATGTACATTCAGTGGTATGCTATATAGGAACATTATATCTATGTTGTTTGTTCCTTGCTGTATGTACATTCAGTGGTATGCTATATAGGAACATTATATCTATGTTGTTTGTTCCTTGCTGTATGTACATTCAGTGGTATGCTATATAGGAACATTATATCTATGTTGTTTGTTCCTTGCTGTATGTACATTCAGTGGTATGCTATATAGGAACATTATATATATGTTGTTTGTTCCTTGCTGTATGTACATTCAGTGGTATGCTATATAGGAACATTATATCTATGTTGTTTATTCCTTGCTGTATGTACATTCAGTGGTATGCTATATAGGAACATTATATCTATGTTGTTTGTTCCTTGCTGTATGTACATTCAGTGGTATGCTATATAGGAACATTATATCTATGTTGTTTGTTCCTTGCTGTATGTACATTCAGTGGTATGCTATATAGGAACATTATATATATGTTGTTTGTTCCTTGCTGTATGTACATTCAGTGGTATGCTATATAGGAACATTATATATATGTTGTTTGTTCCTTGCTGTATGTACATTCAGTGGTATGCTATATAGGAACATTATATCTATGTTGTTTATTCCTTGCTGTATGTACATTCAGTGGTATGCTATATAGGAACATTATATCTATGTTGTTTGTTCCTTGCTGTATGTACATTCAGTGGTATGCTATATAGGAACATTATATCTATGTTGTTTGTTCCTTGCTGTATGTACATTCAGTGGTATGCTATATAGGAACATTATATATATGTTGTTTGTTCCTTGCTGTATGTACATTCAGTGGTATGCTATATAGGAACATTATATCTATGTTGTTTGTTCCTTGCTGTATGTACAATCAGTGGTATGCTATATAGGAACATTATATCTATGTTGTTTGTTCCTTGCTGTATGTACATTCAGTGGTATGCTATATAGGAACATTATATCTATGTTGTATGTTCCTTGCTGTATGTACATTCAGTGGTATGCTATAGAGGAACATTATATCTATGTTGTTATTTGTACAGAACAGAACATAAGTTTATTCATGACGTATACATAGTCAAAATATATACAAAACATTATATACAAATAAACAATACATTTATATTTCTGAAACATTAAAACTTTATTTATTTTACAACTATCACGAAGCAAATGTTAACAACTTATATTAATCACTCGTGTTGGCGCGGATGAAAGTGTAAATGTGGTCATTCGTATGAGAGGAAACCTGAGTGTCCGGAGTACCCGGAGAAAACCAATGTGTCCGATCTGACGACCACCGTACCATCTCACATACTTCCCGGTCTCAACACTAATCACGGCTATATATGCTCTTACATAAGTTGTGATTTCATACCATATTTTATGAAACGAGTTTCATAGTAACCATTATACTCTATATCACCATAGAAACGATTTTCATAAAATTTGGTATGATATTATCAAGAGTGTAGGATGATTTTTATCACATTACTATATAGCGCTCGTTTTAATCATATTGTTGCACAAACTAACGTTGCTACCCTAATTTTGGCACCAAGTTTCAACGCAAATTGCCATGACGTCACTACGCACAGTAGCGTTGTGTTTATGTTTTAAACAGCGTTATAATTACGTAGAGAATTCTTTTAAATCGTCATTTACCATTAACGTTATGTACAAAATAAAATAGAAATATGCATAATTTAAAGTTTAATTTACAAATTATAAGAATTATTCTCTCAACATATCAAAATCATTCCAGGTTGTATTACACATGTGTGCATATAAGTAAATATGTGATGGCTGTATGCAACTGAATACAAACAAAGTTATGCTATAAAGTAGAATAAGACCTAATGTACTATAAGTTGGTTCTCTCTCTCTCTCTCATGGTGATAGATCCAATCAGGAATGAGGTCTCGAGAGCTAAAATAAATTTATATAAGCTTCTAATGTGCTATTAAAAATCGTATATCATCAACTATCACTCAAACTGTTACCATAGTAACCATAGCACAATATCACCGTTATATTCATATCAGAATATCACCATAGTAACAATAAAGCAATGTTACCATAGAAACCATATCATTATAATACACTAGTAACCATATCACAATATTAACTTAGAAACCATATCACTATATTACCATAGTAACCATATCACAATATCACGATAGTATCCATATCCCATAGTAACCCTACCACAATACCACCATAGTAACCATATCACAATATCACCATTGTAACGCTATCACAATATCACCATAGTAACCATATTACTATATCACCATAGTAACCATTTTACAGTATCACCATGATCACCATAGTGACAATATCACCATAGTAACTCTATCACAATATCACCATACTGACAATAGCACCATAGTAACTCTATCACAATATCACCATACTGACAATAGCACCATAGTAACTCTATCACAATATCACCATACTGACAATAGCACCATAGTAACTCTATCACAATATCACCATACTGACAATAGCACCATAGTAACTCTATCACAATATCACCATACTGACAATAGCACCATAGTAACTCTATCACAATATCACCATACTGACAATAGCACCATAGTAACTCTATCACAATATCACCATACTGACAATAGCACCATAGTAACTCTATCACAATATCACCATACTGACAATAGCACCATAGTAACTCTATCACAATATCACCATACTGACAATAGCACCATAGTAACTCTATCACAATATCACCATACTGACAATAGCACCATAGTAACCATATCACAATATCACCATAATAACAATGTTACAATATCAGTCAAATGTCACCATAGTAACCACATTTTAGCCCTCTTTTTGCATTAAAATGTGCAGAATCAGCTATTTTATTTATTTCATTATATCGACAACTCATCGATACAACATTTGTTTGGTACCGAATTAGTGTCACATGCACAGATTCATTCACTGGAACGTTTAAGTTGTTCATTTGATTCCTCGTCGATTTTCGTGTTCCATGTTTGTTTATTTTACCACTGGCGTCCAACCACAGAGCCGTTGCCATGTGATATATGACCTGACAGGGCTAATAAAACTATTAAGTGTAATTTACTACAGAATTCAATAATTTCCATATTGAAAATTGATTCAGCCACAATGTTTTTGTAGGACCGCAGTTACTTGACGAGGCCGTCAGTTAAACATGAATCTTGCGTCTGGGTTGAAACAATCGCACGCGAATTTAGAGGGAAGGTAGTAATTTTGCATCGATTCCAGAAGATAATTTGAGAAAGGATGCCAGAGGTAATTTAGGATTTTCGTCTCTCCACATACCGAGTAAAAATAGTTGATAGTCTCTGCGTGAGTACGACGGCAGCGTGACAGTTTCTCTGTTCATATAGTATGTTACAGTCAACGCTATTATATTACATTTCATGGCAGAATGGCAGACCTCATTTGTACAGTACTAGCACATAACCAGTGCATGGGGGAGCTGTTTATATACTCGGGAAAACATACACAGTTCCATGTAGACCATTAGTTTACATACATTAGCTTAACTAGCATATTAAACAATGACAACCATTGAAAAACCTCAAGAATTGTAAGATATAATTATTATTAAAAATATGTATATATAGATATATCTTTCTACCACTCTATCTCTATGTTTGTCTCTCTATCTCTCACCCCCCCCCTCTCTCTATTTGTCTCTCTATCTCTTACTCTCCTATATCTCCCTATCCTCTAGCTCTCTCTCTCTCTCTCTCTCTCCCTCTCTTTCTCTCTATCTCACCCCCGTTCTCTCTCTCTCTCTCTCTCTCTCTCTCTCTCTCTCTCTCTCTATCTATCTATCTCTCTCTCCATCCATCCATCCATCCATCCATCCATCCATCCATCCATCCATCCATCCATCCATCCATCCATCCATCCATCCATCCATCCATCCATCCATCCATCCATCCATCCATCCATCCATCCATCCATCCATCCATCCATCCATCCATCCATCCATCCATCCATCCATCCATCCATCCATCCATCCATCCATCCATCCATCCATCCATCCATCCATCCATCCATCCATCTATCTATCTATCTATCTATCTATCTATCTATCTATCTATCTATCTATCTATCTATCTATCTATCTATCTCTCTCTCGCACCCCCTCTCTCTCCATCTCTCTCTCTTTCTATCTCTCCCCCGCTCTATATCTATATATCTATCTCCCCTCTCTCTCTTTCTCTATATCTATATATCTATCTATATCTCTCCCCCTCTTTCTCTCTCTCCCCCCTCTCTCTTTTTCTCTTTCTCTCTCTTTATCTATATATCTATATCTCTCTCTGTATATATATCTATCTCTCCCTCTATCTCTCTCCCCCTCTCTCTCCATCTATCTCTCTCCCTCTCTTTCTATCTCTCTCTCCCTCTATCTCTCTCCCCCTCTCTCTCTTTCTCTCTATATATCTCTCCCTCTATCTCTCTCCCCTCTCTCTTACTCCGTCTCGCTCTGTGATCTGACGAATCATCTACGAAATGTGGATTTAGAAATACACATATTACATTTGTACATGATCAAACTAAAATATTATCAATGCAAATTGTATTTTAAATACGTTTCATTACGAAACCGACACACTCTATGCATCAATGGCAGAACATCAGACAGTCTTTCTTATTTGCCATGCCAAATCTGCAAATATCTCGAAGTTCTCAGACAAACCAATGAATGCACCATTCTCTTCTAAGGACTGGTGGACAACTCTCAAATCATTCATGTCTAAACAATTTGGAAACACATGTCCTTCATTGCAGAACCCAGACACACAATTACCTACCTTCCCTGACTCTGAAACGGCAACCCCTTTCTTAACAGCAACAACTACGTTCACGAACAGACAAGCATCGATGCTGCCAACAGACAAGTTCCAGATTTCGGCTCACAACATCCAATTTTTCAACTGAATGCTATATGTATCGAAGTAGAAGACAAGTCTCTACAAGTCGACAAAACGGCAAATCTAAACGGAAGAAGCATTTGGAAAGAAGCCCACATTAACGATGCTTGCATAAAGGGCGATGCATCACTTCATAGCAATTACCATCCGATATCTTTGATAAACACAACTGAAAAAGTATCAGAGCGTCTCATATACAACCATCTTTTAAACCATATTCGAGATATCCAATTCCTATCTTCTGCTCAATGAGGTTTCATACCGGGTAAACCAACTTACGTACATATACGATACACTCTGGAAAGCTCTAGGTGATGGTCTTGAGGTGAGAACTGTCTTCTTCGATATAAGTAAAGCTTTTGATAAAGTCTGGCAAATCAGGTCTCTCCTCCACAACGTGCACGTAGTGACCTAGGTACAGCTCATAGTAGGGAATATGGGTCAAGGACTTCGCTGACGGAAGCCATCGGGTAGAAGTCGCGTGACTCTATACATATATACTTACTACAAACGTCCCTACTTGGCGAGACAGCATCACCCGGTGCTGGCGACGACTGATAGCTGTTTTTCTTTTAGCTGGCTCCTTCAATGGGATGGATCTCCTTCAAGGAAGACGGCGGGACGCAGACTTCGTGATGGCGTGAGGACCCCAGCGAAGAAACCGGAACCATTAGTGCTGCTGTGAGTTGACAAATCGTGGAGGATGTGGCTCTACAAGTGACCCCTTCGGAAGATGATACAGGACGTGTCACCCTGAGAAGAACGAGGATGCCTTGAAACAATCGCACGCGAATTTAGAGGGAAGGTAGTAATTTTGCATCGATTCCAGAAGATAATTTGAGAAAGGATGCCAGAGGTAATTTAGGATTTTCGTCTCTCCACATACCGAATAAAAATAGTTGATAGTCTCTGCGTGAGTACGACGGCAGCGTGACAGTTTCTCTGTTCATATAGTATGTTACAGTCAACGCTATTATATTACATTTCATGGCAGAATGGCAGACCTCATTTGTACAGTACTAGCACATAACCAGTGCATGGGGGAGCTGTTTATATACTCGGGAAAACATACACAGTTCCATGTAGACCATTAGTTTACATACAGTAGCTTAACTAGCATATTAAACAATGACAACCATTGAAAAACCTCAAGAATTGTAAGATATAATTATTATTAAAAATATGTATATATAGATATATCTTTCTACCACTCTATCTCTATGTTTGTCTCTCTATCTCTCACCCCCTCTCTCTATTTGTCTCTCTATCTCTTACTCTCCTATATCTCCCTATCCTCTAGCTCTCTCTCTCTCTCCCTCTCTTTCTCTCTATCTCACCCCCGTTCTCTCTCTCTCTCTCTCTATCTCTCTATCTATCTATCTATCTATCTATCTATCTATCTATCTATCTATCTATCTATCTATCTATCTATCTATCTATCTATCTATCTATCTATCTATCTATCTATCTATCTATCTATCTATCTATCTATCTATCTATCTATCTATCTATCTATCTATCTATCTATCTATCTATCTATCTATCTATCATATCTATCTATCTATCTATCTATCTATCTATCTATCTATCTATCTATCTATCTATCTATCTATCTATCTATCTATCTATCTATCTATCTATCTATCTATCTATCTATCTATCTATCTATCTATCTATCTATCTATCTATCTATCTATCTATCTATCTATCTATCTATCTATCTATCTATCTATCTATCTATCTATCTATCTATCTATCTATCTATCTATCTATCTATCTATCTATCTATCTATCTATCTATCTATCTATCTATCTATCTATCTATCTATCTATCTATCTATCTATCTATCTATCTATCTATCTATCTATCTATCTATCTATCTATCTATCTATCTATCTATCTATCTATCTATCTATCTATCTATCTATCTATCTATCTATCTATCTATCTATCTATCTATCTATCTATCTATCTA
>CM026386.1:73485451-73587951 GCA_014843695.1 Archivesica marissinica | reverse complement strand
TTTGCAGACGATACAAATCTCTACGTGATAGTTGGGCAACCTCATACAGCTGCAGGCCGTCTCCAAAACGATAGTCTCACAATGTCAGCATGGACGAACAAACGGCTTGCAACGTTCAGCCCTGCTATAAAATAAAGTCAAAATCTGTTCTCATCTTAAGGAAACGAAACCAGCAACTACAACCTTTTCTTTTTATGTTTGACCAACGCATTCCAGAAATTCCAGATCATAACAATCTTGGGATCGATCTTGCTATCAAACGACTGTAGCTTTCTGATATTGACTATATTATCGAGAAGGCATGGAAACGTGTCAATAGTATGCGAAAACTAAAATTCTCGCCTGATTTCAGGTCTCTTGAAATTATTTCTTTATTCTCCTTGAATATGCTGGTGTTTTGGTTTAAGCATATTTATTTGCTATCATGTACATGTTTATTTACAACAATTGAAATAAGGAATTGGTGTTTTGTGAAGCAACTGTACTAAATATGAAATGGAACAGCTGGATAAAATCCAAAACGAATGTGGCAGAATTGTCAATGGAGCAGCTAAACTTGTTTCCTTGATAACACTTGAAACCATATCGGAGAGTTTAACGGATAGAAACAACAAACACAAGATTATTATTTTGTATGAGCTGAATACCAATCAAACACCTGATTATCTTTCCTCCTAGAAACCCGGTACATTTAAAGAAATTCAGAAAATATTCAGAGTACATTCAAGAACGTCACTATACTATAATTCTATCTTGCCTTCAACAATACGACATTGGAACTCTCTGCCTTCTACGGCTTGTACCTCTCCGTCATTTAATGTCAATCTGAATAGAAACAAGAGCATACTCCATACTTTAATGTTTGTACAAGAAAGCTTCAAGTTCTCCATTACACGTCTTCGCAAATATTTTCAAGTACGCATGTCAGCTGCATATCATTCAGTGAGGACACTCATACGTATGTCAGCTGCATATCATTCAGTGAGGACACTCATACGTATGTCAGCCACATGTAGATGTACTCCGTAATATTGTGTTGCTGTTGAAATTTCACAACACTTTCTAATCATATGAAAATTCACCCCGAATTTTATTGTTTTATACGTATAGTAATTTGCATAACTTTAACTAATAGCGCGAGTTATTCCCAAATGCAGACATTGTGCGTTCAAAATGTACTAAGTGTATCAAATGATTACGGTTGGTAGCTATATGATTGTATTTACTATTGTTCGTTTAATTGAAGAAGTTTCATTTCTTAGCTAAATTAGTTTTCTAAATTCTAGCTAAGCAAACTAAACAGGAATTGACTTATTACACACCTCGTAGCTTGCGTAATAAACATATCCGAATATCAATTTTTCAATCAAATTGTCAACCACTACCTTGTCACAAAGATATGAAATATAACTGACAGTTCATCAAGTAGTCTTTTGTCACCAAATCTGGCAGTTTTCGCTTTCACATGCTATTAGATGGGGCACGTTTTGTAATCGAGATAAAAATGTAATTGTCACTTCAGAT
The DNA here is from genome assembly GCA_014843695.1 of Archivesica marissinica. Classification (NCBI taxonomy): domain Eukaryota; kingdom Metazoa; phylum Mollusca; class Bivalvia; order Venerida; family Vesicomyidae; genus Archivesica; species Archivesica marissinica. The sequence continues at coordinate 73,586,427 of CM026386.1, read as the reverse complement.
AACATTTAGCATCACTATCAAACCTTTACGAACTTTCTGTGCATGATGTTTAAGGCACATGGTTCAAATGATTAATACAGATATCACAAATTATCAAATTTATATCCATAGATTATTTTGCAGTTTTTAAACATTTAACTGCAATATAGAAAAACACTATATTACAAAATATCGAGCATCAAAATGATGCCTGATAGCGCGTTCTATTTAATAGTATGCACTTAAATGATTAACGATCTCGACTACCCTGGTAACCGGGTGTTGTTTGTATAATCGGGTGTGTTTTTTGTAGAGCCTGGTGTTGTATTTTGTGTTAGGACATAGTAGAGGATCTAGTAACTCGATGGTCACGTTGGCATGTCGGGCGCCTTCTAGCATTAGTAATGATGATAGTTATTCCAAAGTTATTTAAAAATTAAAATTCATTGTTGAAAATTGTTGTCAATCGCCATGTTGAGCCCCTTCTAGTCTACATTGGGTTTATAACTCCAGTTGTATAACTCCAAAGTTATTTGAAAATTAAAATTCATTGTTAAAAATTGTTGTCAATCGCCATGTTGAGCATCTTCTAGTATACTGCGTTTATAACTCCAGTTTCCTCTGAGACAATGCTGATTGGTTACAGTTGTTGTTTGAGTCACAAATCGCATGCGTTTCCATACCGTTGTCAATAACACCACGCTGTGCATTAATAGCATCGCTGTTACATTAATTGAAACGAAATGGTGTAAATAAAAGATTAGCACAACATGTAATGTAAATATAAGAAATAAACAATGTTTATTTGGGTATATACAGTACAATCTGCGCTATTTGGGTATATACAGTACAATCTGCGCTATTTGGGTATATACAGTACAATCTGCGCTATTTGGGTATATACAGTACAATCTGCGCTATTTGGGTATATACAGTACAATCTGCGCTATTTGGGTATATACAGTACAATCTGCGCTATTTGGGTATATACAGTACAATCTGCGCTATTTGGGTATATACAGTACAATCTGCGCTATTTGGGTATATACAGTACAATCTGCGCTATTTGGGTATATACAGTACAATCTGCGCTATTTAAAGTGAACTCTTCAAGCAGCTCAGAAGTAGAACAATAAACAAAACACATATAGAAACAAACTGATAAACTAAAGAAACTAATTGATAAACTAATTCAAATTTAGAAACAAAAAAACAATAAACGACAGCAAATTTAAGAATAAAATAATACACGACAACAAATTGAAGAATAACTGATACAGGACAGCACATTTAAGAAGAAATGATACAGGACAGCACATTTAAGAAGAAATGATACAGGACAGCACATTTAAGAAGAAATGAAACAGGACAGCACATTTAAGAAGAAATGATACAGGACAGCACATTTAAGAAGAAATGATACAGGACAGCACATTTAAGAAGAAATGATACAGGACAGCACATTTAAGAAGAAATGATACAGGACAGCACATTTAAGAAGAAATGATACAGGACAGCACATTTAAGAAGAAATGATACAGGACAGCACATTTAAGAATAAAATGATACACGACAGCAAATTTAAGAATAATTGATACATGACAGCAAATTTAAGAATAAAATGATACACGACAGCAAATTTAAGAATAATTGATACATGACAGCAAATTTAAGAATAACATGATACACGACAGCAAATTTAAGAATAAAATGCTACACGCCAGCAAATTTAAGAAGAAATGGTACACGCCAGCAAATTTAAGAATAAAATGATACACGCCAGCAAATTTAAGAATCAAGTTGATAAACAAACTACATATTTAGACACAATACATGTTAATAATATAAACAACAGTACGTATAGAACATAGAACGTAGACATAAACTGTTAAGCAACAACACATTTAGAAACGTAAAGTATGAGAAACAACTGTACATTTAGAAACGTAAAGTATGAGAAACAACTGTACATTTAGAAACGTAAAGTATGAGAAACAACTGTACATTTAGAAACAATAAAAAGTATGAGAAACAACTGTACATTTAGAAACAATATGAAAAAACTGTACATTTAGAAACAATATGAAAACAACTGTACATTTAGAAACAATATGAGAAACAACTGTACATTTAGAAACAATAAAAAGTATGAGAAACAACTGTACATTTAGAAACAATAAAAAGTATGAGAAACAACTGTACATTTAGAAACAATAAAAATATGAGAAACAATGACATTAGAAACAATAAAAAATATGAGAAACAACTGTACATTTAGAAATAATATGAGAAACAACTGTACATTTAGAAACAATAAAAAGTATGAGAAACAACTGTACATTTAGAAACAATAAAAAGTATGAGAAACAACTGTACATTTAGAAACAATAAAAAAGTAATTAGAACAATAGAACAACTGTACATTTAGAAACAATAAAAAATATGAGAAACAACTGTACATTTAGAAACAATATGAGAAACAACTGTACATTTAGAAACAATAAAAAGTATGAGAAACAACTGTACATTTAGAAACAATAGAAACAATATGAGAAACAACTGTACATTTAGAAACAATAAGAAACAATATGAGAAACAACTGTACATTTAGAAACAATATGAGAAACAACTGTACATTTAGAAACAATATGAGAAACAATATGAGAAACAACTGTACATTTAGAAACAATATGAGAAACAACTGTATATTTAGAAACAATATGAGAAACAATATGAGAAACAACTGTACATTTAGAAACAATATGACAAACAACTGTACATTTAGAAACAATATGAGAAATAACTGTACATTTAGAAACAATATGAGAAACAACTGTACATTTAGAAACAATATGAGAAACAACTGTACATTTACAAACAATATGAGAAACAACTGTACATTTAGAAACAATATGAGAAACAATATGAGAAACAATATGAGAAACAATATGAGAAACAATATGAGAAACAATATGAGAAACAACTGTACATTTAGAAACAATATGAGAAACAATATGAGAAACAATATGAGAAATAACTGTACATTTAGACACAATATGAGAAACAACTGTACATTTAGAAACAATATGAGAAACAACTGTACATTTAGAAACAATATGAGAAACAACTGTACATTTAGAAACAATATGAGAAACAACTGTACATTTAGAAACAATATGAGAAACAACTGTACATTTAGAAACAATATGAGAAACAACTGTACATTTAGAAACAATATGAGAAACAATACATTAGAAACAATATGAGAAACAATATGAGAAACAATATGAGAAATAACTGTACATTTAGGAACAATATGAGAAAGAACTGTACATTTAGAAACAATATGAGAAATAACTGTACATTTAGAAACAATATGAGAAACAACTGCACATTTAGAAACAATATGAGAAATAACTGTACATTTAGAAACAATATGAGAAACAACTGCACATTTACAAACAATATGAGAAACAATATGAGAAACAACTGTACATTTAGGAACAATATGAGAAACAATATGAGAAACAACTGTACATTTAGAAACAATATGAGAAACAACTGTACATTTAGGAACAATATGAGAAACAACTGTACATTTAGAAACAATATGAGAAACAACTTTACATTTAAAAACAATATGAGAAACAATATGAGAAACAACTGTACATTTAGAAACAATATCAGAAACAATATGAGAAACAACTGTACATTTAGGAACAATATGAGAAACAATATGAGAAACAACTGTACATTTAGAAACAATATGAGAAACAACTGTACATTTAGGAACAATATGAGAAACAACTGTACATTTAGAAACAATATGAGAAACAACTTTACATTTAAAAACAATATGAGAAACAATATGAGAAACAACTGTACATTTAGAAACAATATGAGAAACAACTGTACATTTAGGAACAATATGAGAAACAACTGTACATTTAGAAACAATATGAGAAACAACTGTACATTTAGAAACAATATGAGAAACAACTGAACATTTAGAAACAATATGAGAAACAACTGTACATTTAGAAACAATATGAGAAACAACTGTACATTTAGAAACAATATGAGAAACAATATGAGAAACAACTGTACATTTAGAAACAATATGAGAACAAACTGTTCATTTAGAAACAATATGAGAAACAATATGAGAAACAACTGTACATTTAGAAACAATTTGAGAAACAATATGAGAAACAACTGTACATTTAGAAACAATATGAGAAACAACTGTACATTTAGAAACAATATGACAAAAAACTGTACATTTAGAAACAATATGAGAAACAACTGTACATTTAGAAACAATATGAGAAACAATATGAGAAACAACTGTACATTTAGAAACAATATGAGAAAAAACTGTACATTTAGAAACAATATGAGAAACAATATGAGAAACAACTGTACGTTTAGAAACAATATGAGAAACAACTGTACATTTAGAAACAATATGAGAAAAAACTGTACATTTAGAAACAATATGAGAAACAACTGTACATTTAGAAACAATATGAGAAAAAACTGTACATTTAGGAACAATATGAGAAACAACTGTACATTTAGAAACAATATGAGAAAAAACTGTACATTTAGAAACAATATGAGAAACAACTGTACATTTAGAAACAATATGAGAAAAAACTGTACATTTATAAACAATATGAGAAACAACTGTACATTTAGAAACAATATGAGAAACAACTGTACATTTAGAAACAATATGAGAAACAACTGTACATTTAGAAACAATATGAGAAACAACTGTACATTTAGAAACAATATGAGAAACAACTGTACATTTAGAAACAATATGAGAAACAACTGTACATTTAGAAACAATATGAGAAACAACTGTACATTTAGAAACAATATGACAAAGAACTGTACATTTAGAAACAATATGACAAACAACTGTACATTTAGAAACAATATGAGAAACAACTGTACATTTAGAAACAATAGGAGAAACAACTGCACATTTAGGAACGATATGACAAACAACTGTACATTTAGAAACAATATGAGAAACAATATGAGAAACAATATGAGGAACAATATGAGAAACAATATGAGAAACAATATGAGAAACAACTGTACATTTAGAAATAATATGAGAAACAACTGTACATTTAGAAACAATATGAGAAAAAACTGTACATTTAGAAACAATATGAGAAAAAATATGAGAAACAATATGAGAAACAATATGAGAAAAAATATGAGAAACAATATGAGAAACAACTGTACATTTAGAATCAATATGAGGAACAATATGAGAAACAACTGTACATTTAGAAACAATATGAGAAAAAACTGTACATTTAGAAACAATATGAGAAACAACTGTACATTTAGAAACAATATGAGAAAAAACTGTACATTTAGAAACAATATGAGAAACAACTGTACATTTAGAAACAATATGAGAAACAACTGTACATTTAGAAACAATATGAGAAACAATATGAGGAACAATATGAGAAACAACTGTACATTTAGAAACAATATGAGAAACAATATGAGAAACAACTGTATATTTAGAAACAATATGAGAAACAATATGAGAAACAACTGTATATTTAGAAACAATATGAGAAACAACTGTATATTTAGAAACAATATGAGAAACAATATGAGAAACAACTGTATATTTAGAAACAATATGAGAAACAACTGTATATTTAGAAACAATATGAGAAACAATATGAGAAACAACTGTACATTTAGAAACAATATGAGAAACAATATGAGAAACAATATGAGAAACAATATGAGAAATAACTGTACATTTAGGAACAATATGAGAAAGAACTGCATATTTAGAAACAATATGAGAAAGAACTGTACATTTAGAAACAATATGAGAAAGAATATGAGAAACAATATGAGAAAGAACTGTACATTTAGAAACAATATGAGAAACAACTGTACATTTAGAAACAATATGAGAAACAACTGTACATTTAGAAACAATATGAGAAACAATATGAGGAACAATATGAGAAACAATATGAGAAACAATATGAGAAACAACTGTACATTTAGAAACAATATGAGAAACAACTGTATATTTAGAAACAATATGAGAAACAATATGAGAAACAACTGTACATTTAGAAACAATATGAGAAACAACTGTACATTTAGGAACAATATGAGAAAAAACTGTACATTTAGAAACAAAACGAGCAAATAAACAACAGAACATTAACAAACAAGGAAATTGAAAACTGAGCAATTCAGCATACCTGACAACAAATAAAGACAGATGCCGTTTATGATATAGAGGCATAAATACCGTATATGTACAAAGATTAATGTATTACTACATTTAATATACTTAAGACTTCCGAAGAAGGCCCTGACCGAAATTGTACGACGTTAAAGGTCAGGTGTAGTGGTTGTTATCTGCACAATTCATACTAGTGTATTGTATGAACAACAAAAATCAAACATCAGCAATTAATCCAAATATTCAATTAATTGGCATTTGCGAATAATGTTTGCAATATCACCTACACAATATTACAATTGTTTCTCTATAACGAAACAAGCTGCTATTACTGATATTACTCACTCTCGAGACCTCATTGCTGATGGAATCCATCACCACGAGGAAGAGAGAGAGAGGGAGAGAGAGAGAGAGAGAGAGAGAGAGAGAGAGAGAGAGAAGAGGCAATGATGAACATAAATGCCTTGCCTAAGGGCACAATCGTAACGATACAACTGGGTGCGAACTCCGGGTATTTCGCAACCGAAATGAGCGCGCTATCACGACTTCCGAAGGAACTGAACCATTGGGTTTGCGTCATCTTGTAACTCCAACGTATGCAACCCCATTTGAGCCAGTGCTTCCTATATTTATGTTGGTATAAATCAGATGTAACCACGTTTTCAGTGTTTTCTGGCACCCCATTCACTATGCTTGTTTCGCATCCTATTCAAAATCAACATCCGATGAACATAACAGAGTTGATGTGGATAAGTTGAATCATATTTCATTGCTCGAATCGTTTTGCATATATATATAATACAAACAAATGACAATTTATAGAAAAGCAAACTGAGCCACACGTTGGCCACACGTGCTAAATAGTTACGGCCATTCCTGAAAGTTATGCAGAAAACATGTAATTATCTGGGAGAATAACATAATTCGAAATGGAAAACTGGAAATGGAAAACTATATTCAAGAATTATACACGCACGCACGCACATAATATATGAGAATGTTATTATATACTAATGTGTGTTATTCTGAGACAAATAGATTTCGTGAGATTTTAAAGAAGAACGCAGATAGTGTTTCCAAAGATTCAAACTTTCCATTATCATAGTCTGATTCCTTCACCACAGTGTTACATAATCTTATAGTAAATATCAAGCAGAGTAAGTGCTCCTATATTATAGTTCTGTTCTCATTAAATGGCAGTCCCATTTCTGCCATGTGGGAAATGTCTTATTGTCGACATCAATAATTCCCAAATAATAAACTTAATTCCACACACCAAGGATTGACTGTCCGAATAGCGCAGTGGTTAGCGCGCTCACCAATGCGACCCGGGTTCGATCCTCGGACAGGGAAGTATGTGAGATGGTACGACGGTCGCCAGATCGGACAGGTGGGTTTTCTCTGGGTACTCCGGTTTCCTCCCACATGAATGACCACATATACGCTTTCATCCGAGCCAACGAGAGTGATTAATATAAGTTGTTAAAACTTGCTTCGCAATCGGTCATTTTATTTTGTCAATAACTATTTAATCCCTGGGACACGAGAACCCCCCACCCCCACCTACAGCTGGAAGTACTGTAGCAGGAAAACAATTACCCAGGCGAGCGAACGTCATGTACGGGGGACTGTATTCCACCAGCGTTGCCACACTTGTGAGACATAATCAAGGTGTACAGTCGAACATGTCTTAAGCAGTCAGCCAAGGGAATCACAGAACGTGGCTGCTTAGCACAGATAGCTGCTTAATAGAGGTAAAACGTATAATAAAACAGCATATTGGGAATCTGGAAACTGGCTGCTTAATACAGGCTGGCTGCTTAACAGAAGTGGCCACTAACACAGAGTTGACTGTATATTAATCCAATAAAACTGAGTTACGTCACACGAAAACGGGTAATTCCGTAATGTGTTTACATTCAATAGCCACGGATGTATACCTGAAGCGTGTTTCCACGGTAGGGCCTCCATTTAAACTGTGTGAAATTATAATATCATCTATGTACATCTTTATCGCCTAGGGGTAGCAATTTTAATGACTTGCTCTTTCAAAATACAATTTTAATCAAATAGTTGGGGTTCATGGTGTCAGATGTGGTGGTATATATCCCATGTTTAAGTTGCATACTCCATTAGCGGGGTCAGATCAATATTTGATTAAAGTACGACCTCTATCACAAACCATGTTATGTTTGTTAAATATTATTTGAAGAGTAATGAATCTATAAATATTCATAACTGCGGAAAAATTACGATAGTGCAGGTGTACAGACGTTGCAACATGTCGGCATATAGTAGCGTTGCGCAAGGGCCTGTTCATATACTGTCTGGTAAATTATACAGTCTCCGGAACGTGAATTTGCATTTGTCTCTGACATAAAAATGTCACGCTGTTTTTGTATTAATTCCAAATGTTAAGTCAATAAACTGCATCCTGACAGTGGTGAGATTGAGATAAAAATCACGCAGTACCTAAATACCAAATAACACCTTCATAGTCTGTACTTTAAGGTACTGTGTCACTAAAGATATATCGGATAGTGACACTTATTACGTCAGTATTTTACACATTGATGTTTTAAATCGGTTGGAACATCTTAAATGTATTATTAATATCAAAAATTATTAATAATTCGTAAAGAGTAGTAGCACAAGCGCTTAAAACATACTTGTCCATTGCTTGTATTGGTCGCGAAATTGAATGACAATTGTTTTTACTACAAAATGTTGTGTTAAGCATCATACATTTAAATTTCTGTGTGTGTTTTACGTTTATTTATCGTCGCTACCGGTTACCCATATGAGCGACGCCTCCTGAAGAGATTAGTCATTTTAGATGTTGGAGGATAGTGCAATGATACAGACAGAGACACATTCCAGAGTCTCCGCTGGTTCTTTTACGTGCACGGTGTAAAGCAACGACACGAGACCTCGGTTTAACGTCCCATCTGAAAGACTGTTAATTTTATTAGGGTCAGACGGGGGATCGAACCTGCGATCCTTGGATTACCAGTCCAGCGTTTTACCACTGGGCTACAGACCCGTCTGTACATTTAAATGTATGTATATATACTATATATATATATTAACCATAAGACAAAACTGCTTACTAAGATATTAGCATATAGTGTTCTTGTGTTCTTTATAATAATTGATAATGGCTGCATAATAAATAGAGTGTTCTGGTAATTGATTAATTAATAATCTTTGCATTTTATAACGAAGCTACCTATTGCTAAGAATTACACATGAGCCAACAGTCAATGTATGCAAGAACTTAAGAAGCGTGATAAAATGGCTAGGTTGTTCCTTTTGCAAGCTGTTGATCTTGAGTCAATATCTAACTCATGTTCAAATGGTCCCAATGCGCCTTAAAACCCATGACGTATGCCACTATGCGGTGCACACTCCATTTACTGAACTGTCCATGCAGAGTACACGTTGGTGCATGATATAAATGTGTTTATTGCATACGTTACTATAAATAGTAACAAATTTAATGGTAGAAAAGAAAAATATCTGGTCGACGCGGGCAATATATTTCGATTTTCGGCTCTGCCGGGCCAATATCGGATATTGGCCCGCGGGTCGAGAACGAATCACGAGCACGTGTCACAGGTAGCAACAACATAGTAACTACATTGTGTAAACATGGCCGCCGAAGCAACACTAAAGTCGTTGTCTGACAGAGTGTTGTCTCTTGACGGTAAAATGGCTGAGCGAAATAAGTAAATAACGGCAGAAGAAACATACGGCTATGTAGAGAAAATGAAAAACGGACACACAAAGGCTCAAACCGTTAAGGTATGCAATAAAGATGTTATTAAACGGCTGCGGTGGGCCATTTGTGGATATTACCTAACGGCCCTCCGGCCAATATCTCCATAGGGTGCGCCAATATCCACAAATGGCCCACCGCAGCCGTTTAATAACCTCTAAGTACTAGTATGCATAATGCCTTTGTATAAACAATATATATATATATATATATCACATTCATACTGGCAATAACTGTTCTAAATGAATCAATAAGCAATATTTGACTTCAAGCTACAAGAAAATAGAGACCGTCCTTACCGTTCAGTGATCTTACTGCCGTTCGTGACACTCTGTCACAGTGTCACAGTTGATTCTTGTCTATAATGTTGCCTTTTTTCTCAATGCTGCTTTTTAGCCGTACATTACTGTGGTCCTAATAACTGTATGTATACTATTTTAAGACCCGGAAGGCCCGGCCTGCATATTGTCTAATCTAAATCTCAAAGAATGCTATGTAAATCTGCAGGGGCTGTGGATATGACGAAGAGTTGATATGTCAGCTTGGAGGCCCACATACATTCTGCACAACAGAAACAGTCAAATTCGTATATCAGAAACTATTGAATTTTAACCCATTCAACACCAAGTAACTCACATGGACTGGTCCATGATATTCATAAACCAATAAATGAATCAGAAAATCACATTTGGACAAGTTTATTTATCAAAATGGGTAATTATGTCTAAAAATAGTCATATCACTGGCAAAAAGTGCAGATCCTGATGAGACGGCTCGTCACGAGCCGGCTCATCTGGATCTACACTTTTCGTAAGCCTATTTAGAGGTATGTGGTGTTGAAAGGGTTAAACATCCAATACGTACATTTAAATTCGTCACAGTGCATCATTGGCGTTCTATGAATCAAAATTTACCTGGGCTAGTATGCCCCCAGACCCTCTAGCAAATGTTCTATGCATCCAAGATCTTATTTTAACAGTGTTGATGTATAGTACCGTCTCCGTGACCCAGTGGTTAAGGCGTCCTCCTACGGAGCGGGAGGTCGAAGGTTCTCGATGGTTCGAATCTCGTCAGTGGTTCGTTCTGATATGGCCGGTTGGTAGATCGCCAGCTAGTTAAATAATGGTTACCAATTGCCTAACAGCCTGGCGCCAGGCCTACACGCATAATATTCGTACTGATGTTCATGAGGTGTCTCAGAAGTCAGAAATGGCTGACCCTTTAAATAGGGGTAACACTATAATAAACAAACACTTGTTTATATTATATAACAATGTTTATGCTTAATGTAAAAGTAGATTGCATTTATTATTTGTTTAAGTATATGTCTAACTCCCCTTTCTTTGTATATTCTAGTATGCTGTTAGAATGGACTTACATGTGCCATTTGTGCGTATCCGGCGAATTACATATTTCAAATATGAGTGTCCGTTGAACGTTTCCACTAATCGATTTGCACTGTTCAACAGTCTAGTGTGTAGCTTCTGTCTTACATATATACTAGAGGACATAGAAAACGCACACCTACAGTATATGATTATTATTACATGAACACGAAATACGAAGGATTCCATCAAAGATATATCACATCTTTATTACAAAGCACAAACTGAACAACTAAAATTATTCCAAAATGTTTAAAACTATGTATTTATATAGTTATTGTTTTTCTTGTAAAAACACACTTATCAGAAGTGTGTGCGTTTTCTATGTCCTCTAGTATATTAAGTACACATATTAGACTTAAAGAAGTATGCAAACAAAGAATGTGAGTTTACTGTGAAGCGAATGTGTTTCATCTGTTCGTGTGTAGCTATCCTCTATTGGGCTGTGGCCAAGACAATGAAATCCTTTTCTTATTTTTTCTTAATTTTATTGCAGTAAAATAGCAATGGTATGTACACATCAGACGAACAATACATCTGGTTCTCCGTAGTTTATAGTTGTGAGATGTAAGTAAGAATACACCTCTGCAATTTGAATTTATATTTCCATTTTATTGGAATTAGACAATTCGACACCGTTTATTGGCTCATTCCAGATTACATGTTTCTTTTTATGATGCAATAAAATCTAAACAATGGGGAACTACAAAGCAATGTAAATTGACGACTTCATACTGACTATCATAAAAATGGACTACTGTGGTCACATAGAACTAGCGAGGGTTACTGGATATGTGTATAATTGGGTCACGTGGTCTTGTTATGATCATATGATTCTGACCAGCAAATTCCAGAAGTGCATTTGTGTTAATAAGTGCGCTGTCATTTCTAAGTAAAATTATACTTGTATAATGCATGGATTTAATAAATATTGAGCAAATATGTTGTTTGAAAATATGCTGATGTCATTTTAACAGCACTGTTAACAGCAACCTCTTATGCTTGACGACATCGCGACTTTTTCTAAAACGTCATTCCTCAAACATGACTTCATTTATCCTGGAATACCATTGGTTCGGCTAGTCATAACTACACACGGACGGTCGCTCCTCGCATAGATAGACTAGTTTCATTTCGTTTGGGGTTTTTTGTCCCCAAATATATTTATTATTGATAATATAATTATTATTATGCTGCCATATGTACTGTGTGGTGCAACATGATATATTCTGTTTATTATATGTAAGCATTATGCATAGTGGAAATAAAAGTTGAAAACGTTTCCAAGACAACAAGGCTCTCAGTGAATACATTCAGCAATGATTGGACAATTCTTGGAACAGTCTGTGAGCGTTGCTCATTACTTACCAGAATACTGTGATGTAACATGATATATTCTCTTTATTATATGTAAGCATTATGCATAGTGGAAATAAAAGTTGAAAACGTTTCCAAGACAACAAGGCTCTCAGTGAATACATTCAGCAATGATTGGACAATTCTTGGAACAGTCTGTGAGCGTTGCTCATTACTTACCAGAATACTGTGATGTAACATGATATATTCTCTTTATTATATGTAAGCATTATGCATAGTGGAAATAAAAGTTGAAAACGTTTCCAAGACAACAAGGCTCTCAGTGAATACATTCAGCAATGATTGGACAATTCTTGGAACAGTCTGTGAGCGTTGCTCATTACTTACCAGAATACTGTGATGTAACATGATATATTCTCTTTATTATATGTAAGCATTATGCATGGTGGCAATAACAGTTGAAAACGTTTCCAAGACAACAAGGCTCTCAGTGAATACATTCAGCAATGATTGGACAATTCTTGGAACAGTCTGTGAGCGTTGCTCATTACTTACAAGAATACTGTGATACGAAGTGAGCAGACGACATTTGGTACGTTATAATTAGGTAACTGAGAATTGCATAAATGACACGCGTGATACAGTGGACTTCTAGCGGGGAAGTGCATGTCCAAACTTGAGCAAAATATCAGAAATATTATATAAATATCATGTGCATGTACACACTAAGTGTTATATATATTTATAAAATGAACGACCTTTCCAGAACGAGTCATATATCAGAAGGCTATACAAATGTATAAAACATTACATGGAGTTGCTCCAGAATACTCTCAAAAATATATACAAAAAATCGTCCTTCACTTTTACTTCTGATATACACCTTGTGCTTATATCAACCTAAGAGTATCTGCACATTGTTATATAGATTTATTGTCATTAATTGTTTCATTCCCCTTTTCTACTCTACTAGCCAATTCCATATTTCCATCATATACATATGATCATCATCACCATCATCATCATCATCACCATCATCATCATCATTATTATCATTATTATTATTAGTATACTCATTGTATTGTAGTTAGGGGGTCGTTGACGTCAAATCACTTGCCCATCACAGGCTATCCAGCTGGTCGGTCGGTGGTTCTAACCGGGTGCCCGTCCATGTTTAAAATACTACTCGGAGCTAGTATTGGTGGTGGAATACCAGGGTGTCCGTCCTTGCAGTATTTCAGACACGGACGGTCACCCGGATAGAACCACCGACCTTCCGCAAGCAAGCTTGCTAACTCTCCCACTTTAAAGATTATCCCACAATGGGATTCGAACACACTGTTGTGAGAGGCAAGTGGTTTGAAGCCACTCGGTTCTGGAGGAGCTCTCTACACGTGAAGTTATTATGTTATATGTTTTATATTTCGGGTGTTACGCCTGCATCAGCACCATTTCGGGCTATATCGCCGGCGGGCAGTTTACTTAACAACACCTTTCCTGTGCAGGCTCCAGCGGTTAACCAGTACTTGGGTGCACCAACCTCCGTAAGAAACTGCCAACTTTTTCATATAAATGAGACACGGTCTGAGCGGGACTCGAACCCGTGACCATCAGTGATGATAGGTTACAGTGGTATTCAAGTCAGTGACCTTAACCACTCGACCACGGATACAAGTGAAGTACAAATGTCAAAGTTGGTAAATAAGGTCATTGACTTCAAAGAAACGTGCCCCTCGTCGCTGTAAGTTCGAACCTCACCGAGGTGTCGAAATATTGATGCAGATATGTGGTCCGTGTCTGGAATAGGCCTACTGCTCGGGGTGCATCCTAACACTACCTATGCCAATAATAATTGGAGAATTACCATATGACAGTAGCTGTTGGTGCGAGGTTAATCCCCGAAAGCATAAAACCACACATCTCAATTGGTCAACCAACTGTGGGAAAATACCAAACATAAAAGCTTTCTGTGACATATATTTGAACTTAATATAGTTGCACGGTATATGAATGAGGGTAAGAATGAACATTTGATACAGATATATGTCCTATGATATGTTTATTCTACGGGTAACCAACCATACACTCATCGCCCCCTAACTACTGAGAGTCAGACATTCTCACGTTACATTACAATTAATTCCACTTATCGTATTGTGCTCGTTGTTTTTGTTTTAGCATACGTATATCCAAGACTATCTTAAAGCGACATTACATCGCAAAATGCCAATAAAATGCATTTTTCACTTAAATGCATTGCTACTACAAATTCATCCGAACACATTCGAACACTAACATTGAATCAATAAACAGTGTGTGTGTGGTCTACAAACTTTCAAAATTGAAAGTAGGATTTCCTATAACGGTCATACCTGCTCCAGAATTGACGATTGTTTGTCATCGGAGTCAATACTAAACGCGAGATAATTTCGTGTATTGATAATTTAATTAAGAATAGTCTGCAAATAAATATGCATAGGCACAAATGGAGATATAACGGTAACTCTGTACCATAAATCGTGTTATTCAGGATACACGAATTGTATTAAGCATGAATGTCGACCCTATTTACATTATTTTGTTATGTATACGATGTTTGTTTATTAGTTGAAATACTCAGTCTGTGAGGCAAATATTTGGAAATAAATTATACCATATAATAGGAAATAACATTCAGTAGAAATTGCGTTTTCATCGATGTAGTGTCGCTTTAAGGTTCATGCTGTCCGATTAGCGCAGTGGTTAGCGCGATCGCTTCTCACCAATGCAACCCGGGTTCGATCCTCGGACCGAGAAGTATGTGAGATGGTACGGTGATCGCCAGATCGGACAGGTGGGTTTTCTCCGGGTATTCCTTCCACACGAATGACCACATATACGCTTTCATCCCCGCCAACGAGAGTGATTAATATAAGTTGTTAGAACTTGCTTCGCAATCGTTGTAAAATAAAATAAAGTTTAAACTAAGGTGCAGGGCCTCCGTGGCCGAATGTTAATGTCGATGACTTCAAATCGCATGCCGCTTACCGCTGTAGATTCGATTCGCACTGGGACAGACGTATTGATAAAATATTGATATAAAATTGATATAAATACTAAATTATCTTTGAAAATGCTTTGAATGAGCCAGCTATTGCTAAATAGTGGTATCATTATTAACATATGACAGACGCAGGTTCAATCCCCCGTCTGACCCTAACAAAAATAACAGTCTTTCAGATGGAACTTTAAACCGAGGTCTCGTGTCGGTGCTTTACACCGTGCACGTAAAAGAACCAGAGGATACTCTGGAATGGGTCTATGTCTGTACTATCCTCCAACAATCTAAAACGACTAATCTCTTCAGGAGGCGTCGCTCATATGGGCAACCGGTAGAGACGATAAATAAAGGTAAAACACACATACAATGCGCATGCATGTGGATACAGGGTGATAGGAATGTGGAACATACATGTAGAAATATTACCTTCATTAACAGGTAGAGACGATAAATAAACATAAAACACACATATGACAGTCTTCGGTTAGATCATTATTTCTTGCTGTTGTACAGTTTCTGACTATAAGTGATAAGTGATGTGCTCAAGGACACGAGGATCCGGTGATACGAATGTAAGTATTGTTATTTTTGCTGAGATGATATCAAACTGTCAGCTTATACTAGTTTTACGGCAAATACTGACATTAGCTGCGGCTACGTATTGCTTTTATGAATGTTGGTTTGTAAATGAGAATGTTTCAAATCATAACTGTGTGCGCATGCGCAGAACAGCACAGCAGTGAAATCTATATTTCTATCTCTTTACTATAAACTGCCTGGACATTTTTTAACATATCTGTACATGCATATAATTATATATACATTAGTTCCGATTTCAATAGAATATATATTCTAACATGGATCGGCATTTTGTCTGTATAAGCAACGAAGGAATTTACCGTGTTTAAATCTATTATGAAGTCGCTTACGCACTTGAAAAAAGTACCACCAACTTTTTTTGCGATTTTTAGATATTTTGGTTATGTTAGAATCGAAACAATATTTGTATTTACGTTGTTTAAAGTCGAATAAAACAAAGTGTGTCGTTCTCAGCACCGGAATTAACCACTTAGGCCGTCGGCCCTCGTAGCTGATTCCTACGCGTCAGAACTCCAAACCATGTTTTATTCGCAAATAATTAACTGAATGGTAAATAATATGTCTTAAGTATGTATTAATAACTCTACATTTACCACACTTACTGAGTGTTGTTCCTATGTATAACATAACAAGGCCGACGAATGCGTTCTTACAAACGTTAATCAAGAGCTGAGAGAGAAAGAACACTGTCCGTCTATATGTGAAGACATTGAACTCTTTAATGACGCGGATACTATTCCGAGCAGAGAGTAAATACGTTCTTGCAAACGTTAAACAAGAGTTGAGAGAGAACAACACTGTCCGTCTATATGTGAAGACATTGAACTCTTTAATCACGCGGATACTATTCCGAGCAGAGAGTAAATACGTTCTTGCAAACGCTAAGCAAGAGCTGAAAGAGAAAGAACACTGTCCGTCTAAATGTGAAGACATTGAGCTCTTTAATCACGCGGATACTATTCCGAGCAGAGAGTAAATGCGTTCTTGCAAACGTTAAACAAGAGCTGAAAGAGAAGAACACTGTCCGTCTATATGTGAAGACATTGAACTCTTTAATGACAAAGATACTATTCCGAGCAGAGAGTAAATACGTTCTTGCAAACGTTAAACAAGAGCTGAGAGAGAAAGAACACTGTCCGTCTATATGTGAAGACATTGAACTCTTTAATGACAAAGATACTATTCCGAGCAGAGAGTAAATACGTTCTTGCAAACGTTAAACAAGAGCTGAGAGAGAACAACACTGTCCGTCTAAATGTGAAGACATTGAACACTTTAATGACGCGGATATTATTCCGAGCAGAGAGTATTGAACAGCTAGACAGCAACCACGTCAACATTATCAACTTACATTTGAATGACTTAAACATCTTCATTAAGACATACATGTATAGCCTTTCATTGAGAATTGTGTCCGAGTAACGCAATGGTTAGAGCACTCGCTTCTCACCAATGCAACCCGGGTTCAATCCTCGGGCTGGGAAGCATGTGAGATGGTACGGTGGTCGCCAGATCGGAATGGTGGGTTTTCTCCGGGTACTCCGGTTTCCTCCCACATGAATGACAACATATACGCTTTCACCCGCGCCAACCAGAGTGATGAATATAAGTTGTTAAAACTTGCTTCGCAATCGTTGTAAAATAAATAAAGTTAACAGATTGTGTTCAGAAATTTATGGGATACTAACATACAATCGGTTAATTGTGTGTTTTTTGCGGTTTTTTATCGTCGCTATCGGTTTCCCATATGAGCGACGTCTCCTGAAGAGATTAGTTATTTTAGATTGTGGATGATAGTGCAGTGATACAGACAGAGACCCATTCCAGAGTATCATGTCCACACCAAATATTATATGTTTGTGTGTGTTTTTGCATTTATTTATCGTTACCTGTTTCTCATATGAGCGACGCCTCCTGAGAAGATTAGTTATTTTAGAGTGTGGATGATAGTGCAATGGTACAGACAGAGACCCATTCCAGAGTCTCACTGGTTCTTTTATATGCATTGTGTAAAGCACTGACATGAGACATCGGTTTACAATTACATCTGAAAAACTGTTGATATCATTATGGTCAGATGGAGGATCGATCCTGCTATCCCTGGATTCGCAGTCCTATGTGTTACATTTTGGACCACGGACCCGTCTAAGGATATGATTGTAGTACCGTTACAAGACAATAAGTGGAGGAGTTGTGTGACCTACGTTTTTCATGTTGCTAGGTGATGCGCAAACACGCATGGTTTCGTTCGATTCTGCTCAGTACTTATATACACTGTTCGCCGAAATATATAAACTAAGAAAGGAGCACGATGGTGGCATGAAGACGTATAAATCTTTCTTTCGCATGTTGTATAGACATGCCACATACATGCGAAAGGTATCTTAATGGCCGAGTTATAGCCCTTTGGAAATCATGTTCGGAATACTTCTGCTAAACCGCTGGACATACTTCATTGTAACTGGTATTTGATCACTGCACCGTTCCTCTCTTCTGGGTTGTACTGAGCTTTGAATGTTTTAACGACATGGTCGAGGTGGAAGGGCGCGGGTGGGGGGCATGCAATATTGTTCGCACGAAACGTTAGATAATCCAAGCACTTCGTTGTTAGACAACATTAGTTAATCCTATGCAAAGACATGCATGCTCTTTGTGATATTTGAAAGCACGCCGGTTGTGTCTTTAAGGAAGAACCCAGTGAATAAACGTCTGGCTGTATATACCCGACTAAACGTCTGGCTGTGTATACCCGACTAAACGTCTGGCTGTGTATACCCGACTAAACTTCTGGCTGTGTATACCCGACTAAACGTATGGCTGTGTATACCCGATTAAACGTCTGGCTGTATATACCCGACTAAACGTCTGGCTGTGTATACCCGACTAAATATCTGTTTCTGTGTATACCTGACTAAACGTCTGGCTGTGTATACCCGACTACACGTATGGATGTATATACCCGACTAAACGTCTGGCTGTATATACCCGACTAAACGTATGGCTGTGTATACCCGACTAAACGTATGGCTGTGTATACCCGACTAAACGTATGGCTGTATATACCCGACTAAACGTCTGGCTGTGTATACCCGACTAAACGTCTGGCTGTGTATACCCGACTAAGCGTATGGCTGTGTATACCCGACTAAACGTATGTCTGTATACCCGACTAAACGTCTGGCTGTGTATACCCGACTAAGCGTATGGCTGTGTATACCCGACTAAGCGTATGGCTGTATATACGCGACTAAACGTCTGGCTGTGTATACCCGACTAAACGTCTGTGTATACCCGACTAAACGTCTGGCTGTGTATACCCGACTAAACGTCTGTGTCTGTGTATACCCGACTAAACGTCTGGCTGTGTATACCCGACTAAATGTCTGTGTCTGTGTATACCCGACTAAACGTATGGCTGTGTATACCCGACTAAGCGTCTGGCTGTATATACCCGACTAAACGTCTGGCTGTGTATACCCGACTAAACGTCTGGCTGTGTATACCCGACTAAACGTCTGGCTGTGTATACCCGACTAAACTTCTGGCTATGTATACCCGACTAAACGTCTGGCTGTGTATTCCCGACTAAACGTCTGACTGTGTATACCCGACTAAACGTCTGGCTGTGTATACCCGACTACGCGTCTGGCTGTGTATATCCGACTAAATGTCTGGCTGTGTATACCCGACTAAACGTCTGGCTGTGTATACACGACTAAACGTCTGGCTGTGTATACCCGACTAAACGTATGGCTGTGTATACCCGACTAAACGTCTGGCTCTGCATACCCGACTAATCGTCTGGCTGTGTATACCCGACTAAACGTCTGGCTGTGTATACCCGACTATTGGTCTGGCTGTGTATACCCGACTAAACGTCTGACTGTGTATACCCGACTAAACGTCTGGCTGTGTATATCCGACTATAGGTCTGGCTCTGTATACCCGACTAAACGTCTGGCTGTGTATACCCGACTAAACGTCTGGCTGTGTATATCCGACTATAGGTCTGGCTGTGTATACCCGACTAAACGTATGGCTGTGTATACCCGACTAAACGTCTGGCTGTGTATGCCCGACTAAACGTCTGGCTGTGTGTATCCGACTATAGGTCTGGCTCTGTATACCCGACTAAACGTCTGACTGTGTATACCCGACTAAACGTCTGGATGTGTATATCCGACTATAGGTCTGGCTGTGTATACCCGACTAAACGTCTGGCTCTGTATACCCGACTAAACCTCTGGCTGTGTATACCCGACTATAGGTCTAGCAGTGTATACCCGAACAAACGTCTGGCTGTGTATACCCGACTATAGGTCTGGCTCTGTATGCCCGACTAAACGTCTGGCTGTGTATACCCGACTAAACGTATGGCTGTGTATACCCGACTATAGGTCTGGCTCTGTATACCCGACTAAACGTCTGGCTGTGTATGCCCGACTATAGGTCTGGCTGTGTATACCCGACTAAACGTCTGGCTGTGTATACCCGACTATAGGTCTGGCTGTGTATACCCGACTATAGGTTTGGCTGTGTATATCCGACTAAACGTCTGGCTGTGTATATCCGACTATAGGTATGGCTGTGTATACCCGACTAAACGTCTGGCTGTGTATATCCGACTAAACGTCTGGCTGTGTATACCCCACTATAGGTCTGGCTGTGTATATCCGACTATAGGTCTGGCTGTGTATACCCGACTAAACGTCTGGCTGTGTATACCCGACTATAGGTATGGCTGTGTATACCCGACTAAACGTATGTCTGTATACCCGACTAAACGTCTGGCTGTGTATACCCGACTATAGGTCTGGCTGTGTATACCCGACTAAACGTCTAGCTGTGTATACCCGACTAAACGTCTGGCTGTGTATACCCGACTATAGGTATGGCTGTGTATACCCGACTAAACGTATGTCTGTATACCCGACTAAACGTCTGGCTGTGTATACCCGACTATAGGTCTGGCTGTGTATACCCGACTAAACGTCTAGCTGTGTATACCCGACTAAACGTCTGGCTGTGTATACCCGACTATAGGTATGGCTGTGTATACCCGACTAAACGTATGTCTGTATACCCGACTAAACGTCTGGCTGTGTATACCCGACTATAGGTCTGGCTGTGTATATCCGACTAAACGTCTGGCTGTGTATCCCGACTAAACGTCTGGCTGTGTATACCCGACTAAACGTCTGGCTATGTATACCCGACTATAGGTTTGGCTGTGTATACCCGACTAAACGTATGGCTGTGTATACCCGACTATAGGTCTGACTGTGTATACCCGACTAAACGTCTGGCTGTGTATACCCGACTAAACGTCTGGCTGTGTATACCCGACTAAACGACTGGCTGTGTATACCCGACTAAACGTCTGGCTGTGTATACCCGACTAAACGTCTGGCTGTGTATACCCGACTATAGGTCTGGCTGTGTATACCCGACTAAACGTCTAGCTGTGTATACCCGACTATAGGTGTGGCTGTGTATACCCGACTAAACGTCTGGCTGTGTATATCCGACTATAGGTCTGGCTGTGTATACCCGACTAAACGTCTGGCTGTGTATATCCGACTATAGGTCTGGCTGTGTATACCCGACTAAACGTCTGGCTGTGTATACCCGACTAAATGTCTGGCTGTGTATACCCGACTAAACGTCTGGCTGTGTATACCCGAATATAGGTCTGGCTGTGTATACCCGACTAAACGTCTGGCTGTGTATACCCGACTAAACGTCTGGCTGTGTATACCCGACTAAACGTCTGGCTGTGTATACCCGACTAAACGTCTGGCTGTGTATACCCGACTAAACGTATGGCTGTGTATACCCGACTAAACGTCTGGCTGTGTATATCCGACTATAGGTCTGACTGTGTATACCCGACTAAACGTCTGGATATGTATACCCGACTATAGGTCTGGCTGTGTATACCCGACTAAACGTCTGGCTGTGCATACCAGACTATATGTCTGGCTCTGTATACCCGACTAAACGTCTGGCTGTGTATACCCGACTAAACGTTTGGCTGTGAATACCCGATTATAGGTCTGACTGTGTATACCCGACTAAACGTCTGGCTGTGTATACTCGAATATAGGTCTGGCTGTGTATACCCGACTAAACGTCTGGCTGTGTATACCCGACTAAACGTCTGGCTGTGTATACCCGACTATAGGTCTGACTGTGTATACCCGACTAAACGTCTGGCAGTGTATACCCGACTATAGGTCTGGCTGTGTATACCCGACTAAACGTCTGGCTGTGTATATCCGACTATAGGTCTGGCTTTGTATACCCGACTAAATGTCTGGCTGTGTATACCCGACTAAACGTCTGGCTGTGTATACCCGAATATAGGTCTGGCTGTGTATACCCGACTAAACGTCTGGCTGTGTATACCCGACTAAACGTCTGGCTGTGTATACCCGACTAAACGTCTGGCTGTGTATACCCAACTAAACGTCTGGCTGTGTATACCCGACTAAACGTATGGCTGTGTATACCCGACTAAACGTCTGGCTGTGTATATCCGACTATAGGTCTGACTGTGTATACCCGACTAAGCGTCTGGCTGTGTATACCCGACTATAGGTCTGGCTGTGTATACCCGACTAAACGTCTGGCTGTGCATACCCGACTATAGGTCTGGCTCTGTATACCCGACTAAACGTCTGGCTTTGTATACCCGACTAAACGTTTGGCTGTGAATACCCGAGTATAGGTCTGACTGTGTATACCCGACTAAACGTCTGGCTGTGTATACTCGACTATAGGTCTGGCTGTGTATACCCGACTAAACGTATGGCTGTGTATACCCGACTAAACGTCTGGCTGTGTATACCCGACTATAGGTCTGACTGTGTATACCCGACTAAACGTCTGGCAGTGTATACCCGACTATAGGTCTGGCTGTGTATACCCGACTAAACGTCTGGCTGTGTATATCCGACTATAGGTCTGGCTTTGTATACCCGACTAAACGCCTGGCTGTGTATACCCGACTAAACGTCTGGCTGTGTATACCCGACTAAACGTATGGCTGTGTGTACCCGGCTATAGGTCTGGCTGTGTATACCCGACTAAGCGTCTGGCTGTGTATACCCGACTAAACGTCTGGCTGTGTATACCCGACTATAGGTCTGACTGTGTATACCAGACTAAACGTCTGGCTGTGTATACCCGACTATAGGTATGGCTGTGTATACCCGACTAAACGTCTGGCTGTGTATATCCGACTATAGGTCTGGCTGTGTATACCCGACTAAACGTCTGGCTGTGTATACCCGACTAAACGTCCGGCTGTGTATACCCGACTAAACGTCTGGCTGTGTATACCCGACTAAACGTCTGGCTGTGTATACCCGACTATAGGTCTGACTGTGTATACCCGACTAAACGTCTGGCTGTGTATACCCGACTATTGGTCTGGCTGCGTATACCCGATTAAACGTCTGGCTGTGTATATCCGACTAAACGTCTGGCTGTGTATACCCGACTAAACGTCTGGCTGTGTATACCCGACTAAACGTCTGGCTGTGTATACCCGACTCAACGTCTGGCTGTGTATTCCCGACAAAACGTCTGGCTGTGTATACCCGACTAAACGTCTGGCTGTGTATACCCGACTAAACGTCTGGCTGTGTATACCCGACTAAACGTCTGGCTGTGTATACCCGACTAAACGTCTGGCTGTGTATATCCGACTATAGGTCTGACTGTGTATACCCGACTAAACGTCTGTCTGTGTATACCCGACTATAAGTATGGCTGTGTATACCCGACTAAACCTCTGGCTGTGTATACCCGACTATAGGTCTGGCTCTGTATACCCGACTAAACGTCTGGCTGTGTATACCCGACTATAGGTATGGCTCTGTATACCCGACTAAGCGTCTGGCTGTGTATACCCGACTATAGGTCTGACTGTGTATACCCGACTAAACGGCTGGCTGTGTATACCCGACTATAGGTCTGGCTGTGTATACCCGACTAAACGTCTGGCTGTGTATACCCGACTAAACGTCTGGCTGTGTATACCCGACTAAACGTCTGGCTGTGTATACCCGACTAAACGTCTGGCTGTGTATACCCGACTAAACGTCTGGCTGTGTATATCCGACTATAGGTCTGACTGTGTATACCCGACTAAACGTCTGTCTGTGTATACCCGACTATAAGTATGGCTGTGTATACCCGACTAAACCTCTGGCTGTGTATACCCGACTATAGGTCTGGCTCTGTATACCCGACTAAGCGTCTGGCTGTGTATACCCGACTATTGGTATGGCTCTGTATACCCGACTAAACGTCTGGCTGTGTATACCCGACTATAGGTCTGACTGTGTATACCCGACTAAACGGCTGGCTGTGTATACCCCACTATAGGTATGGCTGTGTATACCCGACTAAACGTATGGCTGTGTATACCCGACTAAACGTCTGGCTGTGTATACCCGACTAAACGTCTGGCTATGTATACCCGACTAAACGTCTGGCTGTGTATACCCGACTAAACGTCTGGCTGTGTATACCCGACTATAGGTCTGGCTCTGTATACCCGACTAAACGTCTGGCTGTGTATACCCGACTAAACGTCTGTCTGTGTATACCCGACTAAACGTCTGGCTGTGTATACCCGACTAAACGTCTGGCTGTGTATACCCGACTATAGGTCTGGCTGTGTATACCCGACTATAGGTCTGCCTGTGTATACCCGACTATAGGTCTGGCTGTGTATACCCGACTATAGGTATGTCTCTGTATACCCGACTAAACGTATGGCTGTGTATATCCGACTAAACGTCTGGCTGTGTATACCCGACTAAACGTCTGGCTGTGTATACCCGACTAAACGTCTGGCTGTGTATACCCGACTAAACGTCTGGCTGTGTAATCCCGACTAAACGTCTGGCTGTGTATACCCGACTATAGGTCTGGCTGTGTATACCCGACTATCGGTATGGCTCTGTATACTCGACTAAACGTATGTCTGTGTATACCCGACTAAACGTCTGTCTGTGTATACCCGACTAAACGTCTGGCTGTGTATACCCGACTAAACGTCTGGCTGTGTATACCCGACTAAACGTCTGGCTCTGTATACCCGACTAAACGTCTGGCTGTGTATACCCGACTAAACGTCTGTATGTGTATACCCGACTAAACGTCTGGCTGTGTATACCCGACTAAACGTCTGGCTGTGTATACCCGACTATAGGTCTGGCTGTGTATACCCGACTATAGGTCTGGCTGTGTATACCCGACTATAGGTCTGGCTGTGTATATCCGACTAAACGTCTGGCTGTGTATACCCGACTAAACGTCTGGCTGTGTATACCCGACTAAACTTCTGGCTGTGTATTAGCGATTTCGCGAATAAACTTCTGAATAAACTTCTGGCTGTGTGTTCGCGCATAATCATCTGAATAACCAACTACCATATGCAAGCCAACTTCACAGACTTTGTGCACTTTGTCCACACTGCTGCTAAATCCTTGACTGAACATCAACAATACCTGCACATTAGCAGATCAGTTCCGTACATAGGAATATGTGTAACTGTTTTAATTGTTAATTGCTATATATTTGAAAGTCGTGTGTGCGGAGATTAATATGTACGCTTTATGAACATGCATAAGGCATTTCAAATGTTGAAACCCTTTGTATTACACTTTGTACAGTAACAAGCTTCAACTTTCACGTAGTAGGCACCGATTTACCAATTTTAGTGACCTCATATATGCATTATAGATAGTACACATTGATACAGAAATTATGGTATTATATGGACTAATGTTACCATAGAAACGGAAGAAATTTACGTCCCATTCTTTAACTTCTTTACAATAACTGATTCATATCATATGAATATCAATCCCTGAGTTCGAGCCCAGCTGGAGCAGTTGCGATTGTGCCCTTAGGCAAGGCATTTAAATTCCACGTTGCCTCTTCTCTCTCCCTCGTGGCGATGGATTCCATCAGGAATGAGGTATCGAGAGTGATCAATATAAGCTTGAAGAACTTGTTTCGCAATCGAGCTAAAATAAATGTTTATAAACTACTATCCATTTGCTTGTATTAGGGATTGAAAGCCGAGCCAACAGATTAAATCAAATGCTGATTCTCCAGCCGTTATCAGTTGTGGAGGAAGACCCATGGATATCCCTCCGAGCAGTATTTTGAGCACAGACTAGTTAGTACCCGGGTAGAACCATCGACCTTCTTCGCATGACATAATTCGCCATTCCCAGTGGGACTCGAACTGAGGGCGGAGCCGGGCACATGATTTGAAGACAACGATCGCCACGATGGATCCTATAATAGTCGTATGGTGTGCGTGTGTGTGTTTACTCAGTTATCGTCGCTACCGGTTGCCCATATGAGCGACCTCTCCTGAAGAGATTAGTCATTTTAGATTTTGAAGGACATTGCAATGATACAGACAGAGCCCCTTACAGGGTCTCCTCTGGTTCTTTTACGTGCACGGGATAAAGCACCGACACGAGACCTCGGTCATTGCACTACCCTCCAAAACTCTAAAATGACTAATATCTTCAGTTGGCATCGCTCATATGGGCAACCGATACCGATGATAAATAAACGTGAAACACACACTCGGTTTAAAGTCCCATCTCTAAAAGACTGCAAATAATGCTACTTAAAACTGACATATATAGATAGCGAGCATGCAAATGCTAGGTGTATACGACAGTTGATTCAGCATACACACTAACCTTAAATACGATTAATAAAATTACGCGCTTTAAATACGAATTGTGAAAACACAATTGCTTTATGACGCGTGTAAGAAACGTGATTCTTACAAAATACCCATGGGAAAAAAGTAACAAAATCAGATACAGAATTCAACTTTAATCTCATTAAACTACGTATTCCGACGGGTTAATGCCAGAATGTGGTAAGTGTCTTATATTTCCGCATGACATTTACGATGTTCTGGATCTAACCCCTCGATATTAAATGCGCAGTGGTTAAACCACATGCTAAACATGTTAATAGTATAACTGACAATGAAACTGGGGAAGAACAAAATGAAAGTAAATAAAATATAGATCTAGACATGAACGTCAATTAGAGTGAAGACATTAGAATATGGATTGGTGTCACGTGTCCTGCCATTTGATGTCATGGTGATATATATAATATATACGGAAGATGATTGTTTTAAATTTCTCACTTAAAACACTTCATTCGTGTTCCCCGTCATCTGCTGACTCACTGTCTTCGATCAGGGGCCAGTCCATCTCGTGGTCAGGGACCGGTATCATAATATATCTTAAGTGTATGCCTATGTTTAATACATCCTGCTTTTGGATTGGTTACCTATATATAGTATCCAATCGGTACGCGGATTAAGTGAGCTGGTTATTGCTATTCCGGGTATCCGTAGTCATTTCTTTAGAATTTTGTGAGATATTACAGCATTGTTGCATCTTAATTTGCCTTTGGGGGTTGAAAGTGTCACCAACAGCTTAGGTCATACGGTGACTCACCAGCTATTATTGGTGGAGGAATACCCAGATGCCCCTTCTGAGCAGTATTGCAGGCGTGGGCGGGCACCGCGGTAGAACCACCGACCCACCGCAAGCTAACTGGTTCCTTACATGATACAATTCGACACCCCAGTGGGATTCGAACCTACTTGAGGTCAGGTGGTTTGAAGTCAACGACCGTAACCACTCAGCCACGATTGTCCCCTCAGTGTTGTATCGAATACATGTTCCAATATGTATGTCTTTGCAATATATATATTTCACAAGTTGGATAGAATAATGATATTCATATATTCCGCTATGCATATATTAACTTGTGGATACATTACAAGTGAGTGCGAAACATATAATTTTAACATGATCGAACATTACTTGTATAAGTGTAATTCTAGGAAATAAATCTCAACAGTGTACATGTACATCAAATGGCAGGAATCGATAAGCAAGAATCGATAAGTTTAGACTCAGCACTGATAATGTATATATATAGGCTCTTGAAAATTCTGAAACGACAGGTCTATTCAATGAAGTTAAATTAACAATAATAAAATAGTTTACCATTTTTTAATTAAATAACGTGACAAATTACTTAATTAACGTGACAAATTACTGCTTTCCTTTTGAAACAAATAGTTCATCAAATTGCAACTGCGTGCATATTTTTGTTGTCTAAATAAAACGTGTGATGACGATTTGACCCTTGTTTCGAAACAATGTCCTGTAAAATAATCTTTCATTTTATATAGCTACAATGCTCGGTTAGAATTCACAAGAACTATTAATTGGTAAGACTATATACTATATGATTTCTCACATTTTCATCCATTTAGGTTTTTCAAAATATAACATATGCATACATATATGCAAGGATAATTTCGTGTCCATTTTTACAATGGCATAAGCTGGCTTATCATAATTATAAATATATAATTTTGCCATCCATATATACATCTTTTCGCCACCAATATAAGTATATAAATAGTTGCCAACAATATTTATGCACATATATTTTTGTCATAAATATGTATATTCTTAAATTGAAAAACAGAATCACGTGTAGTAAATAAATTTGGAGACGAACATGCGAGTAAATCATGAAATATATGTATTACTGATTTCAAATAAATGCATAAACTCACTTCCCATGAAAGATAAATGTTTATATTAATACGAAAATCTGAAATAACATGACAACATATAAAACATTTAAAATAAAATTGCAATAAATATATACACATATAAATTTGATTTTCATTTCACTATGGCAGTTTACTGCTACAATATTACAAGTGCTTGTCCTCCAAACCCTGAGTGCACAGTTCCCACATGTCCAGCTATATCGACCATTCAGTTCTGGTTTATAGCTTGTTCAGTCTTTTCGTGTATCCATATAACTCTCTTGGCCTTTTGGACAAAGTCTAAAAAAAGTTCAGTTTTTTTCCATCATAAAGTTGAACACCCATGTGTGTGTATTATTCATATTTGAGCAGTTCCGTCACAGCAAATCTTTCCAGCAGCATTTCGTTACATAACTCCCCCGATACATGAAACCTCCGTTACATGACACCTCCGTTACATGATGTGACCGTTAAATTAATCCGCCGTTACATCAGTCTTCCGATACATCAACGTTCCGATACATCGATCCTCCGTTACAGTAACCATCGCACATACATTACATGAAACCTCTGTTACATGAAACCTCAATCAGAGACAGTGAATATACTAGTAATGCTACTATGTAGTCAGTCAGGAACGTTAACACAAAGACCATCCAGAAACCTCCTGCATATGTTCTCTATAAATTGTCTTTCAAACAAATGGCGTATCAAACCAAGTTCTTCATCTTTATTGTGTCCTTTTCCAGAACGTCAGTAGCACTAATATACAGTACCGTGTACATACATGGTCAGAACTGCACATTGGAGTACAACGAACTATTTCTCATATTGTTTTGGTATTTGGGTTAATCTCTTACTGGTACAGAATGCTACTGCTTGCTTTCAATCCAGTATGTACGAACACGTCACACACGGCACACACCTTACTGTTAAAAACCATGTCACAGGTTTCACAGCTGTCGTCATTTTTGAACCAGATGCATTCTCCGAAAGCACGCGCTCTCTAGTAGAATCATTTGAACTGTATATAACATAGCATAATTTAAAGAAGTCTATATAGGTTCTATCAGCTAAGTTAAGTTAAAAGAGATTGCTGGTGAGGTTGTGCGTACCAGGAATAATGATGGGGAGCCATCGCCGACATTGGCGGCATTCCTGACATATAAGCATTACTGGCGGACGAAGGGTTCATGTTGTTTATTTCGGACCATTTCATTTCAGGTTGTGGACTCACTGACGACGACTGCGGTGGCATCATTGAGTGATGGTGTCCGTTCGGTAGGCTGTTGTTGTTGTGTTGTTGTTGTTGTTGTTGTTGTTGCGGCGGTTGGTGAGCGATTTGCCCGTGTTGAGACGTCGGGATTTCGGCGGAGTGTGGTGGTGGCGGTGGTGAGGCCTGTGGGGGCTGTTGGGGCTGGGGGGTCACAGATCCAGGGTTTCCAATAGGCATTTGACTGGGTGTTGTGCCAGGGGATTGCTTCATAATCTTCTTATACTTGGATCGTCTATTTTGGAACCATATCTTCACCTGAAATATAAAACATATAATATTAATAATTAATATGGCTGTAATATATTGGAAAGCCGGAATATTTAATTTACATTTTAAATCAACGTTTCTCTTACCAATATTATTGTATTAGTGTGTATGTATGTACAGCTTGGACTGTCGATTTGTATTACTGTGTATGTATGTACAGTTTGGAATGTCGATTTGTATTAGTGTGTATGTATGTACAGTTTGGAATGTCGATTTGTATTAGTGTGTATGTATGTACAGTTTGGAATGTCGATTTGTATTACTGAGCAATCATATACGTACAGTTTGGAATGTCGATTTGTATTACTGAGCAATCATATACGTACAGTTTGGAATGTCGATTTGTATTAGTGTTTATGTATGTACAGTTTGGAATGTCGATTTGTATTACTGAGCAAACATATAGGTGCAGCTTGGAATGTCGATTTGTATTAATGTGTAGGTATGCAATCATGATCGTAGTTCAGTGTATCTGTCAAGTATGTTCTTGTATTGCACGTATATTCAATTCTGCTATTATTGTTATCGGAGGAAATAAATGAATAAGTTATGAATTCACATACATGTACGTTTATATTTACTGCTTAGATAAACTTGTGTCTTTCATGTAATAAAGGACACGTGTTGAAGAAGCTACCAGGTGTTTACAAACGCAATTAAAAACATATTTATATATCATATATATGTTTCAAAGGATTGTTATATATTTGTCTTCCTACCCTGATCTCAAAGCTGCAATAAATCATTTTATTGTTTTGTAACGTGCAAGTCCTATTGTAAAGAATTCGGATGAAACTCTCCAATGTTTTGCGGCGGACATATCAACGTGTTCGTGTCTATTTTGTAGGCATATCGATACTGTGTGATTCTGTGTGGTGCATATAGCCTAGCTCTTATTGTTTCCGTGGCGGGAAATGTACGCCCCTTTTGTCAGAATGATGAATGACCTGCTGTATATATTGACATTGTGGCTTGATGTACACTGGCATCCAGTACGTTACACCAAGAGCTTGAAGTGGTTTATTCTAATTACAGAAGTCAGGCAAATATTAAGTTATACTATTTTGGAAATTTTACACTATCAGAATAGTACTAATCATAATAATAATACTTTATTTTCCTCCAAATTGAAGAGCCTAACATATTTATAAGGAACACAATATACAGATATGTAAACAGCTCGTATGTTAATCAAATATATGTACAAGTACAAACACGAGAAATATCTAACAAAAGGCGAACATATGTGTACCATGTACACACAATTACCATTCAGATAAACGATGTGAATGTATGTTATGTTATATTTCGGGTTTTACGCCTGCATCAGCACCATTTTGGGCTATATCGCCGGCGGGCAGTTTACCTAACAACACCTTTCCTGGGCAGGCTCCAGCGGTTAACCAGTACTTGGGTTGGGTGCACCAACCTCCGTAAGAAACTGCCAACTGTTTCATATAAATGAGACACGGTCTGAGCGGGGCTCGAACCCGTGAACATCAGTGATGATAGGTTACAGTGGTATACAAGTCAGCGACCTTAACCACTCGACCACGGAGGCGGACACAATGTGAATGTAACTTTCGGAATTGAATCAGTACTAATGTTTAATACACAGCAACATTATATCTGATCTGATCAGAGTTGATATTTGCTTTTTCAAAACATTTTTGAATATGCGCAATAGTGCTCTCATACAATCATCAGCATTTTATGATATCAATTTGATTGTAAGCTTATTTTAGGTTAGATTAGCGTAGGCTATTCAGATTTATCATGTGTTGCTTACAAATACATGTATGTATATACATATGTTATATCATACTATATTATTACAACTGCATACTGTGATGTGTTTTATACTTTGATAAATACCGTCTCTTGTAACTCATTTATGAGTGGCAATGTACTATACCATGTATTATTTTAATGTTGTTCTGTTATTGTTGTACATTGATGAGACGTAAATAAATTAATAAAACTTATATGCGCGCGCATGGTCATGAACAATTACATATTCCAAAAACAGACTCGTTAGTGGATGAATTCTTGCCGAAACGAAATGCAAAATGAACATATAACACTAGGTTTAGGTTGAATGAGTGTCGTTGCCATCACTGCACCCTGCCGTTGTAAATTCGTGCTTTCGCAACATTGCATTTTACTGTGATGTTTTATTCAAAATGCACGAGTCATTTTTATATCTTAACAATTTTTTGAACGACAGAACATACATGTATTTACTACATGGTGCATCGTGATATCTAAAGAAACAATAACATTATATACACAATGAAAGTGTTATGCATATGCAAAAACATATAGCTATATCTTTACACTTTATGTAAATATCTAGCATTTAGAATAAAAATAGCGTATGAAATAAAATGTAGATTTTGTAATAACATATATATATCTCTCTCTCGTGCTTACATATAATAATACAGAGTTGGCGTTTACAATAAAATATAGCGTTTACAATTAAAATATAGCGTTTACAATAAAATATAGCGTTTACAATAAAAATATAGCATTTATAATAAAATATAGATCCAGTGCTTAGAATAAAATTTAGCATTTGCAATAAATATAACTTACACAATAAAACTAAGACCTATTGTTCTAATGCTCCTTAGATGAATGGAGCTATTCAGCCAGTTAATTGTGCGACAGATATTAATTAAATAAAGCCATAGAAAACTACTGTACGGGAAATCAGTTTTATTGTTTATGGTAATCAGGTTCCATGCCAGTGTCACGTTAACGTCAAGCAGGAAAATGATTCCAGGAAATGTTACGACTGTTTTATTACTAATCGCATCTTTATTTAATGTACAAACACTATTCCGCTCAATAAACAAACGCACGATACGGTTTATAAAGCAGCAAAGTCAGTGTGTGCATGTTGGTCGTCTATGTTACTATGGCACGCACTGTTCTTAAAAAAGATGCTTATAGAATTTCATGATATTGCTCAAAGCTTGCAAAATAATTCTGTAAAATGACTCACTACAGTGTAGTTCTATCAACAATAGAGTTCGCTTCAGGTGCGAAAGGCCCCGAGTTCGTGCCCTGCTGTAGCCGTTATGATTGTGCCCTTGGGCAAGGCATTTCAATTCCACGTTGTCTCTTCTCTCTCCCTCGTGGCGATTGATTACATAAGGAATGAGGTCTCCAGAGTGATTAATATAGGTTTCAAGAACTCTATACAAATTTATTTTAGCTCGATTGCGAAACAAGTTCTTTAAACTTATATTAATCACTCTCGAGACCTCATTCCTGATGGAATACATCGCCATGAAGGAGAGAGAAGAGGCAATGTGGAATTTAAATGCCTTGCCAAAGGCCACACTCGTAACGGCTCCAGCGGGGCTCAAACTCCGGACCGTTCGCACTTTAAGCGAACGCGTCTCCACTGCGCTATCACGACTTCCACTGCGCTATCACGACTTCCACTGCGCTATCACGACTTCCACTGCGCTATCACGACTTCCACTGCGCTATCACGACTTCCACTGCGCTATCACGACTTCCACTGCGCTATCGCGACTTCCACTGCGCTATCACGACTTCCACTGCGCTATCACGACTTCCACTGCGCTATCGCGACTTCCATTGCGCTATCACGACTTCCACTGCGCTATACGACTTCCACTGCGCTATCGCGACTTCCACTGCGCTATCGCGACTTCCACTGCGCTATCACGACTTCCACTGCGCTATCACGACTTCCACTGCGCTATCACGACTTCCACTGCGCTATCACGACTTCCACTGCGCTATCACGACTTCCACTGCGCTATCACGACTTCCACTGCGCTATCACGACTTCCACTGCGCTATCACGACTTCCACTGCGCTATCACGACTTCCACTGCGCTATCACGACTTCCACTGCGCTATCACGACTTCCACTGCGCTATCACGACTTCCACTGCGCTATCACGACTTCCACTGCGCTATCACGACTTCCACTGTGCTATCACGACTTCCACTGCGCTATCACGACTTCCACTGCGCTATCACGACTTCCACGCTAGAACTAATCAACAACTTAACCTATGTGAAACGATTTCACTATTTAACGTTTTTGTTTTCTGGTATGTTTGTGTATTTCATATACCTTAGAGATTATTTATTGCAATTTAATGCCAATAATTAAGTATCTGTGACAAACTGCTGTAGTGTTATTGTAATATTTCAGATATTTTACTTCACTACCTAAATGTACTTAAATGCAATGTATTTAACGTGACAACGTATTTCCCTATTTTCAATATTTAATAATGTGTTGATACTATTCCGGTATTTAATTTGCTCTCCTTGGCTGCAATGTTCTGTGTATTTATTCGTAGTAAAGTGTCGAGGTATCAAGTCGATGATTTGAAAATTGCAACTATAATATATACTAACAAGCGGTGTCTTATTTACCTAACAATCAATTATATTTAACGATAAGTTAACAGCTAAATATTACATACTTAAGCAAAAGTTCTCCTAACAGACAGTTGAAAATATTTAAGCATCGTTAAATTTGAAGAAATGGACATTATCCAACATCTTTTGATCTCGACGCCGTTTAGAACAGGACTTCCCAGCAGGTAGGACAATAGCCTTGAATGATCCGTATAACGTGCTATTCACACAAGCCGAAAAGACATCATTGCAGAGCAACATCCGACACCACTGACCCTTAAAGTAACAGGGCACTCTCCACATAACACAACAATACGGACGTAAGGACCAGTTGATCATTAGTAAATCGCCCCACCTTAACCTATACAACAGGAAGTCACAGCGGTATTTCACGGAAAATTTCATTAGCCGTCAATGGACAGGAAGAAAAGAAGAGAAGTGAAGCTCGTGTTTATTTCTTTCCACACGGCACGCGAAATGATGAGCGTCAAATCGGCGCCTTTCTGTGGCCGAGGTACTGAGCGAGCGCAGCGGGGATACCCACTGTAACATATTGAACAGTTATAATGGTCAACTAGTCTCCATCTGAAGTGCAAGGAATGAAACTGCTGGAGTATTAGAGCTAGCTAATGGTGAAGCATTTAAAATTGGTAGTGTGTGTCACGCCTTCAGATAACGCAACATCAACAAATAAAAATTAAGAAAATTCATTTAACAACTATAGTGTTCTTTTCAACTACAGTTTTTCACAAATATACTAAACATACTATTCCGAATACTTTTTTCTTTATTGTAGAGCTTAGTCTCAGGTATATTTTACTAATTAGTTCGTAGTATAATATATGGCCTTGTCAATGATAATAATTTGCCATGTTTCCGCAGCTGTGAACGCGTTCACTTAGTCATGTGTACTCACGAATAGACGTTTGCCATGTAGAAAATACAGTCCCACTGTCTTATCACAATAAAACATCTTACGTATTCACTCATCTATGAATTTGTTCCTTTGTTAAGCTCAAAGGCCCATGTTTCCCATTTATTTCTTGGCTTTTGATGTCGTAGCCGCTGTGTTTGTCTAGTTCATATTGTTTATAGTGTGGGGTGGAATACGGACTGTCAATCACAAACTAATGTTTATCTAAAGATCGTATCTCTAACATAAATACCTTAATGTTACAGAAAATGCGATCAAATTGTAAAACGAAATGACACATATATCCAAATCGAATTCAAGATATGTAATCATTAATGCAGTCGATATGTTATTAGTTTATACAAATATATTTTAGCTCGATTGCGAAACAAGTTCTTACAACTTATATTAATCACTCTTGAAACCTCATTCCTGAGGGAATCCATCGCCACGAGGGAGAGAGAAGAGGCAACGTGGAATTTAAATGCCTTGCCTAAGGGCACAATCGTAACTGCTCCAGCGGGGCTCGAACTCCGGACCTTTCGCATCTGAAGCGAACGCGTATCCACTGCCCTATCACGACTTCCACGATATGTTATTAGAACGAGAATTCATTTAAAGAAAGAATATGGGAAAGGACCAAAATATGGATTGTATCAAGTATGTTAAAGATGTAAACATGCAGCATGACGATGGACATGCTTACCACTGATGGAGAATACAAGCTATACACACTTACTAGAGTCAGATTCCAAGTTTGCTTCCCCGACAACCAAAGCGCACAATGGCTTAATTAAATATAAGCTGAACTTATAGATTAAATTATAGAAACCGGTCACTGTTCAAGTAATATTTTGTAGCCGGGTTTGTTGGGTGGGGTAGGGTGTACATCACAAACAAATGTTGGCGTCGTTGGCCTTTTTTGTCGCAGTGGTCGTTATTGTTTCAGTATGCCGCGTTACTAGGAGCATTTCAATTAGAAGAATACTCAACAATTAAGACACCAATATACATACACTTGTATTGAAAGCATGTTTTGTTAGCACTAGATTTCGTTTCATGTTTCATTGTCCCTTGGGTTACCCTAACGAATGGCTTTGAGTAATGCATATAGAAAAGAAATAAATTAAAGATTACCTACAATTACGTGTATATGTACGGTGTTGGTATAGACGATATTTATCATTTTATTTGCATATGTCCATGTTATAACAACCTACGTCAACAATTGATTGATACAAACTATTGCAATAGAATACAAATTTACCCGTCTTATGAGTTCCGATAATAATAATACTACTATACATAATTTAGCCAAAATTATAAACTTATCTTTAGTAATTTATACTCTCACTTAAATTTCAATTGTCACGTGGTCATTAATTGTATATGCTATTACTAGTTTTGTTAAGACGCTGCATAATGTACAAGTCTTTGGAAATAAAATTATGTTCTGTTCTGTTCTGGTATTCCAGCCTGGTCACCTAATTAACAAGGTTGTTTACCGGCATACAAGGGATCAGTCTTTTGTCTTGTTTGTCTACATAAAGGTCAAAGGTTCTGGGCAGATGTCGTTTCAGCGAAAATGATCATCTTCCATTGACCCAAGCCCGTGTCACACAGTGCATGGGCCCATACAGATACTGCTATTTGTTTAGTTTGCTTAATTTTACGACTATACGCCGTCTATAAATTCATTTTATGAGAGTTTTCGCATCAACGTATCGATGCTCACTGTTGAACAGTCCAAACGCGATCTGATGGTTTGATACCATAGCCCTCGGACATCTAGTCAATAGTAATTGCAATTTTATACTACTAGAATTGTGAATTTCGATTTCTTTTGTTGGAGAGTGGCAACTTTAACTGCGTCAAGGAGACATTTAGCTAATCTTGTTTAACTTAACACTGGGTAGCTAAGATCTAACACAGCAATACCGCTACTGTGAGAGTTTGTTTGTTCGTTGAGCTGTATAGTTTGATTTGAGAATATACGTGACTTAGTAGATAACCAAGCGGTGCCCAAGAACCTGAACATGTAAAGTGTAAAATACTAGTATATTGATGTCCAACCAAAGAGACCCCTGACCATATACCATGTGTAAAATGTAAGTATATTGGATGTCAAACCGAGAGACAAAACGCTGGAACATATACCATGTGTAAGTTGTAAGTATATTGGATGTCAAACCGAGAGACAAAACGCTGGAACATATACCATGTGTAAGTTGTAAGTATATTGGATGTCAAACCGAGAGACAAAACGCTGGAACATATACCATGTGCAAATTGTAAGTATAGTGGATGTCAAACCGAAGAGACAAAACTCTGAACATATACCATGTGTAAAATGTAAGTATAGTGGATGTCAAACCGAGAGACAAAACTCTGAACATTTATCAAGTGTACCGTTCTACCGTAAATACCACATTTAGCTAGTGATTTGCATGTTCACCAAATAGTCTGCAGAACATATTTCTACCTGATTACTTTTACTTTCTGGAACTGGTACTAAGACCTAAACCATTGCATTTTTGTATTGTCAGATTAGATACAATAAACTGTTATTTAATGCAATTATATGCTTATAATGTGCACGCATTACATGAAATATCTACGGGGAAAACATATATATCTAAAACTACAAGATGTTCCTGCTCACACTGTGTTAAACGTGTTTTTCTATACCCTCATTCTCTGGTGACAATAATGTAAGGTAACACTGGGTTCCAGCATCGCTAACAGCATCTCCCCGTACATCTGAAGGAGTTACTTTGTTTAAGATCATGCAGGATTACCTCATTATGTTACGCTGAATTAACTGCAGCCTTCACTTCAGACGGATCAAGGTGCATATTAGCATTCTACTAATTTTATTAAACAAGATGATATTCCGTACAGGGGGTGCTAAATTCAGCCCATGGTCATCAAAATGCATATAACATTGATGAGGCATATAGGATATCTATGAACGCTTATATAAAATAAAATATGCTAATACAGTATTATTATACATAAACCAGCGATAGCATCTGAAACCCCGTCACACACCTGTGGTGGTTGTAAAATATTTAGTAAACTTTTTACAACTATTATACAGCCTTTGAGATGACTTGTGTTGGTTTCGGGTGTCCTTCTACTAGACACGATATACTGTTTAGACTCTTCATGTCAACGAACTAGACTGTGATATTGTGACAACACTGGCCTCAAACATATATAAATCTATTCACATGCATGTCAACCAAACTGGGGTATTTTGACAACACTGACCAAAGGCAGAAATCAACTCATACATTACAGCAACATTGACCACCACACAAGAGCTACACCAAAGGATAGAAACAAACACGCGAAAGGACCGGAGTTCGCGCCAGGCTGGAGCCGTTACGATTGTGCCTGTCCTTAGGCAGGACATTTAAGTTCCACATGCCTCTTCTCTCTTCCTCGTGGCGATGGAATGAGGTCTCGAGAGTGATCAATATAAGTTGTATGAACTTGCTTCGCAATCGAGCTAAACTAAATTTGTATAAACTAAACTAAGCATGACCACCACCCGCAACGGAAACTATGCTAAGATAGTGTAGCAATCCTGTCCGCGGGTACACTAGTATACACACTAATATATTGAACCTCTAACCTGTAGATATCAGCAGGAATGACAACGGACTAAACTAATAAGTGAAATCCATAGCCACCAAGCTATCAAACACATTCAGACTAAGCTACCGAAGATGAATATGTTGGTTTCTATCTATCTATTACAGGTTTCACCTAACTCGAAACAAACTCTGAACAAATCATCAAACAAGCAAACAATATTGTCTTAATTTTCAAATAATTAAAATAATCAAATTAATTTTAAGTTTATTTATTATCGCTACCGGTTGCCCATATGAACGACTGGCAGTTTACTTAACACACCTTTCCTGGGCAGGTTCCAGCGGTTAACCAGTACTTGGTGCACCAACCTCCGTACGAAACTGCCAACGTTTTCATATAAAGAGACACGGTCTGAGCGGGGCTCGAACTAGTGACCAAATAATATGTATTTAACACTTTGTATTTCTTATGACATTTACATCAATGAAACATTTACTTAATGGAGGCTTATATTCAGTGAGATGGGTACATATACACAAGTAAGTTATCAAATGCAAAGCAACGGGAGCCTTCAACCAAAGCATTATGTTGACTCTGTATTGGCAATCATCAAGTTATCCTACACATTGTTCCTGCATAACAATGAACTAATCTACGATACGATAGATGCTATAGAACTCATTTGTGATATTCCTCTATCATCAGGTTGTAATAATTGCTTAGAATAATAATCAGATATGTATATATCTGTTATCTGGGTTTTGTTTAACCCACCATTTGCATTACCGAGTGTTGCCCGTTGAACATATCCACAATTTCATTTTATACTACATGTACTTTCATACAAGGCATGTGTGCTATATTTACTAGATTCTGAGAATGGCTGTCTTTAAGCTGATTTCATACTTATTTTCAAGATACATATGTCATTTCTGCACATTGTTATATAGATTTATTGTCATTAATTGTTTCATTAACTTTGCTACTCTACTAACCAATTCCATATATCATCATATTCCATAACATATTATATATAGTCTCTCTACTTTTCAGCTTTTACATTACTATCTAATTCACTTATAGTCCTTTTGATTGCATCTGATTTGTATATATGTTGAGGGCCTCGTGGTAGATTAACCTTTGTTAAATGAGTTCTCTTTATTCTCTTTATTATTATATTATTATAAATAATGCGTAAACGTAACCATCGACTTAGTATGCAAACCTTGATTAGATTTATTTTATTAAAATATCAAATCTCTATTATTTCACTTTTAAACATAAAACTATGTGACCACCTATAGATTTGTGATGGTATTTATATTGTGTGTGCGGGAGTTAGTGTCGAGGGTTTGTTAGAAGGTATATCAGCTTTACT
Source organism: Archivesica marissinica (assembly GCA_014843695.1). Lineage (NCBI taxonomy): Eukaryota > Metazoa > Mollusca > Bivalvia > Venerida > Vesicomyidae > Archivesica > Archivesica marissinica. The sequence goes on along the minus strand of CM026386.1, from coordinate 73,545,585 downwards.
ACATGGAGGTTTATGGTGCCCAGGTGTTTTGTTGTACGTTATTGTCTTTTCTCATCCCTCGTTTCATCGCTGGTATGTGTGAACTAGTCACGCAGTAATATTAAATGTCAATGGCTCTGAAGCTTGCTATCACCTCAGTTCCCATCGTATCCAACGATACCCCAGCTATACAAGACACGCCCGCTTCCTAATTAATTTTGTTTAGTAACGGATCGGTGTTCCAGGGGTTAACACGCTAGACTTGTAACCCATGTGTCGCAGATTCGATTCCCGCAATACCAAATACTAAAATGACTCATATCATGGGCATTCTGATGAGACTTTAAACCGCTGTCTTGTGTCGGTGCTTTACCCAGCGCACGTAAAAGAACAAGAGGAGACTCTGGAATGGGTGTATGTGTATGTATCATTGCATTATTCTCCACAAATCTAAAATGATTAATCTCTTCAGGAGGTGTCTCTCATGTGGGCAACTGGTAGCGACGATAAATAACGTAAAATATACAAAATTAAATAAATCATTCCATGTTTCCACTGACTAAACTGTTCGATTGTGTGTGAATAGTTTATAATATTGACCAATGGTCCTATTTTTGTGTTTAACCCTTAAAATGCTGAATAAATTGGAAGAAATGTGCAAACAACATAGATCCAGATCTGAGCAGGATCTATGTTGGTTTCTATTCATTCAAGTATTTTAGCTCCACTATCCGAATAGCAAACAGCATAGAGCCTGATAAGATTGCACGTTCTGTGCACGTTCTGTACCATCTGATCTGACTCTATGCTGTTTGCAAAAACGAATATACTCGTTTCCAGTACATTAAGGGTAATACAATCGCTATAAGATATAAAATGTTAGTGGATTTTAATACCCGCCCTCCTCAACTCTCCAAAAGTAAATTTAAAAAACAACAAATAACAACAACAACATCGAGATAATGCCTGTCATAGTTGATCACACATAACTTGCTTCTTTTCTCTTACTACAAAGTACCAATTCAAATTACTCAGATGTATCGTTTTTATGTAAATGAACCTGAATTTTAGTGACCAAACAAACACCCAAAAAAGCCACGAATTAAATTAGTTCATTTATTTGGTTTCCAATCATTAACCTACCCCGACTGATTTTGGTTTATTAGCATTATTGCTGTGACTAATTTGGGTGAACAATGTCAAACATTGATTGAAAACTTTCCATTCCCCATCAATCTTCTACTGTTGACCGCTCAGCCCCGCCTAGCACCGCTGTGCCCAAGAACAAGAGCCCGGATAAGATAGGAGGATTCAATGGACGGGCAGGAAGTTTAGAAATAGATACGAAACCTGGCATATTTACGTTCGTCGCTTTAGATGAAAACAGTGGAAAGGGGACAAATGTGATTTACTTTTCTGACATACAGGAATTGAGGATAGATCGAAATCGCCAAAAAAAAGAAAGAAATGCACTAGTTGACCTTAAGGTCATTGCACATTGGGTATGGTAAATGTCACGGGGTGTTAAGTTAGGCATTCTTAATTATTGGTTGTTAAATGATACGGTTGTGCTTAAGAGAATGCATAATTGTATTTAGTAATATGATAGAAAACATTACAAAAACACTGTCCTTATCTATGATCGGCTTTAATTAATTAAATTGATCTCTTAATTAGATTATTGTCATCGAATTGTATCTTATTTCAGTAATATTGATTTGTTGATGCTGTTGTTGTTGTTGTTATTGTTGTTGTTGTTGTTGTTGTTGTTGTTGTTGTCGCTCGTGTTTTAGTTGTGTTGTTAAGGCTGTTACTGATGTTGTCGTTCGTGTTTTTATTGTGTGCTATTGTTGTTCATGTGTGTTGTTGCTATTGCTGCTGTTGTTATTGATATTTATGTTGTTTTTGTTGTTGTTTTTGTTGTTGTTATTGTTGTTGATGATGATGTTGATGTTGCTGCTGTTGTTCTGTTGTTGTTCGTGTTTAATTTGTGTTGCTACTACTGTTGATGCTTTGTTGTTGATAGTGTTTCCGTTGTTATTGGTGTTGTGGTCTTCGTAGTTATCGTCGTCGTTGTCATTGTTGTCGATGATGTCGTTGTTGTTATTGTTGTCGTCGACGTCGTCGTCGTCGTCGTCGTCGTCGTCGTCGTCGTCGTCGTCGTCGTCGTCGTCGTCGTCGTCGTCGTCGTCGTCGTCGTCGTCGTCGTCGTCGTCGTTGTCGTTGTCGTTGTCGTTGTCGTTGTCGTTGCGTTGTGTTGTTGTTGTTGTTGTTGTGTGTTGTTGTTGTGTTTTGTGTTCCTGCTGCTGCTTGCTGCTGCTGCTGCTGCTGCTGCGCTGCTGCTGCTGTGCTGCTGCTGCTGCTGCTGCTGCTGCTGCTGATGATGATTGATGATATGATGATGATGATGATGATGATGATGATGGAGATGATGGTGTGGATGAGAGATGATGATGATGATTGAGATGATGATGATGAGGTAGCATAAACCAATTGACATCTTTAAACGGTTTCCTTCCATCAAAGGACGGTCGTTGATGTCATTGTTGTTGTCGTCGTCGTCGTCGTCGCCGTTGTTATCGTTGTTCTTGTTGTTGTTGTTTTTTGTTCGTGCTGATGCTGATGCTGATGATGATGGTAGTGTAAACCAATTGACATTTTTAAACTGTTTCCTTCAACCAAAAGACGGTCGTTACAAAGAATGTACTTTCTTATTTCTAGCAAAAGAAGCAGAAATTTCTTTACATAAATTCTCAATTATCGTCCAACGTCTTCCAAGATTCACAGTTTGTGTGTCATAAATTACTTTACAACGTCTTATGAATACCACGTACGCGGTATTAATGAACCAATTGCACGACTTATGACCAATCATTGCAATACCGCGGTAATTAACAGCAAATTGATTATTAAAACGATACCATGGACACAGATTCAATGCCATTTCAAGACCTCAGATTACCGGTTCCTATTCATATTCCGGGGAAAAGTCTGCCTCGATAAAATTAAGGAAAATGGCGGTAATTTGGCTCCATTCTATGTTATTATATCAAACCTTACAATTTTCTAGAAAATCGATGGCATTGGCTCAAAATATCTTCGTCTGTTCCGCGGATCATATTATACCCTTCACTACCCGTTAAAACTTGGAGCTTGTCAAATAAATTAACTATAAAACAGCAAAACACCTAATCAGGATCTATTATGAAATTTCAGCCAAGAACCGGGATGAAAATTACATGTAATCTGGATAAATTTTCTTGTTGACAAACCTAACACTTTAGCCTAATCAAAAATGGTAAATATCACCTTAGATTGGGGAAATTATTCCATCGATATAAATTGGTCAATTTTAACGGTATATAAAAGCAGGCTTAAAATGTGTGTAACAGTACGGGATATTTCGCCAAAATGGTCACTAGGGATATGTACTGTGCTTATGAGCTAATATATCAGTATATTACTCGGAACTTTGCTCTACAAATACGGAGGACAAAATAACGCTTTTAAATTGTATACATGGCATGCAAATTGCACTGTGTAGATTCGACTCTATTTTTTCGGGAAAATTATGGTCTGGAATAAACTTTCGGAATATAAAAGACAATGAACTTGGACTTCTATGATATCAATCCAATGCGGTTGGTGAAACATTTCCGGGAAAACAATGAATTGGTGGGACACACAAACTGTTGTTTTAATCATTGTAAAGGATATATAGCCTGTATATTGATTACATATTATTTGGTGTGGATATTGATAATAAATACGTGTTCATTGCACGATATGCTTGTTTGATATTGGTGTTAATTTATAAAGTGATATAACTAATTCTGTGGATGTTAACAGTTCCATTGATGCTTCTGTCGATACACCTGTTCCACGCAAATAAGTACAAAATACGGAAACAATGTTTTACTGTGTTGCACTTATATAAAGGTCGAAGAAAGAATATTAGTTGTAATATATATCACAGACAGACATAAAGACATACAGTTTATTCAAAACCATTAGGCTAAAAAGCCCAGGAGGTCAACATGTGCATGATACAAGATAGCGAATAGTTTGCATTAAAATCGGTTTCTTCAATGTCACATTTTTTTGTAGCACGGTTTATGAAGATGTATATATTATAGAAGTAAGTCGCTTTGGTGAATAATAGAAGCAATAAATGTATGACTGATCTTATCTGAAAGTTAGTCTTTGATATGAAAACGATATGAGGAACACGTATTCCGAGATGAATTGATTTTAAACAATCTTGTTTCAGCCGAGATGCATGGTCTTAAGTGAGTCACCTTAGGAATATGTTATCATGCAAATCGAAATGTTTCGATGAAAGAATAGAAATCTGCAAATGTCAATTATGAAGGCATATATTTTCTCTATTGCCATAGCAAATTCAATTTAAAATTGCTCTCTCGGAATTTGAAGGCCGCATCAGGAGATCAATTTAGATACGCCGTGTAATGATTCTTTTAACACTATAACATCGGCCGATATACATTGTAAATACTGATCTTGAAATCATTTTATCAGAACATTAAACTTTGACAACATTAATTGTTTGTTTTAATCTTTATTTATTGATATGTTTTCATCGCATATGAATAATTTTAATTATTGATATGTTCTCCCATATTAATGATTTTATATGTTAATATGTGTTCGTATATTAATGATTTTATATATTAATATGTTTTCGCATATGAATAATTTTATTTATTGATATGTTTTCGCATATTAATGATTTTATTTATTGATATGTGTTCGTATATTAATGATTTTATATATTAATATGTTTTCGCATATGAATAATTTTATTTATTGATATGTTTTCGCATATTAATAATTTTACTTATTCCAGAATTATCGATGAATTTTTGAAGAAATGACATCACGGTGTATACCGAAATCGTGTACAGTATAATCTATATCTGCTTCAATCGGATTAAGGATAATAGTTTGACAATTGAAAATGAAAACAATATTTGTATCTGTGCTTGATATTGGAGTCAAAGAACATTTATGTTTCTACTCTACAAGAAAACCCTAAACTAATTTAACTTATAATCATACACATTAATTAGTGTATACCAATATATTTTAGCTCGATTGCGAAACAAGTTCTTGCAACTTATATTAATCACTCTCGAGACTTCATTCCTGATGGAATCCATCGCCACGAGGGAGAGAGAGAAGAGGCAACGTGGAATTTAAATGCCTTGCCTAAGGGCACACTCGTAATGGCTCCAGCGGCGCTCGAACTCCGGACCGTTCGCACCTGAAGCGAACGCTCATCCACTGCGCTATCACGACTTCATACACATACATATAAATTAACAATAAAATTAATGTGTATTTATATAGCATATATTTCGTTCAGAGATTAGCCATACGAAAATACTGTTGTAAAAGGAAATATATGGATTTGAAAACAAGCACATTAAAATGCTTTTATTAATTCATGTCTATGGTGGGGTGTACATTTCATTATTTACAATGTTTTGTACATTGTTTGTGGCAATACATGTTTAATGCCAATAAACTATATGTTATGTTATGTATTAACACAGAAGATTTAGTATACAATTATCTTGTATATGTATTTATTTAATACAATGGTGCCGCATACAGAGAGCTTTAGAGCAGTTCCAAGAAATAAATATGTTGTCGGCTGAACGGGTTTTTGTTTTGGTGTTTTCTTCTGGTTGTTTGTGATATGGCTTTTATTTGTACACGAGATCAAATATTTAATAATAATTTTATTGTGAAGAATCCGACATTTTGTGAACGTATATGTTATCTTGTGTTTATTCTGTTTACCAACCTGTGTTTGTGTGAGACCGAGGGAGGCGGCAAGTTCTGCTCTCTCCGGAAGTGCTAGGTACTGGGTACGCTGGAACCGCCTGTTGAGTTGCTGGAGTTGTAGACTCGAGTATATGGTTCTGGGCTTGCGCATCTTCTTGCCTTTGGTCATCCGTAAATCTTCCATATTTGGTTTGTCTAAAATGCAAACACAAATTGGTTAAACATACAAATACTCGTGTGTGTACACGTGCATGTTTTAAATCTGTATTACATGTATATATATACTATCATGGAAGATTAACATTATATAATAGTTTCAAAGTTTCAAGTTTATTGGCATTATCAGCAATACATTGCCTTTGGCCATTTACATAAGTATAAACTATGGCAAAGACATAAACAATACACAAATACATAAATACATAGTTACATACATACACACACATTTTAAGAAACAGTGATATTATCTACGGTAATTTTCTTAGAAACATAGATTCCTTTATTTTAACAATTCTATTTTATTCTTAGAATACATGATAGTATTGAATTTCTGTACACATGGCCACGATATATTACCAAGGTATTTAGTTCTTAAACTTGTGTATCTCGTACAACATAGCAACAAGTGATACTCCGACTTTTGAGTATTGAGCTATGTAGTCTAACAGTATAATATTATTGCATTTATTATTATTATTTATTACACTTTATACAACCTGAAATAACATTATTTATCTAAACGGACACTTAGTTTAGTTTACATCTATTGTGCTGCTCTGTTCATTTTGCATATATATATATGTGAAACTAAAAGATAACAATTTTAGCAGAATCAAACTGGTCTGGCCACAAGTTCTAGCAACATTAGTTACGGCCCTTCCCGCCACTTAGATACTACTTACAACGAATTCTCGGAGTAGTGGGGCTTATTATGTGTATTCTTTATTTATCCTCCAATATTGAAGAGCATACAAACATGTTACATATAAATTATCAGAACATTTACATTGGCGAAATATATTACAATTATATACATATTCATTAAGCAACAAAAATAAACATCTATTTTAATATACATAACATAGTATGTATAATCGCAACATATTATGTACATTTTGTAATACTTTGACCCTACTCTTGGAATCACATAATTTACATTGGCTTACATACAATACATAGTACAACCCTTTAAACGTCATCTACCCAGAAACCACGATGTCCAGATCTTTGATAGGTGGTATTTTTATTATTATCTTTATTTCTGTCTCATCCATGTACAATACAATACATAATACAAATAACATTACCCATAAAATTGCACACAGCCATTCTAAATAGAATTACATGAGATTATACAATTCATATAAAGCCACATAAATTAATCAACAGAAATAAACATCTATTTTAAAATACATAACATAAATATTTAATAACAATTTATTATTGTGACATGTGTATATAAACAAAAGAATATTAACCAATTAACATTCAACACCTGGCCCAATATGTCACCATTACAATAATACGACATTATGACGTGAATAAATTAAATTTTAAAATCGATTACAGCAACAATAATTATGTATTTTAATAGTAGAATCGTATCATCTTATTTTGTTGTTGTTGTTGTCTACATTAATTTTACATGGTACTCATTGTACACTGTTGTCAATCATCGCCAACAACAACATTAAATTATAGGAAAGAGGTAGCCATATAAGCAAGTTGCTCTCTCCTCAATCCTACATGTATGTTCTTGTTGTGATCATTATACTTACTATGTATATTCATTGAAATAAAATATTGTTTAAACTAACATTAAATTATAATGCAACATATTGCAAATGGTGAATTTTGGATCGTCTGGTACTCGGGTTTGCATGGTAACGTAAACCTAGGAGGACATGCATATTTACATATAATATGCATGGCGAAAAGGTGGCTATACAATATTTGATATATTATAATAAGATACTGTATTCAATATATATTTATAATAATATTATATTATATAATACTATAGATTTATATAATCGGCACTGAATAATATTTAAATATAACTTTGTTTTCATTTAGATATGTTTACATTTGTATAATCATTATTAATGATCTGGAACAAGTCTTCAGTTTATGCAGTTTCCGGGGTGGATTGCATCTACACGAGGGGTTAAGCATTTACTACGAAATATTTTTTATTATGACTAAGCTTGTTATTATATACATGGAATATAATTACGCCAGTTCAGTTTCGCTTGTTATGATTAATTTCACTAGGGAGTGCCAATTACTAATGTTGATAGAACGTGTGGCCCAAACCATTTGCTTTCATTTCTGTATCAATCTTTGTATTGTTGCATATGAGTATATTAATGCGTTCAAATATTATTAAAATAAATCAATTTTCATGTAATCTAGCACTCATCAAAGTTTATCCTTATTGCTGTAACATAGAATAGCTTTTGACAAATAGTCAAGTACATTTAACCCTTTCCTTCATAGAGATTTACGTTAATTTTATATCTCCATACAAACGACAACCATTTAGCCATCATGCATTGGATAAGTAGACACCATATCTATCCCACCTCCATATATATTACTGGAACTACATGAGATTCTTATGAACATTGGTTTGGCTACTACATTATCAATGTATGCCATATTGGTAATGGTGGCAAGAGGTGCTTCTATGAGGGAAAGGGTTAAACGGGAATTAATTAAGATATAATTTAAGAATTTAACGTCTAAATAATAACCCAAAAAATAAGCTTTATTTTCTTTATCTCAGTTTCAACAAACTCTTGCTTCATGTTCTCATCTCTTGAAAGACAACCATTCAATCTTTATTTATTCAGTTGTTGAAAGAGATTTACCGCGTAAATTTATGTATAACACAACAGATACGGTTTGTTTAGCGCGGCATTGGGTAACAAAGTAGGACCCCCGGGGAGGGACTATTTCCGAATGTTTTTTACAATTTAACACGAATGTTCTGTTACGAGGGCTATAGATTCAGACATTAACAATGGCATGTATACTTGTAAGTGCAAACGATTATGCTAGGTTTGATCAAGTCAAATATATTGCTTATTCTTTTTATTTCTTTCAATATATATCTGGGTATTAGTTGTGTGCATAGTATTCTTCTATCCATCTATAATTATGTTCCTTGTATGTACACGTTTATGTACGTGTGTGTGTGTACGTGTATGTAGATGTATCATACACATTAATTAGTTTATACAAATTTATTATACCTCGATTGCAAAACAAATTTCTTACAACTTATATTAATCATCATCGAACCTCATTCCTGATGGAATCCATCGCCACGAGGGAGAGAGAAGAGGCAACGTGGAATTTAAATGCCTTGCCTAAGGGCCCACTCGTATATATATCGCATTGTATATTCTGGTTAATGTGTGCGCTCCTGTGTAATTTGTATATTCGTATTAGTAAATATTTACTGTTGTGCTCTCCTATAATTGGAGGAAATAAAAGTTATTATTATTGGTTAATTAAAATAAGTTTTACGAAAGATTGGATGGATGTATTAGAAACCCGTGCATAATCAGCATACACATATTAAAGTGTTTGGCTCTAGAAGTAAAAGTTTCCCTGGATTAAACCGTCCGTGAATAAAAACTGCAACATTGAGAACGGGAATATATGTGTTTCTTTTCACCCCGAATAATCCTTTTGCTCTAAGCTTGTACACAGATGAAGAAAATAATGGGAAAGCATAGAAGTATGTAACAGATGAAACATAGTTGCATTATACATTTAATTAGTTCATGGTGTGCCTAAAACTATCTTGACACGTATTAGTTTAAACAATATTTATTTCTATGAATATACATAGTATGGTATACATAATATGGACATACATGTAGGATTGAGGAGAAAGCAACTTGCTTATATAGTTACCCCATGTATTAATAATGCTTAGAACTTTTCCCAGTCAGTACATATACAAATAATATCATGTGACAATAACAATCAGGTTTTCAAACAGACGCCTCCGAAATGGTTGCTACAGTTTAGTTTATTTCAGTCTCATCAGCATATATACAATACAAACATGTACAAATATATAAAAACATAAACACATAATGTATGCTGCCACTTAAACATAGAGTTACAGGAGACTAGACCTTACACAATCATTTTTAAATTATCTAAATTCTTATATTATTGCTACATGTACCTACATATATGCCAGGATAGCAAGCTCATAGCAATGGTGTAATTCAATGTATAAGTTCGTGGGACGAATGGAACAAGTTAAAACTAATAAACTAAAGTACATAGATGGTACATTTATAAATTCATTACAATATGAAATGAGACAAGAATCAAGAACACGAAGTGTCCTATTAAACATATATGATATACTACAAGAACATTAACACGAAGTGTCCTATTAAACATATATGATATAATACAAGAACATTAACACGAAGTGTCCTATTAAACATATATAATATAATACAAGAACACCAACACGAAGTGTCCTATTAAACATATATAATATAATACAAGAACATCAACACGAAGTGTCCTATTAAACATATATGATATAATACAAGAACATCAACACGAAGTGTCCTATTAAACATATATTATATAATACAAGAACACCAACACGAAGTGTCCTATTAAAACATATGTAATATAATACAAGAACATCAACACGAAGTGTCCTATTAAACATATATAATATAATACAAGAACATCAACACGAAGTGTCCTATTAAAACATATATAATATAAACATCAAGACGAAGTGTCCTATTAAACATATATGATATAATACAAGAACATCAACACGAAGTGTCCTATTAAACATATATAATATAATACAAGAACACCAACACGAAGTGTCCTATTAACACATATATAATATAATACAGAACATCAACACGAAGTGTCCTATAAACATATATAATATAATCAAGAACATCAACACGAAGTGTCCTATTAACACATATATAATATAAACATCAACACGAAGTGTCCTATTAAACATATATAATATAATACAAGAACATCAACACGAAGTGTCCTATTAACACATATATAATATAATACAAGAACATCAACACGAAGTGTCCTATTAAACATATATAATATAATACAAGAACATCAACACGAAGTGTCCTATTAAAACATATATAATATAAACATCAACACGAAGTGTCCTATTAAACATATATAATATAATACAAGAACATCAACACGAAGTGACCTATTAAAACATATATAATATAAACATCAACACGAAGTGTCCTATTAAACATATATAATATAATACAAGAACATCAACACGTAGTGTCCTATTAAACATATATAATATAATACAAGAACATCAACACGAAGTGTCCTATTAAAACATATATAATATAAACATCAACACGAAGTGTCCTATTAAACATATATAATATAATACAAGAACATCAACACGAAGTGACCTATTAAAACATATATAATATAAACATCAACACGAAGTGTCCTATTAAACATATATAATATAATACAAGAACATCAACACGAAGTGTCCTATTAAACATATATGATATAAACATCAACACGAAGTGTCCTATTAAACATATATAATATAATACAAGAACATCAACACGAAGTGTCCTATTAAAACATATATAATATAAACATCAACACGAAGTGTCCTATTAAACATATATGATATAAACATCAACACGAAGTGTCCTATTAAACATATATAATATAAACATCAACACGAAGTGTCCTATTAAACATATATGATATAATACAAGAACATCAACACGAAGTGTCCTATTAAACATATATAATATAAACATCAACACGAAGTGTCCTATTAAACATATATAATATAAACATCAACACGAAGTGTCCTATTAAACATATATGATATAAACATCAACACGAAGTGTCCTATTAAACATATATAATATAATACAAGAACATCAACACGAAGTGTCCTATTAAACATATATAATATAATACAAGACCATCAAAACGAAGTGTCCTATTAAAACATATATAATATAAACATCAACACGAAGTGTCCTATTAAACATATATGATATAAACATCAACACGAAGTGTCCTATTAAACATATATAATATAAACATCAACACGAAGTGTCCTATTAAACATATATGATATAATACAAGAACATCAACACGAAGTGTCCTATTAAAACATATATGAAGAGAAGAAATATATAAGACCCTGTCTTTCATTCTAATCCTTTTTCTGTCTTTTGATTATGTGTGATGTATGCATTGTTCAATATGTATTATATTGGGAAATAAAATATGTTTAAACTAAAGCATATATGATATAAGACGAGAACAATTAACTGAAATAGATAGTTATTAAATACGTTATATAATACATACATTATATATATCGGAAGTCTTGGTTAAATTACATTTGTCTTGTACTGAATACTTCATAAATTCAATTCTTTGTTGCTAAAAACGTATTTTGTTGTAGTTTTTTTCCAGGCGCATGTGATTGTATTGTATGTAATTGCGTTGTTCGTCATGTTTTCGTAAAACGAAGTCGATGTTATAAGCGACGACGTCATTGAAACGTGTTTATACGAACGTTTTAAATGTGCGACTGTGTGTCATTACCGTTAGAGTATTTACGAGATCCAGCCACCCAAGATTCAAGTTCATTTTAATATCGCATATAATATGTAGTTATTAAACCCGAGTTATCTAATCAATGAAAGTGTCATCACAAAGTCATTCTTTACAAAATGGAGTAATTCAAACGCGAGCTGTATATATACTATTACAGTATAATTAATGAAATGTAACTAATTATGTCACTATCGTATAACATTTTATATAATTTTATTCGCCTCGTTCCTAATCGTTTTACTTTTTGGTGGAAATCATTTCTACCATTTAAATAACTCGCGTTACATTTTATCCGTATTTGATCTGCGTAATTAGGTTTTTCAATCTGTCTTCTATCGCGCGTTAATAGAATGATATCATTGCGCGTAGCAGTGCTAGAACTGCCGTACCCTGGGGCCTATTTAACGCCGAAGTTAACGCGCTAGCCATGGGGACTTTTTGTGGGAATTAACTTGCCACTAAACTGCGATTCTGACGCGATTGTACAAATGAAATAATAGAATTAGACGCAGTAAAGGGTTGTTTTGCCACTAAGTCAAGATGTTGCCTTTAAGGGTCTGCTTAGTGCGATTTGTGCGTGACATTGCGTGACATTGAACAATAAGCAGAATGACTATAAAGAGAATATTCCCGTGACTTTTGCACATATATCTTGTTCTAAATGAGTCTGAAAATAGGGTATATCTAACCGGAATATCCGTATCTACGTGTACATTACGTCATCGTAACATTGTCGTGTCGTTATGATGCGGTTTTTACTGTGATTGTATCGAATCCTTAATTCGTAACTGTTTATTTACGAAAACACAGAGTTGTATTTAATATTTCAAAATTAAACCGATGACATGTAAACTTAATATAATAATGAAACGTTACTAGCTTATTGTTCATATATATATATATATATCAATTGCATAAATTATACTATTTAGTAAATTGTTGAAAACCTGAAAATTGTTAAAAACCGGTATTTTGCCCACCGATGGAATTGTAAATTTCAATATATTATCATAATAAATTATATATAATATAAATTCATATCAAATACTGCAGTATTTATCATTTTAAAAAAGTAATAAAATGAACATATTCATGTGTTTCCGACATTATGTTTAAAATAATGTGATCACGTGTACACGTAAAACAACAATAAATATGAATAATAAATTCAATTAATTTAATTTAATACCATACCAATAACAGTGACAAGGCGCCTTAAGAAATGTATTGATGCTAGATATACGCCCATTATCAGGTACACACAATGTCACTTTACAAGTTTCATAGCTGCTGCAAGTTTGATCAACTATGGCAATGTTTCTAAAAGACAGGAATACAGTCATGTGTCTGTCATTGATACGTATTGTGTTAAAACCAAATAAACCAAATACGTCGGATATTGGTTGCTATCAGTTTCCACTTTGTTAATGAAATCAGCCTTTGTCGACTGAAACGTTTTCTCATCAATATTTCATGTGTATCATTGTTTACATGACACAGACATGAAATTGTCCGCAAGAATCGGAATAATTGTGTTAGTACTTTGATACATCCCGAGCAGACGAGAATATACTCCAAGCAGACGAGAATGTAAATACAGTTTTCAAGATATATAAGATGCGAGATATGTTAGCTACAGCATGCTCGACACTCATACGGCTTATTTATACAGTTCGTTAAGGCGTCCGCCTACGGGGCGGGAGGTCGAAGGTTCGAATCTCGTCAGTTGTTCGTTCCGATTGATTCGGCCGGTTGGTGAGCCGCCAGCTAGTTAAATAATGGTCACCGATTGCCTACCTGGCGCCTGGCATACGAGCATAGGATTCGGCAAGTACTATGTTCATAACAAGAGGTGTCTCATAAGTCAGAAATGACTGGCCCTTTAAATAGGGGTGACTCTATAATGTGTGTGTATTTTTACGTTTATTTATCGTCGCTACCGGTTGCCCATATGAGCGACGCCTCCTGAAGAGATTAGTTATTTTAGATTGTTGGAGGATAGTGCAATGATACAGACAGAGACCCATTCCAGAATCTCCTCTGGTTCTTTTACGTGCACGGTGTAAAGCACCGACACGAGACCTCGGTTTAACGTCCCATCTGAAAGACTGTTAATTTTATTAGGGTCAGACGGGGGATCGAACCTGCGATCCCTGGATTACCAGTCCAGCGTGTTACCACTGGACTACTTATCCGTATGTGACACTATAATAAACAAACACTTTACTTTTATACAGACAGACGTGTCAGTCGTCTATGGTTGCCTCTAGTGTAACTTTTAATTCTATGAGTTCCAGTTCCGGGGCAAAGCGCGTTACTCAAAGAAACACATAATGGGTTTCTGTCTGGATTAGAACGTACGACCCATAGAAAGCATGACAGGTGTCCTAACCACTAGACCAGTGCGACCCGTGCTAGATGACACGTGTACCATGGCTGACTGCGTACCAGCACACTGTACACGACAAACGGGGCATCGGGGGAAGATGGCGGCGCCATCTATAATCAGGGTAGCTAGCCATGTTCACATGTCTTTCATAGTGGCAAATACGATACAATACATTGCAGTGTTCGGTATGATAAGATGCATGTGACCTGACACCGGGACCATGAACTGCGACTCTGAATATTCGTTGAAATGTGCAGATATGAATGTGTTAACAAACAGACATACATTTGTTTATACAAATTTATTTTAGCTCGATTACGAAACAAGTTCTTACAACTTATATTAATCAATCTCGAGAACTCATTCCCGATGGATTCCATCGCCACGATGGATAGAGAGAAGAGGCAACGTGGAACTAAATGTACTGCGTTGCCTAAGGGTACACTCGTAACGGTTCCAATGTGGCTCGAACTCCGAACCTTTCGTAGACAGACGGTCATTGATACATGTGTAGGGTGCACAGTGTTTCAATGTAGTTGTGTGTGCCATCCTCGCCATAGTTATCAAAGTCCATGTCATGACCTCAACGGACTTTAAACAGTTCCAGCAAGTGGAGCCATACATAACCCATTGGAAACACAACCGTATCCCCAACAATGCCATAGTCCTGTTCAAAGGGACCCCCGTGGCCGAGTGGTTACGGTTGATAAGTTCAAAGCACTTGCATCTCACCGCTGTAGATTCGAATCTAACTTGGGGTATCGGAGCTCTCTGAAGTGAGGAAGCTATCCAGTTGGCTTGCGGTAAGTCGGTGGTTCGACAGGGGCATCCGGGTCCATAGCTGGAGTCACCATATGACCTATGCTGTTGGTGGGACATTAACATATCACCCCAAAAAAAACCAACAAACAAATTCCAGCTCAAAATGAATGTCGCAATTTCTAAAATGGTTGTTATCATGTCAATGTACATTGTTACCCAGTATTACCTAAGTGCTGTAGTAAATCAGGCGCTTTTAATAGCTTTAATGTACTTGAAAATGTATAATATTACACGAATGTGTTTTGGCTAGGGTAGTCATTTATTCGTTTGTCTCTTTCTATAGCTCCATTGCTCCACAACAAATCATAATGGCGAAGAAATTAATGTGCATGGACCACTTTTGGCATGTTTTATTAAGAATGCAGGCCAGGGACGTAGCTTGGCTGGAATCGATGTGTAGGGCAACTTAAAACTTAAGACACGGGGTCCGGGGGTCGTCCCCAGGAACACTATTTATAGCGTGTATATTTTAATCCTGGCCGCCCGATTTTTGTTGCAAATTTGGCATTTGTGTTTTTTCGGGGGAAGTGTAGGCCACGGCCTATAGGAAGTTACGCCAATTCTAGCATAAAAAACTGGGGCACACGCATACAGAGCAGTTTCGTCTTTATAGACTAGAACATGACTAAGAAATACTACCCGTATTAAATCCGGCTTTGTTTATGTGTACGGTTATAGTATGCTGCCATACAAACACTCAACACACTGACCCAGATTGCATTTCACGAATTGGGCTTTTTTTATCTTACGCATTGTAATCAAGAATAAAGAATGTCATCGCTATACCCTAATAAAGATTAGTTAGGGGATACGAAATGTGTGATCCTCTTTCACTTCTAGGGTGTACATATCTCTAAAGTCCAGGTAGGGATCCCCACTAATCTTCTGCTAGAAAATGGGTTTCAACACACCGTAAATATGATATATCTTTATTTCGTATTAAGCCATTTCTGGTCAATGAACAAAGCATCAATACAAAACATTACAAAGTGAAACATGTATGGTAATATGGTGACGAACACCAATCTCAACGAACATGTATGGTAATATGGTGACGGACACCAATCTCAACGAACATGTATGGTAATATGGTGACGGACACCAATCTCAACGAACATGTATGGTAATATGGTGACGGACACCAATCTCAACGAACATGTATGGTAATATGGTGACGGACACCAATCTCAACGAACATGTATGGTAATATGGTGACGGACACCAATCTCAACGAACATGTATGGTAATATGGTGACGGACACCAATCTCAACGAACATGTATGGTAATATGGTGACGGACACCAATCTCAACGAACATGTATGGTAATATGGTGACGGACACCAATCTCAACGAACATGTATGGTAATATGGTGACGGACACCAATCTCAACGAACATGTATGGTAATATGGTGACGGACACCAATCTCAACGAACATGTATGGTAATATGGTGACGGACACCAATCTCAACGAACATGTATGGTAATATGGTGACGGACACCAATCTCAACGAACATGTATGGTAATATGGTGATGGACACTAATCTCAACGACCAATTATGGGAGAGACATACACATCATGGGCTGGTATCACCCACTATATGCAATATGATACAGCACATTGCCTCTCAGCTAGAAAAATGATACAACTTACATCGAACTCTGCATAGTCTAAGATGTCATTTAAAGCGTGTATTCGTTGTTAGTTTTATCTCATGTTAGTTGTACAGTAATAGTGTTGTTTAAGGTTGTAAAAGGGTGTGCATGCAGCTAATGAGAGAGGGAGGGGGCTAAGGGGGGAATAATGGGAGAGGGGTAAGGGGGAGGGGGTTTACTTCATGTTTACGTCAGATACATTCACCGGATACTGACTTACTTCAACATCAATGCTTCGACGCAGATCGTATTTTGTGTCGGATCTTTATCAAATGCTTCGTTCGATTATGTTGTTTATTTATACAAACTTTGTCTGACTAAATCAAACGTAAAACGAAAATGTCCACGTATTTGAACAAGCTTACAAGGATGGCGACAGCACAATGGTGGTTTTATTATTTGCAATTTTGGGGGTCCATGTTTTTACATTGACCCCGTTGAGCTTTTGAATCGACTCTATAACGGCGTTTAACGCAGGCAGAATGAAGTTAATAGAAATAGACACTTGCTATACAAACTTACTAGTCTTTTGAAATACTCCGCTACGCATTTTGTAAAAAGGTAAGATATTTTAAAGTTCATAAGAATCCTTTGTCACCCTATCCGAGTCTCATCAACTGTGTTTGTATTTGTAAGGAGGGTATTAAGACATATTAATTTGTTAATTTACCGAGTACTTTTAACCATCCATTTCTTTTCATGATATTTACATTAAACCTTAATTCAGATTCGTTCATGGATGTAATGGTTTTTTACTGCTCAAAATTAATATTAAATGTGTTGATTCTGTTTAAATGTCCTAGTTCTCATATATGCTGGATGTTTGGTTATGTAGCCATATATCGCTGCAGTTTAAATAGATAATGGTTGTGTGTGTGTTTACATTTATTTATCGTCGCTACCGGTTGCCCATATGAGCGACGCCTCCTGAAGAGATTAGTTATATTAGAGTTTGGAGGATAGTGCATGATACAGATAGAGACCCATTCCAGAATCTCCTCTGGTTCTTTTACGTGCACGGTGTAAAGCACCGACACGAGACCTCGGTTTAACGTCCCATCTGAAAGACTGTTAATTTTATTAGGGTCAGACGGGGGATCGACCCTGCGATTCCTGGATCCCCTGTTATGTAGCCATATATCGCTGCAGTTTAAATAGACAATGGTTGTGAGTATAGAATGGTAACATATAGAACATTAAAAACTCATACACCTTAGGCTTCCCGAAAACTAGTATTGCACTGTATTTGCCACACCAACAGCTTAGGTCATATGGCGACGGTCCGGCTGTTGTTGGTGAAGGATGACTACGGATGCCCCCTTCGAGCAGTATATTAGGCAGGTTCGATCCCCAGTCTATCCCTAATAAAATTAACAGGCTTTCAAATGAGACTTTAAATTGAGGTGTCGTGTCGGTGTTGTACACCGTGCACATAAAACACCCAGAGAAGATTCTGGAATGGGTCTCTTTCTGTATCAGTGCACTATCCTCCAAATATCTAAAATGACTATTCTCTTCAGGAGGCGTCGCTCTTATAGGCAACCGGTAGCGACGATAAATAAACGTAAAACACACACAGAATACAGACTGGCATGGGAAACGAGATACAAACTGCTAGAACCAATATACTTATATACATGTATAATTATAATGTATCAGTTTATTAGGTTAACATAATATGCTAAGTATATAACAATAATAGATGTTTATTTATGTTACTTAATGGACATGTACTATCCTGGAAATATAAGAAAATCTCGGGGAAATATTAGACAAGTCCACATAAGATAATTTAGGTGGGTCGAAAATCCCGTACATGCTGCATATTTTAGATTATTTTAAAGAAACGGAAAAACAGGTTACGTATCGTCTTTATGATCAAAAATAAATTACGTAATCCAGTGAGTATCGAACCCATGGCCTACGATATTAACGGTCCTGACACCTGGGCTATATAAACTTACCTATCCAGGTAAATAATATGGCCGAATGCATATGTTTACAAATATCAAATTCTCATTCGACACTAGTATATAATTGTAAAATATATCCCCGATGTAAATATTTTGATAAATTTTTAAAAATGTATGCATGCTCTACAATTTTGGAGGATAAATAAAGAATGTATCTAATGAATTGACAATCTCGCTCTTTTCCCATCTCCAAAACATGACCCTTGTCTCTACTGTACTGTTGTATTATTTATATATCAACCCGTGTCACAACATCTGTTAACTAATTACATGTATACTCATATGTCGTGTAACTAATCTGAATTAATAAAGAATAATTGAATTGAATAAAAAAATCGAATTGAATTGAAAATGTACTATTTTATCAATGTTGATGTTATTATAGACAGACAGACATTTTATTCAAAACCATTAGGCTAAAAAGCCCATGAGGTCAAAACGTATGCATGATATGCTGAAATAACGGCTACACGACACTACGTCATGCTATAATAGTCTCCTATATGTGTCTATAATGTGTAATACATGTACTATATGTGTCTATAATGTGTAATACATTTATTGAATAGCTATGTGTGTAGTATTGTATCAATGTGTATGACGGTTATTTTATATGAACTGATATGGACATAGATGTGAGTGAAATAAAGATTAAATCCTGCTACGTCATGCTATACTAGTAGTATATTGTCTTGCCTTGTATAGAACACATTGGTGCGGAGTTTTACCACACGAAATACGTGTGCATAGTGTGCATCTAGAATGTTTATATCAGATACATGTTCAAGTTCAATGATTTATTGACAAAAACAATACAGTTTAATGTCACAAACACAAATGAAAATATAGAGAAGGTGGAACAAGTCGTGATAGCGCAGTGGATGCGCGTTCGCTTCAGGTGCAAAAGGTCTGGTGTTCGAGCCCCGCTGGAGCCGTTACGAGTGTGCCCTTAGGCAAGGCATTTAAATTCCACGTTGCCTCTTCTCTCTCCCTCGTGGCGATGGATTCCATCAGGAATGAGGTCTCGAGAGAGATTAATATAAGTTGAAAGAACTTGTTTCGCGATCGAGCTAGAATAAATGTGTATAAACTAATGAAAATATAGAGAAGGTGGAACATTCTACATAGTACGTATGTATTATTAATTTCACGAGAAAATGACACAATACATAATACATTATAAGTATGTACACACATATTGGTGTATATGAATGCTTAAAAGGAGATAAACATTGATGTATATGAATGCTTAAAAGGAGATAAACATTGATGTATATGAATGCTTAAAAGGAGATAAACATTGGTGTATATGAATGCTTAAAAGGAGATAAACATTGATGTATATGAATGCTTAAAAGGAGATAAACATTGGTGTATATGAATGCTTAAAAGGAGATAAACATTGGTGTATATGAATGCTTAATAGGAGATACACATTGGTGTATATGAATGCTTAAAAGGAGATAAACATTGGTGTATATGAATGCTTACTAGGAGATAAACATTGGTGTATATGAATGCTTAAAAGGAGATAAACATTGGTGTATATGAATGCTTACTAGGAGATAAACATTGGTGTATATGAATGCTTAAAAGGAGATAAACATTGGTGTATATGAATGCTTAAAAGGAGATAAACATTGGTGTATATGAATGCTTAATAGGAGATACACATTGGTGTATATGAATGCTTAAAAGGAGATAAACATTGGTGTATATGAATGCTTACTAGGAGATAAACATTGGTGTATATGAATGCTTAAAAGGAGATACACATTGGTGTATATGAATGCTTACTAGGAGATAAACATTGGTGTATATGAATGCTTAAAAGGAGATAAACATTGGTGTATATGAATGCTTAAAAGGAGATACACATTGGTGTATATGAATGCTTACTAGGAGATAAACATTGGTGTATATGAATGCTTAAAAGGAGATACACATTGGTGTATATGAATGCTTAATAGGAGATAGACATTGGTGTATATGAATGCTTAAAAGGAGATAAACATTGGTGTTAACCGCTGTGGGTTCAAGCCAGACTATGCTACAATTCATTCAAGCGAGAAAGCTGTCCTGCAGCAGGTCAGTGGTTCTACACGTTATGCTTAACCCATTCAACACCAAGTAACTGACATGGACTGGTCCATGATATTTTTAGACCAATAAATTTTTGGATCAGTTCATTTATCAAAATGGGTATTTTTTTCCTAAAAATAGTTATATTACTTGAAAAAAGTGCAGATCCTGATGAGACGGCTCATCACGAGCCGGCTCATCTGGATCTACACTTTTTTGTAAGCCAATTTAGAGGTCTGTGTGTTGACAGGGTTAACGCACCTGGTAACAATGGGGTCTTTCTTTGTCGCATGAAGCAGGAAAGTCGATATATGCATGACCGTAGCTGTTGGCGAGGGTTTGGTAGTAATAAAACTCCTACCAAATAAACTGTGAACTGAATTTACCGTAATAATATCTGTACCCAAATATTCAAACAATAATGAATTCCATTCTAAGATTTACAGCATATCATAGCGAGTTTTTCTCTCTCTCCAAATCATAAGGATTAAAATAAAAACAATACACGACAGTAGGAAAAATAATGTATAGATGTAAATATATAGTTCATAGTATATATATATTTAATGTTTTTTCTATCGCATAGATAGAAAAAACAAAACTAAAAACTGAAATAAAATAATATTGTCTGAAATAATTCGTCAATAGGCAGGACACAAACCCTATTGCTAACACAATCGACCATATATGAGCAGAAACGTCTGGATTATTGAAATTAGATTCTTGTAACGAACAGCGCACAATTAAAACCATATAACTGTTATGCAAACAGCACGATTTAATCAAGTTTTACAATTCCATTGTGATTCCTTAACTGTAACTCCGATATTCCTTTCAAATGTGTTTCTCTCACAGTTGTATAATCGACATAATTTAATAAAATAGAACACGCATAGATTGTTCACCTAGACATTTCTTAAATGTTGCAAATTACTCCACAAAAGAATATTGTTAACACATATAAACAGTTAAATATAAATATATAAATCTGATAATTAGTTAGTTTATACACATTTATATTAGCTCGATTGCGAAACAAGTTCTTGCAACTTATATTAATCAGTTCACTATCGAGACCTCATTCCTGATGGAATCCATCGTCACGAGGGAGAGAGAAGAGGCAATGTGGGATTTAAATGCCTTGCCTAAGGGCACACTCGTAATGGCTCCAGCGGGGTTCGAACTTCAGACAGTTCGCACCTGAAGTGAACGCACTACCATTGCGCTATCACGACTTCCACTGTTCCACATGTCCACATAATTATTCGATAACATGCAGGTTGCGTGCATTTTATTCTAAATAATAATACCTTTATTTCCTCCAAAAATGGAGAGCATATAAAACCAAAATACAGAGCAGCACATTTACAAATAACGATACAATAAGACGAGCCACCACATACTGATTTAGATTAGTGAAATTTAAACATTTATTTGAAACATATAAATGATGTCTGTGCATAGTGGCCGCTAACACGCGCATTTATCTTTGTTTTCTTTTTAAAATGATAAACATCTTAAAATCGTGGTTTCTATTCAAACTCATTAGGTTTCCGAAAGAAAGATACATGTGTTAGATAAAGCTGTTCATTAAAAGAATAAATAAACAAACAAAACAACTAGGGTGTGAAATAGGAATATCAATGATTCAATACTAGAGTAAAGCTGAAGTTAATACTGAAAACCAGGACATTAGAAGTGTATGCAGTACGGGGTTCTAAACAAGCAAAAGTTACATTATTAATGTACAGGTGGTGTATGACTATCTCGATCACCAGCGAGTGGTACAGGTGTGAGACTAGCTCGATCACCACCGGGTGGTATAGGTGTAAGACTAGCTCGATCACTACCGGGTGGTACAGGTGTAAGACTAGCTCGATCACTACCGGGTGGTACAGGTGTAAGACTAGCTCGATCACCACCGGGTGGTATAGGTGTAAGACTAGCTCGATCACCACCGGGTGGTACAGGTGTAAGACTAGCTCGATCACCACCGGGTGGTACAGGTGTATGACTATCTCGATCACCAGCGAGTGGTACAGGTGTAAGACTAGCTCGATCACCACCGGGTGGTACAGGTGTAAGACTAGCTCGATCACCACCGGGTGGTACAGGTGTAAGACTAGCTCGATCACCACCGGGTGGTACAGGTGTAAGACTAGCTCGATCACCACCGGGTGGTATAGGTGTAAGACTAGCTCGATCACCACCGGGTGGTACAGGTGTAAGACTAGCTCGATCACCACCGGGTGGTACAGGTGTATGACTATCTCGATCACCAGCGAGTGGTACAGGTGTAAGACTAGCTCGATCACCACCGGGTGGTACAGGTGTAAGACTAGCTCGATCACCACCGGGTGGTACAGGTGTAAGACTAGCTCGATCACCACCGGGTGGTACAGGTGTATGACTATCTCGATCACCAGCGAGTGGTACAGGTGTAAGACTAGCTCGATCACCACCGGGTGGTACAGGTGTAAGACTAGCTCGATCACCACCGGGTGGTACAGGTGTAAGACTAGCTCGATCACCACCGGGTGGTACAGGTTTAATACTATTTCGATCACCAGCGAGTGGTACAGGTGTAAGACTAGCTCGATCACCACCGGGTGGTACAGGTGTAAGACTAGCTCGATCACCAGCGGGTGGTACAGGTTTAAGACTAGCTCGATCACCACCGGGTGGTACAGGTGTAAGACTAGCTCGATCACCAGCGAGTGGTACAGGTTTAAGACTAGCTCGATCACCACCGGGTGGTACAGGTGTAAGACTAGCTCGATCACCAGCGAGTGGTACAGGTGTAAGACTAGCTCGATCACCAGCGAGTGGTACAGGTGTAAGACTAGCTCGATCACCACCGGGTGGTACAGGTGCAAGACTAGCTCGATCACCACCGGGTGGTACAGGTGTAAGACTAGCTCGATCACCACCGGGTGTACAGGTGAAGACTAGCCGATCACACGGGTGGGTAAGACTAGCCGATCACCACGGTGGTACAGGTGTAAGACTAGCTCGATCACCACCGGGTGGTACAGGTGTAAGACTAGCTCGATCACCACCGGGTGGTACAGGTGTAAGACTAGCTCGATCACCACCGGGTGGTACAGGTGTAAGACTAGCTCGATCACCACCGGGTGGTACAGGTTTAAGACTAGCTCGATCACCACCTAGTGGTACAGGTGTAAGACTAGCTCGATCACCACCGGGTGGTACAGGTGTAAGACTAGCTCGATCACCACCGGGTGGTACAGGTGCAAGACTAGCTCGATCACCACCGGGTGGTACAGGTGTAAGACTAGCTCGATCACCACCGGGTGGTACAGGTGTAAGACTAGTTCGATCACCACCGGGTGGTACAGGTGTAAGACTAGCTCGATTACCACCGGGTGGTACAGGTGTAAGACTAGCTCGATCACCAGCGAGTGGTACAGGTGTAAGACTAGCTCGATCACCACCGGGTGGTACAGGTGTAAGGCTAGTTCGATCACCACCGGGTGGTACAGGTGTAAGACTAGCTCGATCACCACCGGGTGGTACATGTTTAAGACTAGCTCGATCACCACCGGGTGGTACATGTTTAAGACTAGCTCGATCACCACCGGGCGGTACAGGTGTAAGACTAGGGTGATACATGTTTAAGACTAGCTCGATCACCACCGGATGGTACAGAAAGTGGTTGTGTTCTTTGGCAAACTACTAGTACTTATGGACCCACGTTGCTCACGGCGATAGATTGGAACCATCAAGTATGAGACATGCAGAGAGTTTACACTAATAGTGTATGTGATAGCATTGCAATCGAGCCTAACGAAACATAAATAAACTATGAGCCTGTGGGAATGGGGGTCGGTGGACATCAATCACCATGTTCTAAACACTGAGAACTTGAAATGTTCTAAACACTGAGAACTTGATATGTTCTAAACAATGAGAACTTGAAATGTTCTAAACGTAAGAGCATGTAAACAAGCAATGCGAGTGTTCATACGTAAACAACATATCTGATACTATACACGACACGAATAGTTCTGCCAACTGTGAACCTATGTATACATATATAATAGCATTTATACACATTAATTTAATACAATCATAATAATATAATGTAAACACGACACATATAACAGTATATAGTATAAGTATTAGTTGTTATGCTAAAATTATGATACAGTCATGGTGAATTTTAAACAACAGAACAGACGATTAAAGAAGGGAAACATATAACTGCGCAAGAGACAGACAGACAGAAAGACATACATACATGTGTTTTACGTTTATTCATCGTCGTTACCGGTTGCCCATATGAGCGACGCCTCCTGAAGAGATTAGTCAGTTTAGATTGTTGGAGGATAGTGCAATGATACAGACAGAGACCCATGCCAGAGTCTCCTCTGGTTCTTTTACGTGCACGGTGTAAAGCACCGACACGAGACCTCGGTTGAACGTCCCATCTGAAAGACTGTTCATTTTATTAGGGTCAGACGGGGGGTCGATCCCTGGATTACCAGTCCAGCGTGTTACCACTGGACTACAGATCCGTCTGTGACATACATACATACAAGTCAGAAAACATTACATACGTACCATCTCTGGGTGGTGATGTTGATTGGTGGTATGATGCCATTGTAAATGGGTGTCCCGGTGCTCCGTGATTGTATGCACTAGGGGACATAGACATCGTGTTCATAGGGAAGGGATAAGCCAGACCCCTCGTGGATTGTGAGGTCGATAGTTGATCGTACTGGCCGCTATGAGGATGTGGCTGGTACGAGGAACGGATCGGATACGCTGGGTGCCCCATCCCTGGCCCGCCCATGCCTTGATTCTGTAACTCCATGAAGGCAGACTTCTGGTGCTGGTGAGCCATTTCAGGGTCCATCCCTTCCGGTACACCGCCAATGTTCAACATTTCGACGTAGGTAAACTATGACTGGGTCAAGTTAAAACAAGAACAAACGTACTCACTTCAGTCACACGGCAATAAAAACAAGTATGTCGATTATTAGCACTATTTAAAAACACTCATGTTGTATTGATTATGGATGTGTTCCCACGGACACCACAAGGTACGAAGACACCGTAAACAACAGGTACTAAAATCCCGTCCTACGCGCAAAAATCCGTGCATACCCGTTAACAAATATCTTTTATCAACGTCCGCTTATCTGCAATACACAGCCAATTAAAATCAAACGCAGGTAAACAAAAAATAAAAGTCCAGTTATATTAACAACACTAATCAACAGTAACGGCGTCGTACAATTGATGGCTTGATTGCCGAGCTGTAATTTCGTCAACTGTCTTATAGTATCTAATACAACTAATAACTCCAATTCAACTTCTCAGTTTGATTAGGGGTAATTTTCAGATAAATATGTTGGAACAACTGATCATGTACCATCTAACAACTCGAAATAAACTCAACTATACAACACTTAAATCAACACAAAAAAGTTCATACACATTCAATAGTCATTAAATTTGCATATGAAGCCCCGCCTTGTTCTATCCGCCATGTCAGTATTGGTTAAAAATTGTCACTACGTCGCTCATAAGCTATTCCTTTATTCCAATGACGTTCCCTATTTTCAAGTCACTATCCTTTGATGAGAATTTGACACAATGCTGGTATTCCAAACATAGCCAGATTCAAGCTACATATTCCACATGTCCGAATGACTGTATCTTATATATAGCGATATTTGTCTTCAGATGACAGGTTGAGAATGTCTGATTTGCTAGGTTTGCTCAGTCAATCAAAATGTACCCGTGATTATCCTGAGATCGTGCGAATACGTTCATGGTTACGGGTGACCGAGCAACATGAGTAAATATATCCACTTGTTAATTGTTCACGTCGAGAGGAGCTGTTTTGAAAATCACTGGGATGGAAATATAAAACGAGAGTACAGAAAGAAACGTTATATATTTTTTTTTTCATAATCCTTTCAATTATATGAGATTTTATAATATTTCTTCCTCCCTGTCTTTAATCAGTGGAAATCGTGATAGCGCAGTCGTGGGGCGTTCGCTTCAGGTGTGGAGTTCGAGCCCCGCTGGAGCCGTTACGATTGTGCCCTTAGGCACGGCATTTAAATTCCACTTGCCTCTTCTCTCTCACTCGTTGCGATGGATTCCACCAGGAATGAGGTCTCGTGAGTGATTAATATATGTTGTAAGAACTTGTTTCGCAATCGAGCTAAAATAAATGTGTATAAACTAATCAATTGAATTATAAATAACTGTATTTGTTTCGGTGTTTTGTTGACAGAAATAAACATTTACGGGTAAAGGTTTTCTTTACGTGGGTAGTGAACAAAAGTCCCCGCAAGAAATGGAGACGGAGTAACTTATTTGCAGACGAGCCTAGCACGACATGTGTAGTATACCTCACCACCACACTGGCTAGGCTAGTGCTGCTGGCACTTTACAGACGGATATGTAGTCCAGTGGTAACACGCTGGACTGGTAATCCAGGGATCGCAGGTTCGATAGCCCGTCTGACCCTAATACAATTAACAGTCTTTCAGATGGGACGTTAAACCGAGGTCTCGTGTCGGTGCTTTACACCGTGCACGTAAAAGAACCAGAGGAGATTCTGGAATTGGTCTATGTCTGTATCATGCACTATCCTCCAACATCTAAAATAACTATCAGGAGGAGTCGCTCATATGGGCAACCGATAGCGACGATAAATAAACGTAAAACACACGCGTCTAGGCTAGTGCTGCTGGTACTCGCATTAGAATCACCATGTAGGCTACTAAATGCAAGTCGGGAAACTCAGCCACAGCCGGGTGTCAAACCCGGACCACCGGCGTTGTAGTCCAACTTGCCTACAACTATCTACATATCCCTGGATTGCCCATAGAAATAGTGTAGATGCATAAACTATAAACGTATTTGGCAGCACACACTGAAATATGCTTTGTTTTGGGTGTATACATAATGTTACACCCTAGGTGATACGTCGGGTAGAACCACCGACCTTCCGCAAGTCAACTGGATAGCTTCCTCATTTGAAAAGACACCTCCAGTGGGATTTGAACCATTGAGAGACGAGCGACCCGGTGTGCACGTTTCATACGATGCGCGTAAGAAACGCAAAATATACTTAATATTCGACACACAATTTTATATATTTCATCTGAGAAAAATTCACGTCTTCAGAGATAATGTTGGTACTTCGAAAATATACATATCTCAACTTGTTATATCTGAAACAGAATAGATTTTACCGAGATAAATATATAAGAAAAGTAGCGTTTATAAAACAAAACTAGCGTATCTAACCTATCCTACTTTCTGTGACAAATGAATATTTTTGCATCAACATTTCTTTCGGTTGCATAGTTAATTTATCACACCCCATCGTTGTTTTTCTCACTTTTAAAGGTGGTTGCACAACAGACGACGTTCACACAAAGTTGGCGCCATCATACCACAAAGCGGTGTTTCTATTATAACTGCACGAAAGTGAAAAATGCTTCTTTGCCACCCGTTTCCGCAGTTTTAGTGAATGCTAGACTCTCGAAAACTCTTACAGGAAGTTTGGAACCACTTTGTAAGGGAACAATAAGACCACCTACAGATAAGATCTCATTTAGGACACCCGATGTCTTTGTAGATTCCGAAATCAATAACGAATCGAGTCGATAATTTATCAAGACAATCCCAGTTGCGGTGTATTGTTTTATGCATAGAGCAAATCGAAATGCATTTTGTCAAAAGCTCGACAGGATAGTGCATATGAAATGGTTGGATAGCTGTTCATTTACCTCCAGACTTGGAGTCGTATGTGGCGGAAGTGACTGGGGATGGACTGAGTCACGTTATTTTGTACTACTTTGATCAAATGCTTATTGTACAGTGTTTTAACCGTTATTAGTTACTTTACAAAACATATTATCTCTCTTCAATAGTTTGTACAAATTTATTTTTTATTTTAGCTCGATTGCGAAACAAGTTCTTATAACTTATATTTAATCACTCTCGAGACCTCATTCCTGATGGAATCCATTGCCACGAGGGAGAGAGAAGAGGCAACTTGGAAATTAAATGCCTTGCCTCATGGTAGATTAACTTTTGTTAAATGAGTTCTCTCGTTAAATAAAGTCTTTATTATTATTATTATTATTATTATTATTGCCTAAGGGCTCAATCGTAACGGCTCCAGTGGGTTTCGAACTCCGGATCTTTCGCACATGAAGCGAACGCGCATCCACTGCTCTATCACGACTTCCAATTGTCTCAAAACCTCTGAGTTAAGCATCCGCCATATTTGAGGGATTCGATCATTTATATTTCATTACGGACGATTAACGTTCAATACAAAAATATTTATATTTCCTTGCAACTGACTGCGGGACGAAGTGTTTTATGTTATGTTTGAGTGTATGTATATGGGTGTAATGCCGCACTAACTGCTTGGTTCATATGGTGACTCCCCAGCTGTTAGTGGTGGATGAACAACCCGTAAGCCCCTTCAAGCAGTATGCCAGGCACGAGGGCGTACCCGGGTAGAAACAACGGCATGCCGCGAGCAAGTTGGATTGATTCATCACCTGAAAGAACACTGAGTTGGATTGATTCATCACCTGAAAGAACAAGTTGGATTGATTCATCACCTGAAAGAACAAGTTGGATTGATTCATCACCTGAAAGAACAAGTTGGATTGATTCATCACCTGAAAGAACACTGAGTTGGATTGATTCATCACCTGAAAGAACACTGAGTTGGATTGATTCATCACCTGAAAGAACACTGAGTTGGATTGATTCATCACCTGAAAGAACACTGAGTTGGATTGATTCATCACCTGAAAGAACACTGAGTTGGATTGATTCATCACCTGAAAGAACACTGAGTTGGATTGATTCATCACCTGAAAGAACACTGAGTTGGATTGATTCATCACCTGAAAGAACACTGAGTTGGATTGATTCATCACCTGAAAGAACACTGAGTTGGATTGATTCATCACCTGAAAGAACACTGAGTTGGATTGATTCATCACCTGAAAGAACACTGAGTTGGATTGATTCATCACCTGAAAGAACACTGAGTTGGATTGATTCATCACCTGAAAGAACACTGAGTTGGATTGATTCATCACCTGAAAGAACACTGAGTTGGATTGATTCATCACCTGAAAGAACACTGAGTTGGATTGATTCATCACCTGAAAGAACACTGAGTTGGATTGATTCATCACCTGAAAGAACACTGAGTTGGATTGATTCATCACCTGAAAGAACACTAAGTTGGATTGATTCATCACCTGAAAGAACACTGAGTTGGATTGATTCATCACCTGAAAGAACACTGAGTTGGATTGATTCATCACCTGAAAGAACAAGTTGGATTGATTCATCACCTAAAAGAACAAGTTGGATTGATTCATCACCTGAAAGAACAAGTTGGATTGATTCATCACCTGAAATAACAAAGTTGGATTGATTCATCACCTGAAAAACACTGAGTTGGATTGATTCATCACCTGAAAGAACACTGAGTTGGATTGATTCATCACCTGAAAGAACACTGAGTTGGATTGATTCATCACCTGAAAGAACACTGAGTTGGATTGATTCATCACCTGAAAGAACACTGAGTTGGATTGATTCATCACCTGAAAGAACAAGTTGGATTGATTCATCACCTGAAAGAACAAGTTGGATTGATTCATCACCTGAAAGAACACTGAGTTGGATTGATTCATCACCTGAAAGAACACTGAGTTGGATTGATTCATCACCTGAAAGAACAAGTTGGATTGATTCATCACCTGAAAGAATAAGTTGGATTGATTCATCACCTGAAAGAACAAGTTGGATTGATTCATCACCTGAAAGAACAACAAGTTGGATTGAAAGAAATTCCACCGACCCAGTGGGATTCGAACTTACAGCAGTGAGAATCAAGTGATTTGAAGCCAACAACAGTAAACACTCGGCAACTATTGGCATGGGTGCCAGTCTGTCGATTTTTAACTTCTGGCAAAATGACATATGATCAGAAACTCAATACGGCCCAATTAATAGTCTCGGTGTTAAATATATATTTATTTGACTAACCAGGCAAAATATATCGACGCCTGTTGCCAGGCTCGGCCACTTTGTCTGTGTGGCATATGTGGGATTTTCTTAAGTGTATGCTTATTGTTTTGAAAGGTTGATAAGAATTATGCTCTATTCATTGAGAACTCGTAGTAAATACATAGATGGATGGGACGTTAAACCGAGGTCTCGTGGCGGTGCTGTAAACCGTGCACGTAAAAGAACGAGAGGAGACTCTGGAACGGGTCTCTGTCTGTATCATTACACTATCCTCCAAAAATCTAAAATGACTAATCTCTTCAGGAGGCGTCGCTCATATGGGCAACCGGTAGCGACGGTAAATAAACGTAAAACACACAATACATAGATTTATCCTTCCTGTAACGTCAGGGGTGGTATGTTGTTTTGTATATGTTTAATATGTAAATATTATGTTATATTTCGGGTTTTACGCCTGCATCAGCACCATTTTGGGCTATATCGCCGGCGGGCAGTATACCTAACAACACCTTTCCTGGGCAGGTAAATAATCATGACTATGTACTACTATATGTATACGTCTTAATAAACGTCTGTTCTGTTGTGTTCTATGTTAGTCAAATGAAAAATAACGTTATGTACAAAAACCGTTCAAAAAAATTAGAAGGGATACAATATAAAATAAATGTTACGTTTAGGAAATAAGAACAAGTTTCACTTTATAAAACCCGCGA
The DNA here is from genome assembly GCA_014843695.1 of Archivesica marissinica. NCBI lineage: Eukaryota > Metazoa > Mollusca > Bivalvia > Venerida > Vesicomyidae > Archivesica > Archivesica marissinica. Next base: position 73,513,443 of record CM026386.1, on the reverse strand, counting down.
CTTATTAACTCTTTCTCTGCCAATGTCGCATAAAAGCGACTTTACGAAAAGCAGAGAATCCGATCAGACAGAACAGAACATGTCGTCTGATCAGGCTGTATGCTGATTGCTCTTCAGACAGTGTAGCTGAAGCACCTGTCCGAATAGCAAATAGCATATATCCTGATCAGACGCGGTGCTACGCCGCGGCTGTTCTGGAGTTATGTTGTTTACATATACTCTGAATTTATTCGGCGCTGAAAGAGTTAATGAATCTCCGATGTTAATCATATAGCTTCATTTATATTGAACGTCGCTAGAAATCAATATAAGTAAAATGAGTGATTTCATGATTAGCATTAGTTCTGCTATTGAGCTAATATTCGTGTGTTTCGTGTTGCTAGCAATACTTGCACGTGTCTTTCACGCGCACGTTGCTGGTTTCCTCGTGCATAAGGAACATACGTAAGCGGTTTGTTCAGACAGACGGATCTGTAGTCCAGTTGTTAACACGTTGGACTAGTAATCCGGGGATCGCAGGTTCGATCCCCCATCTGACCCTAATAAAATTAACAGTCTTTCAGATGGGACTTTAAATCGAGGTCTCGTGTCGGTGCTGTACACCGTGCACGTAAAAGCGTGTTACCACTGGACTACAGATCCGTCTGTGTATATCACGTGTATATGACAATCTTAGATATGGCATCAATGAGTACCAACTTGTGCTTTTGATTTAAGTTATTAACCGTTGTCTACATAAGCCACATATTTTGAAGAGATTTTGAAATCCTAAGCAAAGTATCATTACGACAGATGGATCTGTAATCCAGTGGTAACACGCTGAACTGGTAAGCCAGGGATCGCAGGTTCGATCCCCCATCTGACCATAATAAAATGAATAGTCTTTCAGATGGGACGTTAAACCGAGATCTAGTGTCGGTGCTGTACACCTTGCACGTAAAAGAACCAGAGGCGACTCTGGAATTGGTCTCTGTCTGTATCATTGCACTATCCTCCAAAATTCTAAAATGACTAATCTCTTCAGGAGGCGTCGCTCAAATGGTCAACCGGTAGCGACGATAAATAAACGTTAAACAAACAAAAGTATAATTACGCCATTTGCACGACCACGTCTACTTTGAACTAGGAACTTATGTCATTATCTGTCAAGAATGAGGTCTCGAGATCGATTATACTAATGTTGCAAGAAATTGTTTCGTAATCGAGCTCTAATAAATAGGTATAGACTAAATTCTGTTATAATACAAAACTAGCAATTGGTTGGTCCTGTACAATAATAATAATAATAAAGACATTATTTTACGAGAGAACTCATTTAACAAAAGTTAATCTACCACGACGCTTTCAACATATATACAAATCAAATGAAAGGACTATAAGTGAAAACTGCATATTGGAATTATATAGTAATGACGGTGACCATTTGCTGTATATAATTCTCTTTGTTTAGGGGGCCTTATGGAAGATTGGCCTTGTCCAATACGTTCCTCGTTAAATAAAATCATTATTATTATATTTGCAGAGGATTTACGATTATGCTTTGATATGCAGGGTTTAACTTTACATTATATGTCGATTCTCCAACTATTATTTGTGAAGAATGACCCCGAGTGTGCCCCTCCGAGCGAGCAGTATTTCACGCACATTCAGACACCCGGGTAGAACCACCGATCTTCCGCAAGGCAGCCGGATAGCAGTGGGCATGCCGTGTGTATGTGTATGTGGGCATGCCATGTGTATGTGGGCATGCCGTGTGTATGTGTATGTGGGCATGCCGTGTGTATGTGTATGTGGGCATGCCGTGTGTATGTGTATGTGGGCATGCCGTGTGTATGTGTATGTGGGCATGCCGTGTGTATGTGTATGTGGGCATGCCGTGTGTATGTGTATGTGGGCATGACGTGTGTATGTGTATGTGGTCATGCCGTGTGTATGTGTATGTGGGCATGCCGTGTGTATGTGTATGTGGGCATGCCGTGTGTATGTGTATGTGGGCATGCCGTGTGTATGTGTATGTGGGCATGCCGTGTGTATGTGTATGTGGGCATGCCGTGTGTATGTGTATGTGGGCATGCCGTGTGTATGTGTATGTGGGCATGCCGTGTGTATGTGTATGTGGGCATGCCGTGTGTATGTGTATGTGGGCATGCCGTGTGTATGTGTATGTGGGCATGCCGTGTGTATGTGTATGTGGGCATGCCGTGTGTATGTGTATGTGGGCATGACGTGTGTATGTGTATGTGGGCATGACGTGTGTATGTGTATGTGGGCATGCCGTGTGTATGTGTATGTGGGCATGCCGTGTGTATGTGTATGTGGGCATGACGTGTGTATGTGTATGTGGGCATGACGTGTGTATGTGTATGTGGGCATGCCGTGTGTATGTGTATTAATATGCGGAACTGCACGATACAAGGACATTATCCGAATATATATCCCGGTTATTGTCGTTCACTTAAAAGCACACGCCGCTCGCCGCTCGCCGCTCGCCGCTCGCCGCTCGCCGCTCGCCGCTGTATGTTCGAATCCCACCGTGGAGTCGAGTAACTTCCCAGGAGTGGTTAGCGGATGGTCGATGGTTCTACCTGGGTGGGAATCTGAGGTTTTCCTCCATCAATAACACATTTAGTGTAACATGGACATAAGATATGCTAATATATCCTTACACAAACCATCACGAATGAGATACTCATCCTGCTATACGATGTTACCATTAATTGAGCATGCTAATTTTTTTTTTGATTTAACCATATTTTATTGCATATGCATATTAAACAGTACAGTTGACATACATGCATGATACAGAATAGAAATTAACAATGTATAAGATGCATACATACATGTGTGTAACATTGCAAAAGGGTCGGGCCACAAGTTATAACCAACATTAGAAAACGGCCCTTCCCAAATTAGGAATATACCATCACAGTATCTGTCAGGCTGAATATATTAAAGGTCCTTCCTGTGAAAAAAATGTGTACGTAAAGGTGACATATATAATATACCTGTCAGATATAACCAAATTGTCGGGAAATGAACAAAGTTCATATTTAAATGCCAAGAGCGGCTTTTTTTTTAAATGCCATTTTGACGTGTTGCTTGGTGATAGGTAGTTAGTCTGTAATTTATGTCGCCACACGTGCTTGAAAGCCAATTTAGCCTCCTAACGACTATCCGCTATAATGGGCGCTTAATTTGAAAATGACTTGCAAAATGACCAATTTAAGCATATGATTACTTTAAATGTCAGACTGCTGCCCGATAATTCCATCCACGTGCCATGACATTTACAATATAGAGCTCAGTTTAGATTTTGGCGAACAAGTGATAATCACAGCTTTGCACCCTGTGAAACATATTATTTGCTTGCTATAACTAAATATTATCTTACATACACTTGCATAGCTTCATTGTGCAGGCATTAGCGAGATGAATTACGCGATGAGTTACGCGAGAACAGTAGAACGAGAGCCATTGTCGTAAGTTATCCTTACAAGATCGCAACAGCTGATTAGTATATTACTATTAGACGGATCAGTAATCCAGTTGTTAACACGTTGAAATTCGAATCCATAGATCGCAGGTTCGATCCCCCGTCTGACCATAATAATATTAACAGTCTTTCAGATAGGTATCATGTATCGTTGCTAGACACCGGGCATGTAAACGAACAATGGATGCTTCTGGAATTGGAACGTGTGTCTTCTGTATGGTTTAGCTTTAATCAAACGATTTGTAAATGTGTATTTTCCATATAGCATCAGATGAATGGTATTTTACGATACATTACGTTACGTTACGTTTTGCTATGATACGCTACGTTACGTTATGCTAGCTACGTTACGCTACGTTACGCTACGTTACGCTACGTTACGCCACGTTACGTTTATTACGCTACACTATAGTACGTTAGTTACGCTATGCTGCGCTACGGTACGTTGTGCTACGCTATGTTACGTTACGTTATGTTACGTTACGTTAAATACGCTATGGTACGCTATGGTCTGTTGCGCTACGTTGTGCTATGTTGCGTTAGTTACGTTACGTTGCGGTACGGTATGGGCACTTGCGCTGTGATTGTCCATCACCACTGTATGTACGAATCCCTCTTGAGATGTGGAATTGTTTCATTTGAGAATATATCCAGCTGGCCTGTGGAAGATCTGTGGTTCTACCTGTGTGCCGCCTGTGTGTGAAATATTGCTCGGAGGACCATCGGGATTTCCCCTACCAGTAACAGTCGCTATATGACCTAGGTTGTTGTGTGACTTCAAACCCCGTAAACAAGTATTTAGATAATGGACTGTGTGTTTCTTACGTTATATATCGTCGCTGCCGGTTGCCCATATGAGCGACGCCTTCTTTAGTCAATTAGTCAATTTAGATTGTGTAGGATAGTGCAATGATACAGACAGAGAACCATTCCAGAGTCTCCTCTGGTTCTTTTACGTACACAGTAGAGCACCAACACAAGTCCTCGCATTAAAGTCCCACCTAAAAGACTGTTAATATTAATAGTGTCAGACGGGGGGTTACAGTCCTGTGTGTTAACCGCTATAATGTACTGCATAATAAACTGACTATAAATTCATAAAATATACTATGATTATTTCACAGACGGATCTGTAGTCCAGTGGTAACACGCTGAACTGGTAAGCCAGGGATCGCAGGTTCGATCCCCCATCTGACCATAATAAAAATGAATAGTATTTCAGATGGGACTTTAAACCGAGGTCTCGTGTCGGTGCAGGTAGCGACGATAAATAAACGTAAAAAAAGATTATTTCCAGGCAATTACCCACTCTATGCAACAATGTACAACATATTGTGAAGATCACTGTGCAGATTTATACAACGGAACACGATGATAGAGTGGAGAAAATATACATAATTATAGTGAAATACAGTTGTTTACGGTCGTGTTTAGTTGTATCCATTGTTCACATTAGAGATACGATATTGTATGTGGTTGCATACGTTGTGTAATTATTCATTTATATATGTTCACTATTGACATAGTACGTGTATATATTTCATTAATATTCCGAGTACAGTCAAACCTGTGTGAAACAGCCAGCCAAGTGAATCAGGGACAGCTGTTGCTTAGTAATAATAATAATAAAAAAAAAATAATAAAGTCTTTAATTAACGAGAGAACGCATTTGAACAATTAAGTCAATCTACCACGTGGCCCTCAACAAATTAAAACCTGAAATAGCATAATGCAACATGTAAACATTAACCAGTAAATCTTTCGTAGGAAATAAGATATAAACTTAGCACAGGCGGCTGCTTAAAAGAGGTCAAATGTATAATAAAACAAGATATTGGGAATCTGGAAACTAGATGCTTAATATAAGTTGACTGTTTAATAGAGGTGCCCACTGACACTGTTTACATATAAACACACCCGTGTTAGTGGCCAAGTCACGTCAACTAATGTTTGTTTATTATGTCACCCTATTGAAAGGGCATATGACTTATGAGACACCTCTTATGAACACCAGTACTGTCTTGCCGAATCCTATCCTTGTAAGCCAGAAGCCAGTCAATCGGTAGCCATTACTTAATTATAGATGATGGCTCACCAACGGACCATGAACCCCTGACGAGATTCGAACCTTTGATCTTCCGCTCCGTAGCCGGATGCCTTAGCAACTAGGTGGATACCGTACATTCTGATAAAAAGGATATTTAAATCAAACAAATTAGAATGCACTGGGCAAGACTGAACTGAGCAGGACTGAATTGAGCAGGACTGAACTAAGCAGGATTGAACTGAGCAGGACTGAACTGAGAAAGACTGAACTGAGCAGTGACTGAGCAGGACTTAACTGAGCAGTGACTGAGCAGTGACTGAGCAGGACTGAACTGAGAAAGACTGAACTGAGAAAGACTGAACTGAGCAGGACTGAATTGAGCAGGACTGAACTGAGCAGGACTGAACTGAGCAAGACTGAACTGAGCAAGACTGAACTGAGCACGACTGAACTGAGCACGACTGAACTGAGCACGACTGAATTGAGCACGACTGAACTGAGCAAGACTGAACTGAGCAAGACTGAACTGAGCAAGACTAAACCGAGCAGTGACTGAGCAGGACTTAACTGAGCAGTGACTGAGCAGGACTGAACTGAGAAGGACATTACTGAGCAGGACTTAACTGAGCAGTGACTGAGCAGGACATTACTGAGCAGAAATACACGGGATGAACCGGAACACAACATAATATTTACAGTGAATTTGATTCATTGACAGACACCATTAATTACACACACGTGTCTATTTCCATCCAACCGGAAATGTAGTTTTATTTTGTGAACATAGGTATGCCATGATTTTGCAAAATGTTATCAATAAACGCAATGTGGACGTCTGCGTGTCTCCTCTCGGACCATTTCACAGGAGACATGGAAACAACTCTTTCGTGTTCACTTTCTCACAAGTGTACTTGTAAAACCTGTGATAAATATCAGGGTTGTGTTGCTAGGAATGCTTAAGGCCCTGTCATACTCGATAATTATATATAATTAATGTACGGAGGTGCAATAATTAGTCTCCTGTACAACAATCGGTACATATTGGTCCATTGAAGAGTCGTGTCAAAATTAAAGCAATGTTTTCCTTTGATATTTATCGCGTTTATATTTTTTGTCTCAGCTAAAGAAAACAGCCAGGTAGGTTTATTATTTATTTCTACTATATATATATGCATATAATATGTAAATTGACCCTAATAAAATTAACAGTCTTTCAGATGGCACGTTAAACCGAGGTCTCGTGTCGGTGCTTTACACTGTGCACGTACAAGAACCAGAGGAGATTCTGGGATGGGTCTCTGTCTGTATCATTGCAATATCCTCCAAAATCTAAAATGACTAATCTCTTCAGGAGGCGTCGCTCATATGGGCAACCGGTAGCGACGATAAATAAACGTAAAACACACATAAATTGATAAGCATATCTATACTAGAAAATGGTATGCACATATGTTCAGTTTAAATGTTATAATACTAATATAGTAGTAATAATAATAATAAAGACTTTATTTAACGAGATAACTCATTTGAACAATTAAGTCAATCTACCATGAGGCCCTCAACAAATTAGTTTATACAAATTTATTTTAACTCGATTGCGAAACAAGTTCTTATAACTTATATTAATCACTCTCGAGACCTCATTCCTGATGGAATCCATCGCCACGAGGGAGAGAGAAGAGGCAACGTGGAATTTAAATGCCTTGCCTTAGGTGCACAATCGTAACGGCTCCAGCAGGGCTCGAACTCCAGACCTTTTGCACCTGAAGCGAACGCGCATCCTCTGCGCTATCACGACTTCCACAATTCCTCAACAAATTAAAACATGAACTAGCATAAAGACACATGTAAACAGTAACCAGTAAAACTTTCATAGGAAATAAGATATAATTAATCAGAAGTAGCGAATCAGTGGGTTCACACATTGGACTTGTAATCCAGGGGTCGCAGGTTCGATCCCCATGCACCTATACCAATTCTAAAATCACTCATAGCATGGTATTTCGAGTGATACATTGTGTCTTACACCGTACACGTTTAATTCTTTCACCGCCAATGTCGCATAAAAGCGATATCGCAAAAATCAGAGAACGGATATGTAGCCCAGTGGTAACACGCTGGACTGGTAATCCAGGGATCGCAGGTTCGATCCCCCGTCTAACCATAATAAAATTAACAGTCTTTCAGATGGGACGTTAAACCGAGGTCTCATGTCAGTGCTTTACACCGTGCACGTAAAAGAACCAGAGGAGACTCTGGAATGTGTCTCTCTCTCTCTCTCTCTCTCTCTCTCTCTCTCTCTGTATCATTGCACTATCCTCCAAAATCTAAAATGACTAATATCTTCAGGAGGCGTCGCTCATATGGGCAACCGGTAGCGACGATTAATAAACATAAACACACTCTCAGAGAACCCGATCAGACAGAACAGAATTAAGTAAGATATAAGCCTCAAACGGATCCAATATGTCAACTATTGGCAGTGTGTTCGGCGTTACGTGCCTCACACAGTCCAATAGTTTACATATTTGATCTGTTGCAGCTTATAGCCTATACATATTATTCAATATACAAATAACTATACTAGTATGCATATTCATGTATACACAGCCGTTTTCATATTACACTATGCAGTTAATGTATATTGAGGCTGCAATAAGCAAGCAGAAGAAGTGGAAGTCGTGATAGCGCAGTGGTAGAGCGTGCGCTGCAGGTGCGAACGTTCGGAGTTCCAGCCCAGCTGGAGCCGTTACTATTGTGTCCTTAGACAAGGCACTTAAATTCCACGTTGCCTCTTCTCTCTCCCTCATGGCGATGTATTCCACCAGGAATGAGGTCTCGATAGTGATTAAATGTTGTAAGATCTTGTTTCGCAATCGAGCTGAAATAAATGTGTATACACTAATAATAAGTAAATAAATTATTTATTTATTATCGTGGCATGTTGATAACATAAAGTAACATTCATAAACAGTAAGACATACATATACCTAATTATACAATCCGTAAACCTCCCGACCGGGGATCTAACTCACCCCATCCATCGTCAGACAGACATCCCCAATTGTGAGATCTACATCAATCGCGAGTTAGACGTCATAAACCGTGAGGCAGACGTAACCAACCGCGTGATAGACGTCATCAACCATGATAGACGTCAACAATCGTGAGATAGACGTCAGCAATCGTGAGATAGACTTCACAAATCGTGAGTCATACGTCATAGATCGTTATACAGACGTCCTAAAGGTATGCGTCATCAATCGTGAGAGAGGCGTCATTAATCATGAGACAGACATCCCCACCGGTATACCAAATTATGCAAAATTACAGCAGGTGTCGCCTTCTTAGAAAACATTCTAGGGTGCATCAAGAATAACACATTTTTTGTTTTTGTTTGTTTTGTGTTCTCAGTCAAGTAGTATATCTTTATTTTCGTCTCATCAATGTATAATACAATATTACAGACATGTGTAAAATAAATTATCACTATAAAATATACATTGCCATTCTGGAAGAATTATAAGAGACGTTATAATAATGCTTCTAGATACACATAAATTATATCACAATTAGTATTTTAAGATTGACTCTATCATTTATAACTATAACTATGTACACATCTAAAACTGATAAATCTATATGAACGTTGCTATAATCTCCTAATTTAAAAAAACTGCAATAAAACTTGGAGGGGGTAAGATTCTGAATTATCAATATAGGCACTAGCGTGCACTTGTTAAAAAATAGTTTAGAAAACCAGGTATCACCCTTGATCAGGTCAATGGTGACTTGATTAGCAGCATCCATATAGCGGTGATAAAAATCATTTCAAAATTAAAGAGAGCATGACAGTATTTACACATAAAGAACTGTCTAGTTTTTAAGATATTAAAACAGGTCTATGTTGTTTATTTCTTCAACTGTTTAATTGCAACGTAAACTAATTGGTATGACCTCATTTTTCGCAGATCTTCAGACAATAATGGAATGGTTTGTGAAGTATGTGCATACTGCATTCTATAAACCATTTGTATTTTCATGACATTTAATTGGATGGTCTGTGTTTAATGCAAGCTTGGTTATACATGCATATTTCTGATATTGATATAAGGCATCATAGATGTTCAACATTTTTAAATTAGTTTTTGAAATATACACAAGAGAGTGAGAGACTCTGTATGGACACCGTATACACTCCCGCTGTCATCCTATTGACCACGTTGACCTTATTTCAATTCATTAATAACAATATTAAACGATATTACCCAATATTAGCATAGAATCAAACGATTCTTAACCGATTAATATCCAGTTTCGCGGGGGCGTAAATTTAATTTTCGTTCTTTTAGAAATTGGACAATGGTAGTAATTGTGAAACTAGCATCATATCAACCGGTCAGCGATCTCAATAACTATTCATATTTATATTCTTAAGTCCAATAATATCACTTAGGCATACATGAAAGGCAATTATACCCGCGCAATTAGGATAATGCGTATACAGTTTTAGCCGGGGATGAGGACAGGGTCACAGTAAAATACGCCCATACTAATTTACTCCAGGGATAGGTTTCCTTGAAGAAATTAAAGAGTGTACACTTTATTTCTTTTAAAACGATCACGAAACAAGTGAATGGATGAAAGCGTGTATACTGCCCTTCCTGGTGGAGGAACCCATTGTATGTCCTCGATGCTGAAGGAACCCAGGGTACCGGTCATTCATGTTGGGGAAACCCAAGGAATCCGGAGAAAACTCATCGGCTCATTGGCTATCACCATACCATCTAAAATGTCCCAAGGACCGCATCTGTTTTAGCTAAGACATGTCGTACACTACTATGTATATATAATAAATATATATGTGACAGGCATTTCGCTATCAACCAGTGGATAAACAGTCAGCCTATCTACCCACCTCCATATATATTACTGTGGAACTATATGAGATTCTGGCCGTTATATGAATGTCTGTTTGACTACTACATTGTCAATGCATGTAAGCAGTCAGAATATCTACCCCGCCTCTATATATATTACTGGGACATCATGAGATTCTGGCCGTTATATGAATGTCTGTTTGACTACTACATTGTCAATGTATGTAAGCAGTCAGCATATCTACCCCGCCTCCATATATATTACTGGGACATCATGAGATTCTGGCCTGTATATGAATGTCTGTTTGACTACTACATTGTCAATGTATGTAAGCAGTCAGCATATCTACCCCGCCTTCATATATATTACTGGGGGACTACATGAGATTCTGGCCGTTATATGAATGTCTGTTTGACTACTACATTGTCAATGTATGTAAGCAGTCAGCATATCTACCCCGCCTTCATATATATTACTGGGACTACATGAGATTCTGGTCGTTATATGAATGTCTGTTTGACTACTACATTGTCAATGTATGTAAGCAGTCAGCATATCTACACCGCCTTCATTGATATTACTGGGCCATCATGAGATTCTGGCCTATAATATGAATGTTGGTTTGGCTACTACATTGTCAATTGGTGACGGGGCCAAGAGGTGCTTCTTTGTGGGAACAAGTTGCGATAGTTTGGTGAAATGGGCCACTGATACATTTTATCCGTATAGATTGGCATGTTAGTTTCAAATTTAATACAAATATGCATATAGCTTGGCCTATTGCTGAAGACAAACAACAGTTGAACATTGATAAGGCATTTAAATTCCACGTTGCCTCTTCGTTCTTCCTCATGGCGATGTATTCCACCAATAATGATATCTCGAGAATGATTCAAAATAAGTTGTAAGAACTTGTATCGCAATCAAACTAAACTAAACTTATATAAACTAACATTGATAAATCCTCCCAACCCAGTATCGCTCAGTGCTAGTATAAAGTGTTCGTTGCCTCTTCTCTCCCCCTCATGGCGACTGATTCCATCAGGAATGAGGTCTCGAGAGTGATTAATATAAGTTGCAAGAACTTGTTTCGCAATCGAGCTAAAATAAATTTGTATAAACTAAAAGTGTTCATTATTTTGGTGTAAGTTTATTTTGGGATTTATTTTAGACTTGTATCAGCTGCAACAAACAGCAACTTGACAACATTATGTGATAAAAGAATACACAAAATGCTTCTCAGACCATTCTTTGAGGTAATTTCATGTACGGACGGCACTCGTATAGAACCACCGACCATCTACAAGCCAACTGGATAGACCATATAGCTGCACTAACGGCACTCGTGTAGAACACCGACCTTCTACAAACCAACTGGCTATACCATATAGCTGCACTAACGGCACTCGTGTAGAACACCGACCTTCTACAAACCAACTGGATAGACCATATAGCTGCACTAACGGCACTCGTGTAGAACCAGCGACCTTCTACAAACCAACTGGATATACCATATAGCTGCACTAACGGCACTCGTGTAGAACCATCTACAAACCAACTGGATAGACCATATAGCTGAACTAACGACAATCGTGTAAAACCATCGATCTTCTACAAGCCAACTGGATATACCATATAGCTGCACTAACGGCACTCGTGTAGAACCATCTACAAACCAACTGGATATACCATATAACCACAACACACCCTGCACTAACGACACTCGTGTAGAACCATCTACAAACCAACTGGATATACCATATAGCTGCACTAACGGCACTCGTGGAGAACCACCGACCTTCTACAAACCAACTGGATAGACCATATAGCTGCACTAACGACACTCGTGTAGAACCATCGATCTTCTACAAGCCAACTGGATATACCATATAGCTGCACTAACGACACTCGTGGAGAACCATCTACCTTCTACAGGCCAACTGGATATACCATATAGCTGCACTAACGACACTCGTGTAGAACCATCTACAAGCCAACTGGATATACCATATAGCTGCACTAACGACACTCGTGTAGAACCACCTACAAACCAACTGGATAGACCATATAGCTGCACTAACGGCACTCGTGTAGAACCATCTACAAACCAACTGGATAGACCATATAGCTGCACTAACGGCACTCGTGTAGAACCACCGATCTTCTACAAACCAACTGGATAGACCATATAGCTGCACTAACGGCACTCGTGTAGAACCATCTACAAAACAACTGGATAGACCATATAGCTGCACTAACGGCACCCGTGTAGAACCTTCTACAAACCAACTGGATATACCATATAGCTGCACTAACGGCACTCGTGTAGAACCATCTACAAAACAACTGGATAGACCATATAGCTGCACTAACGGCACCCGTGTAGAACCTTCTACAAACCAACTGGATATACCATATAGCTGCACTAACGGCACTCGTGTAGAACCACCGATCTTCTACAAACCAACTGGATATACCATATAGCTGCACTAACGGAACTCGTGTAGTACCACCGACCTTCTACAAACCATCTGGATATACCATATGACTGCACTAACGGCACTCGTGTAGAACCACCGATCTTCTACAAACCAACTGGATATACCATATAGCTGCACTAACGGCACTCGTGTAGAACCACCTACAAACCAACTGGATATACCATATAGCTGCACTAACGACACTCGTGTAGAACCTTCTACAAACCAACTGGATATACCATATAGCTGCACTAACGACACTCGTGTAGAACCATCTACAAACCAACTGGATATACCATATAGCTGCACTAACGACACTCGTGTAGAACCATCTACAAACCAACTGGATATACCATATAGCTGCACTAACGGCACTCGTGAAGAACCACCGACCTTCTACAAACCAACTGGATATACCATATGGCTGCACTAACGGCACTCGTGTAGAACCACCGACCTTCTACAAACCAACTGGATATATCATATGGCTGCACTAACGGCACTCGTGTAGAACCACCGACCTTCTACAAACCAACTGGATATACCATATAGCTGCACTAACGGCACTCGTGTAGAACCATCTACAAAACAACTGGATAGACCATATAGCTGCACTAACGGCACCCGTGTAGAACCTTCTACAAACCAACTGGATATACCATATAGCTGCACTAACGGCACTCGTGTAGAACCATCTACAAAACAACTGGATAGACCATATAGCTGCACTAACGGCACCCGTGTAGAACCTTCTACAAACCAACTGGATATACCATATAGCTGCACTAACGGCACTCGTGTAGAACCATCTACAAAACAACTGGATAGACCATATAGCTGCACTAACGGCACCCGTGTAGAACCTTCTACAAACCAACTGGATATACCATATAGCTGCACTAACGGCACTCGTGTAGAACCATCTACAAAACAACTGGATAGACCATATAGCTGCACTAACGGCACCCGTGTAGAACCTTCTACAAACCAACTGGATATACCATATAGCTGCACTAACGGCACTCGTGTAGAACCACCGATCTTCTACAAACCAACTGGATATACCATATAGCTGCACTAACGGAACTCGTGTAGTACCACCGACCTTCTACAAACCATCTGGATATACCATATGACTGCACTAACGGCACTCGTGTAGAACCACCGATCTTCTACAAACCAACTGGATATACCATATAGCTGCACTAACGGCACTCGTGTAGAACCACCTACAAACCAACTGGATATACCATATAGCTGCACTAACGACACTCGTGTAGAACCTTCTACAAACCAACTGGATATACCATATAGCTGCACTAACGACACTCGTGTAGAACCATCTACAAACCAACTGGATATACCATATAGCTGCACTAACGACACTCGTGTAGAACCATCTACAAACCAACTGGATATACCATATAGCTGCACTAACGGCACTCGTGAAGAACCACCGACCTTCTACAAACCAACTGGATATACCATATGGCTGCACTAACGGCACTCGTGTAGAACCACCGACCTTCTACAAACCAACTGGATATATCATATAGCTGCACTAACGGCACTCGTGTAGAACCACCGACCTTCTACAAACCAACTGGATATACCATATAGCTGCACTAACGGCACTCGTGTAGAACCACCGATCTTCTACAAGCCAACTGGATAGACCATATAGCTGCACTAACGGAACTCGTGTAGAACCACCGACCTTCTACAAACCAACTGGATATACCATATAGCTGCACTAACGGCACTCGTGTAGAACCACCGATCTTCTACAAACCAACTGGATAGACCATATAGCTGCACTAACGGAACTCGTGTAGTACTATCGATCCACTACAAGTCAACTGGATATACCATATAGCTGCACTAACGGCACTCGTGTAGAACCATCTACAAACCAACTGGATATACCATATAGCTGCACTAACGGCACTCGTGTAGAACCTTCTACAAACCAACTGGATATACCATATAGCTGCACTAACGGCACTCGTGTAGAACCATCTACATACCAACTGGATAGACCATATAGCTGTACTAACGGCACTCGTGGAGAACCACCGACCTTCTACAAACCAACTGGATAGACCATATAGCTGCACTAACGGCACTCGTGTAGAACCACCGATCTTCTACAAACCAACTGGATAGACCATATAGCTGCACTAACGGAACTCGTGTAGTACTATCGATCCACTACAAGTCAACTGGATATACCATATAGCTGCACTAACGGCACTCGTGTAGAACCATCTACAAACCAACTGGATAGACCATATAGCTGCACTAACGGCACTCGTGGAGAACCACCGACCTTCTACAAGCCAACTGGATCGACCATATAGCTGCAATATCTATGATTGCACCACATGAGAGACAGGTCAATCTGTATCTAGTATACAGTACGAGAGCTTCAGAAGAACGTACATAATAATATTGGAGCTAATATAACCGAAGGTAATCCAGGGATCCAGGTTCGATCCTCCGTCTGACCCTAATAAAATTAACAGTCTTTCAGATGGGACGTTAAACCGAGGTCTCGTGTCGGTGCTGTACACCGTGCACGTAAAAGAACCAGAGGAGACTCTGGAATGTGTCGCTGTCTGTATCATTGCACTTTCCTCCAACATTCTAAAATGACTAATCTCTTCAGGAGGCGTCGCTCATATGGACAACCGGTAGCGACGATAAATAAACGTAAACACAATATAACCGAAGTACAATGTGAACATCTTGTTGTTTTGCGAAACATATTGTGTTAGAAAGACACTTAAGATCTTGAAGCACTCTCTAGACGCTTGTCCACTCGTAATAATGAAGTGCAACCCAGGCAGCAGACGATAACCCTTCAGATACGAACTACACCGCGCCAACCTCTATCTCCCACCGCTGGAGCTCGTATTGATTAGATTTTGTCAAAGCGTTCTCACTGTTGGGACCAAGGACTTCCGATTCAACGAAACACAGCAGGTTTTCGAAATGTCATTGTAACGTGCCCTTATTGCCGTTCTCGTGAGATCTCGCCTTGTGCAACGTACGAAGCGATTTTATTCATACCGTGTTTGGTCGGGTACAACCCATACAAGTTGGGTACGCCTGCTTGTAGCAGATACAGACTTGACGTCTGTTGCTTTGTACGCATTTGATGGGTTACATTTTTGAAATAACAGATCGCAAGAATTTCATTTGTATTTCAAATGATTCAATGGATGGAATCTGAAAATGTGTTCTTCATAGGCCGTACAAGTCTGGATAAAATACGGCTTAGTGGATAAGGCGTCCGCCAGCGGAGAGGGAGGTCGAAAGTTCGAACCTCGTCAGGGGTTCATTCTGATGTGGCCGGTGGTGGTGAGCCGCCAATTAAATGGTTACCGATTGCCTATCAACCAGGCGCCTTGTATTCAAGGATTGGATTCGGGAAATAATGATGTTCATAAGACGTGTCTCATAAGTCAGAAATGGCTTGCCCTTTCAATAGTGGTGACACTATATTAAACAAGCACTTTACTTTTATATATCTGCCTGCTTTCAGACGGCTAACTATATATCTATATATTTTATATTTCTGGTTTTACGCCAGCGGGCAGTTTACCTAACGGCTAACTATAGCAGTGTTTTTAGTATGACAACAGGCATTATAAATGAAATTATGTTATTGCTATGAATCATACCATGGGTATAATTGATATCAACATTTTATTCTCCAAACTATTTGGAAACATCTGTATGATTTTCTAGTACGTTTTTTAAACCTCTGAAACTCAAGATAGTATTAAATCTCAGCGATAGAGTTAAGGGTTTATCGTCTGGTTTAGCTATATTCTCTTCAGAGCCCGCCCCGCCCCCATCCATTGAATTCTCTCTGCATATGAAGGTTTATGGAGGCTTTCAGCGATATATATCAACGCAGAACAATACAAACCCATTAAGTGTCAGTTCAAAATACGCCCAGTTTGAAACACGAACAATCTGCATCCCGAGGCAACTTTATAGACAAACACAGAACGAAATTGCAGACGGTAGAGAAGCGCTTTAAGACATTGTCAAACCGAATGACGGATATGTTCTGACGATTTCCCAATGCGAAACGGCGGTTGAATTCTGAAAGCTGATACTACAGTACAAAACTCACGAAAAGCAAGGCTGCAGTTTCCCGCGACATATGCGACAGAATTTCAGATTAATTTATATTTAGCATATCACATCTATTGGGAGCTGGCGTATTTGTGCACATGCACGTTCAGCTGGCACAAACTCACCTCATATCGGTGCATATTTCATAGTTGCCATTATGACAACGATAACGCTACAAACATAGCAAAGATACAGTTCATGTTGAATAACACTATCAATTAGCGACACCGCTGATTTTTCTATTATCTCCCTTGGCAGATAAAGTCCATGATTTATCCCGAAATGTAAATAGGTCATTTAGTTGGAATACTTTGTTTTTACTGTTGTTTCCTAATTAGATGTTGGGGCATGATATATGTGATTTTATCAAAATCATGTTATTGATAAAAAATATTGTTTACAAATATGTACCCATTGCCTATTCTCTATAGTAGGATATCTGTCGGGATAAAATTATAATAGATATATGTATTAGATATACTAGATATGAATGATCTAAGCATCTCTTATATTAAAACAATTTTATGTTGAGAAAATTAAATATAAATAAATCTATCAAATTATATTATACAGTATATTGCGAACAGGGAACATCAACTATGCTCTTGGACACAATGACTTGTCTTTATTTGGAATAATTAAAGCAATGGATTACGCTATTTAGTAATAAAGAACCTCTCAGTCTGTTATTGCAACCGCCATTTGTGTTAAGTTGTATCAATGTATGTACGGATAGTGTGTTGTGTCGTATTGCATCACGTGGTCACGTATTACGTTGTGTTTTCAAAAAGGCAGTATTTGTCAGTGTGTTTGATTACGTTTATTTAATATATACTTACACTATTTGAGTTAGTAACTCTCCACTATGTTCTCGTTTTCAGTCAGGTTTGGGCTTGGTCCTGGGGTGCAATTCTTGGGAAACCGGACAGTGGATTGAGCAAACGAGCACATATTTTGAAAATTCACAGACTAACTATATTAAATCTTGTAAAATGCATTATGTACATGTTTTCAGCACTAACTACGCCACTTACATTCTGTTGTTCTTAATTTATTTTATGGGGAGGTCCAATCACCAATGTTGTTAGAACTTGTGGCCCAACCCATTTGCTAAATTTCTATTTGGACAACGAGTGTGATTGTTATATACATGTATATAGAGCAATACTATAGTATCAAATCAAAATAATATGTCAGTGTCAAGTTAATGTGGTACATTTTATTTATTATGCATTATACAGACACGTTTAAATAAACAAATTTGAATATAACCACATCTTGTCCGACTTAGTGTCGTCTCATCCCGTTATGGTATATTTGTAGTTTTAAATTTATATTTAGCCGAATAAACCATTGTGCATATCGCAACCATGAACTTCCCAACTCTTTAATCCACATGTTGAACTGAACACTGTGAATGCGACCCACATTGACTGCTCACTGGATTCCGGTCGGTGTGTGTATAATCAGGTCCCTGAGGGAAACCAGCAATATGAGATTAACAACTGATCCTATTGTATTAGGCTAACGAGCGTAGTTTGAAACAGATCCCGTGATATCCCGGAGTCCAGGACACATATGTCGTGTCTTTATCCTAGCCCTACAGAACCACTTGAAAAGCGATTTTCATGCCAGCATCAGCATTGTCGTGGCTAATCAGGGTTAAAATTGGATTAGTGTTGATACTGGCAATTGTCGCAGGAATTCAAATGAAAATGACAATTATAGAATATAAAGATGTTAATTTGACGCATTATGAGATTCTGTACTGCCTCATGACTGTCAGAGAGCGCTGTATCTGGCAGCAAATGTGGGAAATGGCAATCAGAATTGCCAATGAAAGAGTCGTATATACACCATTTTATGTCTTGGTTACGCAAGGGAATGGGGCATTCAAATAAGTGATTGTGAGTTTGAGGAAAGTGAGGTGCTTTGTGTGTATATGCACGGGTGTGACAGTGTGTTGAATGTTTCCGTATTTAATAAATAATGGCAACGGAGCCTCTGTCGCCTAGTTGTTACGGTCGTTTACTTTAAATTACTTGCTTTAGGCTGTCCGATTAGCGCAGTGGTTAGCGCGCTCGCTTCTCACCAATGCAACCCGGGTTCGATCCTCGGACCGGGTGGTCGCCAGATTGGACAGGTAGATTTTCTGCGCGTACTCCGGTTTCCTTCCACACGAATGACCACATATACGCTTTCACCCGCGCCAACGAGAGTGATTAATATAAGTTGTTAGAACTTGCTTCGCAATCGTAAAATAAAACGTTTAAGTTAGGATTACTTGCGCCGCACCACCGTAGGTTCGAATCACATTGGGTGTGTCGAATTGGTGTCGTATTCTTTCAATTGAGGAATCGTGTCTAAAATTCATTAATTCATTGTCCTTCTTTTGTTTGTCATACCACTATGTTGATGTACACGAGCTACTTTCAAACTATCACATTTTTTAACGTTTATTTATCGTCGCTACCGGTTGCCCATATGAGCGACGCCTCCTGAAGAGATTAGTTATTTTAGATTTTGGAGGATAGTGCATGATACAGACAGAGACCCATTCCAGAATCTCCTCTGGTTCTTTTACGTGCACGGTGTAAAGCACCGACACGAGACATCGGTTTAGCGTCCCATCTGAAAGACTGTTAATTGTATTAGGAACCTGCGATCCCTGGATTACCAGTCCAGCGTGTTACCACTGGACTACATATCCGTCTGTCATATTTGTTTTAGGTGGTATATATTTGTATAAAATGTATGTATATTTTTCTGCTGGTTCCTGGCTTATGTTGTCTTTTTCTTTTCTACACAAAACCCCAAAGGGGTGTTCACGTGTTATTTTGGTATACATAAGTACAAGTAATGTAAGTAATATAAAACATAAATGGAATATATTACACCACACACACACACCACCACACACACACCACACACACCACACACACACACACACACACACACACACACACACACCACACACACACACACACACACACCACACACACACACACACACACACACAACACACACACACACACACACACACACACTATCTATATATTGAAAATTGTACATAGCATTCATTGATTGTATGTATATATTATATATGAAAGCGCTGGGGATGGACACCACCAACTGGGAATCCCTCGCAGCAAACAGAATAGCATGGAGACAACAGCTGTCAACGGGCTTAAAGAGGGGATAACTCGTTCTGCAAGCAGCCTCTGACGACAAACGCAGGAAGATGAAAGCCAAACAGTGTGAGTCGCCACCAACTGCATCGCCTTCCAGTGACTCTGTCTTCACGTGCGAAGGCTGCAACAACCAATACAGGTCACGCATCGGACTGTACAGCCAGAGCAGACGGTGCTCATCTGTATACTCAACGGGCGCTAACTCCATAGTCTGACAAGACTGACGGATGCCGAAGATTATATTGAATAATATATATTATATATAAATTGAACACTAGGTACCAAGAACTCAAGATATACATATTTTTTTATATTCAGAAACATGTCCTAGTAATGTAAACAATGTTGCACATTTTTAACGTGTATCATTTCAGGCGGAATACTAGTAGAAAATGTGATTCCGATAAAGACAACACTTGCCCGTTTGTTTCTCTCTAGCTCGATATAGCAAAATTACTACATAATTGCTCAACACGCCGTGTCTACTTTTTCATACCAATGGTGTTTCCGTCACTACTCTTTTATTCACTTCCGGTAAAAGATGGCGACATGCTATGTGATGTATGGCACGGCCGAAAAATATCACTAAATCTGGTTACCACTGATAGACTGTGAAATACAGTTCATTTAAATCTCATTTCAATTATGCCCTAAGGATAATAGATGATGCACGATTTACCAATGTGAAAGAAGAGCGGAATTGTTCCCGGAAGTAGTCGCTCTTCAGAAAGAAAAGCACTAATAGTCGGGGACTTCTGCCGCAAAATGGCGCGTGTCGAAGTAGGAGGAAATTTAGCTTGAAGTGGAAATGCTGTTATTATCGACAGCGGGAGCTTCAAGCTACCACAAACAAAGACAATAATTGTAAATAAAAATATTTTCGAATGATACACCGTTAAATGATGAAGAGGCATGCGCTCTTAAATGACACAGCCCCAGGAAAAACTCGACAGAATCTGTGTTATGTATGTGACCGTAGTGTTTATGCTGCCATGCCAATTCTATTTCTTCCACCAATAAACATGCCGTTTACTTAAGACTCAGTCCTTTGAACACGAGTCTTGCTTAGGTCATTGAAACCTTGAATTAGCTTTAGAACATGAACACAATTATATCAAACAAACTAAACGTGTTGCAGTTAACTAAAGGATATGTAGTTAAATGATCTAATAGCTGTCTTTTCCAGGAGCAATGGGACGTATTGTGATATATTTTAGTTAGGACGAGGCCGTGGAAATGCGAACAACTACTACAACATTTTTGTCTCCTATTTGTCTTTGCATTTGTACATAGATTTCAATAAATCATTTAATTCTTATATTCCAATAACTATGTACGCTACTTCTAAAGAATCATAGAACAAGTCTGCTCATTCTGTTACATCTTCTTGATATAAGGGGAGGGTCGTCACTAATGTTGGTAAAACTTGTGACCCAACCCATTTGCTTCTAAATTATAACAGTTTCACTCGTATAATATTCGTTACATTTCATTTGTTGAACAATTATTGTGCAGTATGTATATATATATGTTAAGCAATAAATATGTTTAAACTAAGCTTTAAAACGTACATATATATTATACATATATTTATAGTATGGAATTTAGCCTGGGAACAGGTGTCGATATATTTTGCCTGGTCAGTCAAATAAATATATTTTAACACCGAGACTATTAATTGGTTGGGCCATAGTATTGAGCTTATCATTTTGCCAGAAGTTAAAAAGTGAAGAGTTGTCGTTCTTCAAATCAACACACATAAACGAGGGTGTAAGTAGAGGGCGCTAAGACCGGTAATCAAGGCTGTCATTTTGCCAGAAGTTAAAAAGTGAAAAATCGACAGACTGGAAACCAGGCTAGAATATACAGATGTGGTATAATAAATATCACATATAGTAATAAACAATGATACACGATATATTTTATGGTCAGAACAAAATACGTGTATAACGGTCTGTTCATTTTTCTGCTTGACATAACATGTCGGATATCACTTCCAGAATATCTTCATGCACTTAGGTAGCCGTGTGTGGTACATGTATTCATGTAAATATGAACGTGTGGCTCAAATCATGTGTTCTGGTTCTATCTAGTTATTGTAACTGTGTTATGTAGAATGTATGATCTATCTTTATGCATGGAGTAAACATTGTAAATGTGGATTGGGGGATGGTGAGGTAGTGTGTAATCATTGTTAATGTGGATTGGGGCATGGTGAGGTATTGTGTAATCATTGTTAATGTGGATTGGGGGATGGTGAGGTATTGTGTAATCATTGTTAATGTGGATTGGGGGATGGTGAAGTAGTGTGTAATCATTGTTAATGTGGATTGGGGGATGGTGAAGTAGTGTGTAATCATTGTTAATGTGGATTGGGGATGGTGAGGTATTGTGTAATCATTGTTAATGTGGATTGGGGGATGGTGAAGTAGTGTGTAATCATTGTTAATGTGGATTGGGGGATGGTGAGGTATTGTGTAATCATTGTTAATGTGGATTGGGGGATGGTGAGATATTGTGTAATCATTGTTAATGTGGATTGGGGGATGGTGAGGTAGTGTGTAATCATTGTTAATGTGGATTGGGTGATGGTGAGGTAGTGTGTAATCATTGTTAATGAGGATTGGGGGTGAGGTATTGTTTAATCATTGTTAATGTGGATTGGGGGAGGGGGAGGTATTGTTTAATCATTGTTAATGTGGATTGGGGGAGGGGAGGTATGTTTAATCATTGTTAATGTGGATTGGGGGAGGGGGAGGTATTGTGTAATCATTGTTAATGTGGATTGGGGGATGGTGAGGTATTGTGTAATCATTGTTAATGTGGATTGGGGACGGTGAGGTATTGTGTAATCATTGTTAATGTGGATTGGGGGATGGTGAGGTATTGTGTAATCATTGTTAATGTGGATTGGGGGATGGTGAGGTATTGTGTAATCATTGTTAATGTGGATTGGGGGATGGTGAGGTAGTGTGTAATCATTGTTAATGTGGATTGGGGGATGGTGAGGTATTGTGTAATAATTGTTAATGTGGATTGGAGGATGGTGAGGTATTGTGTAATCATTGTTAATGTGGATTGGGGATGGTGAGGTATTGTGTAAACATTGTTAATGTGGATTGGGGATGGTGAGGTATTGTTTAATCATTGTTAATGTGGATTGGAGGATGGTGAGGTATTGTGTAATCATTGTTAATGTGGATTGGGGGGTGAGGTATTGTGTAATCATTGTTAATGTGGATTGGGGGAGGTGAGGTAGTGTGTAATCATTGTTAATGTGGATTGGGGGGTGAGGTATTGTGTAATCATTGTTAATGTGGATTGGGTGATGGTGAGGTATTGTGTAATCATTGTTAATGTGGATTAGGGGTGAGGTATTGTGTAATCATTGTTAATGTGGATTGGGGGTGAGGTAGTGTGTAATCATTGTTAATGTGGATTGGGTGATGGTGAGGTAGTATGTAATCATTGTTAATGTGGATTGGGTGATGGTGAGGTAGTGTGTACTCATTGTTAATGTGGATTGGGGGTGAGGTATTGCGTAATCATTGTTAATGTGGATTGGGTGATGGTGAGGTATTGTGTAATCATTGTTAATGTGGATTGGGTGATGGTGAGGTATTGTATAATCATTGTTAATGTGGATTGTGTGATGGTGAGGTATTGTATAATCATTGTTAATGTGGATTGTGTGATGGTGAGGTATTGTGTAATCATTGTTAATGTGGATTGGGTGATGGTGAGGTATTGTATAATCATTGTTAATGTGGATTGTGTGATGGTGAGGTATTGTATAATCATTGTTAATGTGGATTGTGTGATGGTGAGGTATTGTGTAATCATTGTTAATGTGGATTGGGTGATGGTGAGGTATTGTATAATCATTGTTAATGTGGATTGTGTGATGGTGAGGTATTGTATAATCATTGTTAATGTGGATTGTGTGATGGTGAGGTATTGTGTAATCATTGTTAATGTGGATTGGGTGATGGTGAGGTATTGTATAATCATTGTTAATGTGGATTGTGTGATGGTGAGGTATTGTATAATCATTGTTAATGTGGATTGTGTGATGGTGAGGTATTGTGTAATCATTGTTAATGTGGATTGGGTGATGGTGAGGTATTGTATAATCATTGTTAATGTGGATTGGGGGATGGTGAGGTATTGTGTAATCATTGTTAATGTGGATTGGGGGTGAGGTAGTGTGTAATCATTGTTAATGTGGATTGGGTGATGGTGAGGTATTGTGTAATCATTGTTAATGTGGATTGGTGGGGTGGTGAGGTATTGTGTAATCATTGTTAATGTGGATTGCGGGATGGTGAGGTATTGTGTAATCATTGTTAATGTGGATTGGGGGATGGTGAGGTAGTGTGTAATCATTGTTAATGTGGATTGCGGGATGGTGAGGTATTGTGTAATCATTGTTAATGTGGATTGGGGGATGGTGAGGTATTGTGTAATCATTGTTAATGTGGATTGGGGGATGGTGAGGTAGTGTGTAATCATTGTTAATGTGGATTGGGGAAGGTGAGGTATTGTGTAATCATTGTTAATGTGGATTGGGGTATGATGAGGTAGTGTGTAATTATTGTTAATGTGGATTGGGGATGGTGAGGTATTGTGTAATCACTGTTAATGTGGATTGGGGATGGTGATGTAGTGTGTAATCATTGTTAATGTGGATTGGTGGTATTGTGTAATCATTGTTAATGTGGATTGGGGATGGTGATGTAGTGTGTAATCATTGTTGATGTGGATTGGGGGATCGTGAGGTATTGTGTAATCATTGTTAATGTGGATTGGGGGATGATGAGGTAGTGTGTAATCATTGTTAATGTGGAGGATTGGGGGATGAGGTAGTGCGTAATCATTGTTAATGTGGATTGGGTGATGGTGAGGTAGTGTGTAATCATTGTTAATGTGGATTGGGGATGAGGTAGTGTGTAATCATTGTTAATGTGGATTGGGGGTGAGGTATTGTGTAATCATTGTTAATGTGGATTGGGGTGAGGTATTGTGTATTCATTGTTAATGTGGATTGGGGGTGAGGTAGTGTGTAATCATTGTTAATGTGGATTGGAGGTGAGGTATTGTGTAATCATTGTTAATGTGGATTGGGTGATGGTGAGGTATTGTGTAATCATTGTTAATGTGGATTGGGTGATGGTGAGGTAGTGTGTACTCATTGTTAATGTGGATTGGGGGTGAGGTAGTGTGTAATCATTGTTAATGTGGATTGGGGATGGTGAGGTATTGTGTAATCATTGTTAATGTGGATTGGGGTATGGTGAGGTATTATGTAATCATTGTTAATGTGGATTGGGTGATGGTGAGGTATTGTGTAATCATTGTTAATGTGGATTGGGGGTGAGGTAGTGTGTAATCATTGTTAATGTGGATTGGGGTGGTGAGGTAGTGTGTAATCATTGTTAATGTTGATTGGGGGATGGTGAGGTATTGTGTAATCATTATTAATGTGGATTGTGGGATGCTGAGGTAATGTGTAATCATTGTTAATGTGGATTGGGTTATGGTAAGGTATTGTGTAATCATTGTTAATGTGGATTGGGGATGAGGTAGTGTGTAATCTTTGTTAATGTGGATTGGGGGATGGTGAGGTAGTGTGTAATCATTGTTGATGTGGATTGTGGGGTGAGGTAGTGTGTAATCATTGTTAATGTGGATTGGGTGATGGTGAGGTATTGTGTAATCATTATTAATGTGGATTGGGGGATGGTGAGGTATTGTGTAATCATTGAATGTGGATTGGGGGATGGTGAGGTATTGTGTAATCATTGTTAATGTGGATTGGGGGATGGTGAGGTAGTGAGTAACATTGTTAATGTGGATGGGGGATGGTGAAGTAGTGTGTAATCATTGTTAATGTGGATTGGGGGATGGTGAGGTATTGTGTAATCATTGTTAATGTGGATTGGGGGATGGTGAGGTAGTGAGTAAACATTGTTAATGTGGATTGGGGGATGGTGAAGTAGTGTGTAATCATTGTTAATGTGGATTGGGGGATGGTGAGGTATTGTGTAATCATTGTTAATGTGGATTGGGGGATGGTGATGTAGTGTGTTATCATTGTTGATGTGGATTGGGGGATGGTGAGGTAGTGTGTAATCATTGTTAATGTGGATTGGGGGATGGTGAGGTATTGTGTAATCATTGTTAATGTGGATTGGGGGATGGTGATGTAGTGTGTTATCATTGTTGATGTGGATTGGGGATGGTGAGGTAGTGTGTACTCATTGTTAATGTGGATTGGGGGATGGTGAGGTATTGTGTAATCATTGTTAATGTGGATTGGGGGATGGTGAGGTAGTGAGTAAACATTGTTAATGTGGATTGGGGGAGGTATTGTGTAATCATTGTTAATGTGGAGTGAGGGATAGTGAGGTAGTGTGTAATCATTGTTAATGTGGATTGGGGGATAGTGAGGTAGTGTGTAATCATTGTTAATGTGGATTGAGGGATAGTGAGGTAGTGTGTAATCATTGTTAATGTGGATTGGGGGATGGTGAGGTTTTGTGTAATCATTGTTAATGTGGATTGGGGATGGTGAGATATTGTGTAATCATTGTTAATGTGGATTGGGGATGGTGAGGTATTGTATAATCATTGTTAATGTGGATTCGGGGATGGTGAGGTATTGTGTAATCATTGTTAATGTGGATTGGGGGGATGGTGAAGTATTGTGTAATCATTGTTAATGTGGATTGGGGATGGTGAGGTAGTGTGTAATCATTGTTAATGTTGATTGGGGGATGGTGAGGTATTGTGTAATCATTGTTAATGTGGATTGGGGGATGGTGAGGTATTGTGTAATCATTGTTAATGTGGATTGGGGGATGGTGAGGTATTGTGTAATCATTGTTAATGTGGATTGGGGATGGTGAGGTATTGTGTAATCATTGTTAATGTGGATTGGGGTATGATGAGGTAGTGTGTAATATTGTTAATGTGGATTGGGGATGGTGAGGTATTGTGTAATCACTGTTAATGTGGATTGGAGATGGTGATGTAGTGTGTAATCATTGTTAATGTGGATTGAGGGGGTGAGTTATTGTGTAATCATTGTTAATATGGATTGGGGGATGGTGAGGTAGTGTGTAATCATTGTTAATGTGGATTGGGGGATGGTGAGGTATTGTGTAATCATTGTTAATATGGATTGGGGGTATTGTGTAATCATTGTTAATGTGGATTGGGGATGGTGAGGTAGTGTGTAATCATTGTTGATGTGGATTGGGGGTGAGGTAGTGTGTAATCATTGTTAATGTGGATTGGGGATGGGAGGTATTGTGTAATCATTATTAATGTGGATTGGGGGTGAGGTATTGTGTAATCATTGTTAATGTGGATTGGGGATGGTGATGTAGTGTGTAATCATTGTTAATGTGGATTGGGGATGGTGAGTAGTGTGTAATAATTGTTGATGTGGATTGGGGGATCGTGAGGTAGTGTGTAATCATTGTTAATGTGGATTGGGGGATGGTGAGGTATTGTGTAATCATTGTTAATGTGGATTGGGGGATGGTGAGTAGTGTGTAAACATTGTTAATGTGGATTGGGGGATGGTGAGGTATTGTGTAATCATTGGTAATGTGGATTGGGGATGTTGAGGTAGTGTGTAATTATTGTTAATGTGGATTGGGGATGGTGAGGGATTGTGTAATCACTGTTAATGTGGATTGGGGATGGTGATGTAGTGTGTAATCATTGTTAATGTGGATTGGGGG
>CM026386.1:73428719-73484451 GCA_014843695.1 Archivesica marissinica | reverse complement strand
CACCTCTCAACAACAACCACCTCACAACAACACCCATCTCTCAACAACAACCATCTCTCAACAACACTCACCTCTCAACAACATCCACCTCTCAACAACATCCACCTCTCAACAACATCCACCTCTCAACAGCAACCATCTCTCAACAACACCCACCTCACAACAACACACACCTCACGACAACACCCTCTTTTCAACAACACCCACCTCTCAACAACACCCACCTCTCAACAACACCCATCTTTCAACAACATGCACCTCTCAACAACATCCACCTCTCAATTACCTCCACCTCTCAACAACCTATCACTCTCTAACAACCCCACCTCTCTCAACCTCCACCTCTCAACAACACCCAACTCTCTACAACACCCACCTATCAACAACATCCATCCTCCAACAACATCCACCTCTCTACAACACCCACCTCTCAACAACATCCACCTCTCAACAACATCCACCTCTCAACAACCTCTACCTCTCAACAACATCCACCTCTCAGCAACATCCGCCTCTCAACAACACCCACCTCTCAACAACCTCCAGCTCTCAACAACCTCCACCTCTCAACAACATCCACCTCTCAACAACATCCACCTCTCAACAAAACCCACCTCTCAACAGCATCCACCTCTCAACAACATCCACCTCTCTACAACACCCACCTCTCAACAGCATCCACCTCTCAACAACATCCACCTCTCAACAACATCCACCTCTCAACAACATCCACCTCTCAACAACATCCAACTCTCAACAACCTCCACCTCTCAACAACATCCACCTCTCTACAACACCCACCTCTCAACAACATCCACCTCTCAACAACATCCACCTCTCAACAACATCCACCTCTCAACAACACCCACCTCTCAACAACATCCACCTCTCAACAACATCCACCTCTCAACAACATCCACCTCTCAACAACCTCCACCTCTCAACAACACCCACCTCTCAACAACATCCCCTCAACAACACCCACCTCTCAACAACCTCCACCTCTCAACAACCTCCACCTCTCTACAACACCCACCTCTCAACAACATCCACCTCTCAACAACATCCACCTCTCAACAACATCCACCTCTCAACAACATCCACCTCTCAACAACACCCACCTCTCAACAACATCCACCTCTCAACAACATCCACCTCTCAACAACATCCACCTCTCAACAACATCCACCTCTCAACAACCTCCACCTCTCTACAACATCCACCTCTCAACAACATCCACCTCTCAACAACCTCCACCTCTCAACAACCTATACCTCTCTACAACACCCACCTCTATCAACAACACCCACCTCTCTACAACACCCACCTCTCAACAACATCCACCTCTCAACAACATGCACCTCTCTACAACCTCCACCTCTCAACAACATCCACCTCTCAACAACCTCCACCTCTCAACAACCTATACCTCTCTACAACACCCACCTCTTAACAACACCCAACTCTCTACAACACCCACCTATCAACAACATCCACCCTCCAACAACATCCACCTCTCTACAACACCCACCTCTCAACACCATCCACCTCTCAACAACATCCACCTCTCAACAACCTCTACCTCTCAACAACATCCACCTCTCAGCAACATCCACCTCTCAACAACACTCACCTCTCAACAACCTCCAACTCAACAACCTCCACCTCTCAACAACATCCACCTCTCAACAACATCCACCTCTCAACAACATCCACCTCTCAACAACACCCACCTCTCAACAACATCCACCTCTCAACAACATCACCTCTACAACACCCACCTCTCAACAACATCCACCTCTCAACAACACCCCCTCTCAACAACATCCACTCTCAACAACATCCACCTCTCAACAACATCCACCTCTCAACAACATCCACCTCTCAACAACATCCACCTCTCTACAACACCCACCTCTCAACAACATCCACCTCTCAACAACATCCACCTCTCAACAACATCCACCTCTCAACAACATCCACCTCTCTACAACACCCACCTCTCAACAACATCCACCTCTCAACAACATCCACCTCTCAACAACATCCACCTCTCAACAACATCCACCTTTCAACAACATCCACCTCTCAACAACATCCACCTCTCAACAACCTCCACCTCTCTACAACATCCACCTCTCTACAACATCCACCTCTCAACAACATCCACCTCTCAACAACATCCACCTCTCAACAACATCCACCTCTCAACAACATCCACCTCTCAACAACATCCACCTCTCAACAACATCCACCTCTCAACAACATCCACCTCTCAACAACACCCACCTCTCAACAACACCCACCTCTCAACAACATCCACCTCTCAACAACATCCACCTCTCAACAACCTCCACCTCTCAACAACATCCACCTCTCAACAACATCCACCTCTCAACAACATCCACCTCTCAACAACCTCCACCTCTCTACAACATCCACCTCTCTACAACCTCCACCTCTCAACAACATCCACCTCTCAACAACCTCCACCTCTCAACAACATCCATCTCTCAACAACACCCACCTCTCAACAACATCCACCTCTCAACAACATCCACCTCTCAACAACATCCACCTCTCAACAACATCCACCTTTCAACAACCTCCACCTCTCAACAACATCCACCTCTCAACAACACCCTCTTTCAACACATCCACCTCTCAACAACATCCACCTCTCTACAACATCCACCTCTCAACAACATCCACCTCTCAACAACATCCACCTCTCAACAACATCCACCTCTCAACAACACCCACCTCTCAACAACACCCACCTCTCAACAACATCCACCTCTCAACAACATCCATCTCTCAACAACATTCACCTCAACAACCTCCTCTATATAACATCCACTTCTATATAACATCCACCTCTATATAACAACCACTTCTATATAACATCCACTTCTATATAACATCCACCTCTATATAACATCCACGTCTATATAACACCGACGTCTATGTAACAACCAATTCTATATAACACCCACTTCTATATAACATCCACTTCTATATAACAACCATTTCTATATAACACGGACGTCTATGTAACACCCACGTCTATATAACACCCACGTCTATATAACAACCACTTCTATATAACACCCACGTCTATATAACACCCACGTTTTATAACACCCACGTCTATATAACAACCACTTCTATATAACAACCTCCTCTATATAACACCCACGTCTATATAACATCCACCTCTATATAACAACCACTTCTATATAACATCCACTTCTATATAACATCCACCTCTATATAACATCCACCTCTATATAACATCCACGTCTATATAACACCGACGTCTATGTAACAACCACTTCTATATAACAACCTCCTCTATATAACAACCACTTCTATATAACACCCACGTTTATATAACACCCACCTCTATATAACACCCACGTCTATATAACACCCACGTTATATAACACCCACTTCTATATAACACCCACTTCTATATAACACCCACTTCTATATAACACCCACGTCTATATAACACCCACGTTATATAACACCCACTTCTATATAACATTCACGTCAATATAACATCCACTTCTATATAACATCCACGTCTATATAACACCCATGTTATATAACACCCACTTCTATATAACACCCACGTTATATAACACCCACTTCTATATAACATCCACTTCTATATAACACCCACGTCTATATAACACCCACGTTATATAACACCCACGTCTATATAACATCCACTTCTATATAACACCCACGTCTATATAACATCCACTTCTATATAACTTCCACTTCTATATAACACCCACATCTATATAACACCCACATCTATATAACACCCACGTCTATATAACATCCACTTCTATATAACACCCACGTCTATATAACATCCACTTCTATATAACTTCCACTTCTATATAACAACCACATCTATATAACACCCACATCTATATAACAACCACTTCTATATAACACCCACTTTTATGTAACAAACACATCTATATAACACTCACGTCTATATAACAAACACTTCTATATAACACCCACGTCTATATAACACCCACGTCTATATTACAACCACTTCTATATAACACCCACGTCTATATAACAAACACTTCTATATAACAAACACTTCTATATAACACCCACGTCTATATAACAAACACTTCTATATAACACCCACGTCTATATAACATCCACTTCTATATAACACCCACTTTTATGTAACAAACACATCTATATAACACTCACGTCTATATAACAAACACTTCTATATAACACCCACGTCTATATAACACCCACGTCTATATAACAACCACTTCTATATAACACCCACGTCTATATAACAAACACTTCTATATAACAAACACTTCTATATAACACCCACGTCTATATAACAAACACTTCTATATAACACCCACGTCTATATAACATCCACTTCTATATAACACCCACTTTTATGTAACAAACACATCTATATAACACTCACGTCTATATAACAAACACTTCTATATAACACCCACGTCTATATAACACCCACGTCTATATAACAACCACTTCTATATAACACCCACGTCTATATAACAAACACTTCTATATAACAAACACTTCTATATAACACCCACGTCTATATAACAAACACTTCTATATAACACCCACGTCTATATAACATCCACGTCTATATAACAACCACTTCGATATAACAACCACGTCTATATAACAACCACCTCTATATAACATTCACTTCTATATAACAACCACGTCTATATAACACTCACTTCTATATAACACCCACGTCTATATAACAACCACTTCTATATAACACCCACGTCTATATAACAACCACTTCTATATAACACCTACCTCCACGGCCGAGTTGTTTCAAATCAATGCCCCCTCCTCGCCGTTGTAGGTTCGACTCCTCGCCGTTGTAGGTTCGACTCCTCACGGTTGTAGGTTCGACTCCTCACGGTTGTAGGTTCGACTCCTCGCGGTTGTAGGTTCGACTCCTCACGGTTGTAGGTTCGACTCCTCACGGTTGTAGGTTCGACTCCTCGCCGTTGTAGGTTCGACTCCTCGCCGTTGTAGGTTCGACTCCTCGCCGTTGTAGGTTCGACTCCTTGCCGTTGTAGGTTCGACTCCTCACGGTTGTAGGTTCGACTCCTCACCGTTGTAGGTTCGAATCCTCGCCGTTGTAGGTTCGACTCCTCACTGTTGTAGGTTCGACTATTCACGGTTGTAGGTTCGACTCCTCACCGTTGTAGGTTCGACTCCTCGCGGTTGTAGGTTCGGCTCCTCGCCGTTGTAGGTTCGACTCCTCACGGTTGTAGGTTCGACTCCTCACGGTTGTAGGTTCGACTCCTCACGGTTGTAGGTTCGACTCCTCGCCGTTGTAGGTTCGACTCCTCACGGTTGTAGGTTCGACTCCTCACGGTTGTAGGTTCGACTCCTCACGGTTGTAGGTTGGTAGTCATTATAGAGAGGTTGTGTCGTGTAACGCTGACCGACGTCTGCATAGCTAGACGCCCAAAATATATAGTTAGGCGTCCAATAAAGCAGACGGACGGATGCACTGGAAACGAGCATTCTCGAATACAACTTAAAATTACCCTCATCTGTTACAATGTATTTATGCACGCGGTTATTTATCTCCATAATAGGCAATCAAATAATAGTTTGAATTGATTATAGAAGCGAATAATAGGGCATTGTTATCGGCAGGAGATATTAAACGATTTTTAAAAGCTTGTGTGTATGTGATAAGCACAATTTTCCACAAAACGCCAACAGAAAATAGAAATAGAAATTACAGTTATTATCCATTGAAGTGCCATGTTCTAATTTGCCTTAAATTAGACAATATTACAGAGTGGATGTGAATATTTGATAAACAAGGCCTTTTCTACCCTTAATGACAAGGTTGCCAAAATTGAAATTAATTACTCTTTCATTGAGGTAAGCGGCATAATTGCATAAGTACAGTCTCTAATTTTTCTAATTTGTGTATATAACGATCCGATAAAATGCAATATATGCATTTGTAAATTGTGCGAATAGCGAGCGTGTGTGAGGGGAGTACTTTGCAACTACTTTGTGGTTATTCAGTGTTACAGTGTGCCTATACAAATGTATAATACGTACTTTAAAACACATTTGGAAAATATGCACAGTGTTGTAGTCAACGATACAACTTGATTGGGAACAATTAAGAGACGTTATATTCGCCATTAAGATGTGTGCATAGTTCCACGAGTAGTTGCTGCATCGGCTTGTTCTGATTCCGTTTCTTCCGGAAGTGTTTCTCGCAAGTTGTCTGTGTT
Source organism: Archivesica marissinica (assembly GCA_014843695.1). Taxonomy (NCBI): domain Eukaryota; kingdom Metazoa; phylum Mollusca; class Bivalvia; order Venerida; family Vesicomyidae; genus Archivesica; species Archivesica marissinica. The sequence goes on along the minus strand of CM026386.1, from coordinate 73,478,134 downwards.
TGTCTCTACAGCGTTCTCTGAGCTCCCTGCGAGTGATTGAGGTTCGGGATGGTTGCGGTCCTGCGTATTTGAGTAGTAAAACTAGCTGATTCTGAGAGTTTGTGATCGGTTCTGAGAAGACGGATTAAATTATTGTCGATATATTTAGGTTTTCGGTTTATAGATGAACATAATTAAAACTGTAAAAGCATTTATGTGTTATATATGAATGTTAAAAAAAAATTCGTTATTTAGAAACATTAATACAATTTTATAATTATCGTCTATAATACTATATATATATAATTATTGTATATACACCACCTATATATTATTATATATATACCACCTATATATATACCACCTATATATTATTATATATACACCACCTATATATTATTATATATATACCACCTATATATTATTATATATATACCACCTATATATTATTATATATATACCACCTATATATATACCACCTATATATTATTATATATACACCACCTATATATTATTATATATACACACCTATATATTATCATATATACACCACCTATATATTATATATATACACCCCATATTATATATATACCACCTATATATTATTATATATAACCTATATTTTTATATATTTACCACCTATATATTATTATATATACACATCTATATATTATTATATATACACCACCTATATATTATGATATATACACCACCTATATATTATTATATATACACCACCTATATATTATGATATATACACCACCTATATATTATTATATATACATCACCTATATATTATTATATATACACACCTATATATTATTATATATACACCACCTATATATTATTATATATACACACCTATATATTATTATATATATACCACCTATATATTATTATATATATACCACCTATATATATATACCACCTATATTTATTATATATACCACCTATATATATACCACCTATATATTATTATATATATATACACACCTATATATTATTATATATATACCACCTATATATATATACACACCTATATATTATTATATATATACACACCTATATATTATTATATATATACCACCTATATATTATTATATATATACCACCTATATTATATACCACCTATATATTATTATATATATACCACCTATATATATTACCACCTATATATTATTATATATATACCACCTATATATTATTATATATATACCACCTATATTATTATATATATACCACCTATATAATATATACCACCTATATATTATTATATATATACCACCTATATATTATAATATATATATATATACCACCTATATATTATTATATATATACCACCTATATATATACCACCTATATTATTATATATATACCACCTATATATATACCACCTATATATTATTATATATATACCACCTATATATATACCACCTATATATTATTATATATATACACACCTATATATTATTATATACACCACCTATATATTATTATTATATATATACCACCTATATATTATTATATATATACACACCTCTATATTATTATATACACCACCTATATATTATTATATATATACCACCTATATATATATACCACCTATATATTATTATATATACACCACCTATATATTATTATATACACACCTATATATTATTATATATATACCACCTATATATTATTATATATATACCACCTATATATTATTATATATACACCACCTATATATTATTATATATATACCACCTATATATTATTATATATACCACCTATATATTATTAAATACATGTGGAAAATATGTCCAGTGTTGTAGTCAACTATACAACTTGATTGGGAACAATTAAGATATATAATATCTTACAATCTTATAATAATTATATACATGTACAGATTATACAGTTGTATAAGTATACAGAGCAAAACAAAACTGCTCTGCTATGAAGAAGAAGAAGAAGAAGAAGAAGAAGAAGAATTAAACCAAGGTCTCGTGTCGGTGCTGTACACCGTGCACGTAAAAGAACGAGAGGAGACTCTGGAACGGGTCTCTGTCTGTATCATTGCACTATCCTCCAAAATCTAAAATGACTAATCTCATCAGGAGGCGTCGCTCATATGGGCAACCGATAGCGACGATAAATAAACGTAAAAAAAAACGAAGAATGGTTTATTAAGACACACACTTATACAGTTTATGGTCTACATACAACCAATGAATATAACAATAGTAATAACTAATCAACCAATCTTGTATTACATTTACACGTCTCTGACATACCGTACGTACTCCAATAAGGTAGTATTGTAACGCGTGCTTACTAATTGAAGATGTTATTTATGTTTACTATATTAACCCATTCAACACCAAGTAACTCACATGGACTGGTCCATGATATTCATAAACCAATAAATGAATCAGAAAATCACATTTGGACAAGTTCATTTATCAAAATGGGTAATTTTTCTCTAAAAATAGTAATATTACTGGCAAAACGTGCAGATCCTGATGAGACGGCTCGTCACGAGCCGGCTCATCTGGATCTACACTTTTTGTAAGCCTATTTAGAGGTATGTGGTGTTGAAAGGGTTAATCATGTTTACGGATAATCTCAAAATATCCTAAAAGTATATAGTTCGATGGCTGTCGGAGTGCAAACCTACCGCAATCCATTCACTAAATCGATGTGCTTACACCAGTGTTGCACTAAGCACTCGATTGAACTAAGTTGAATTGTTTCTTATTAAATGTAAACTAATATTATTCAAGAGGTTGTCAACATTGTATATAATAGTGATTATTGACTAAAACGGAATACAAACAAAATACCAAAAAACACAATTTTTTTAAAAATATTCCAATATACTCATTACGTTGATTTCGTGTTCATGTATTATTTTGTATATGTAATGTAGTGGAATACATATGATTAACTCTTTCACCGCCAATGTCGCATAAAAGCGACTTTGTAAAAAAGTAGAGAACCCGATCGGACAGAACAGAACATGCCGTCTGATCAGGCTATATGCTGATTGCTCTTCAGACAGTGGAGCTGAAGCACCTGTCCGAATAGCAAACAACATAGATCCTGATCAGACGCGGCGTTAAGAGAATACTAAAAATGAACAAGAAAAATTGAAAACATTAATAGCTGCCCATATAATCTGCTTGACTTCCTCTCCCCGAAACCCCAACCTCAAAACAGGGGTAGCAGTTGTGGGTAGTTGATTGTGTTGTTATTGTTTTAAATTTGGAAAATGTTTGTGAAATACGTGTTAAATAATTAATTATAACAGATATAAGTCGCTAAAATATGCTTCTGCAGTATAAAAACAATATTATTGGCACGTGGGCAACACTGATGGTGATACAATGCTTATTTCGTGTACAATGTATATAGATTCTGCAAATATAATATATATTGATATTGTAAGGGATTCATTAGGGTGGGGACGGGCATATATCATACCTCATTATATTTTTTTAATTATTATTAGTAGTAGGATTTTCCTGTTAAAAAAATGTTATCATAATATTGCATAACATATCATATGTTATGTTATGTTATGTTATATTTCGGGTTTTACGCCTGCATCAGCACCATTTTGGGCTATATCGCCGGCGGGCAGTTTACTTAACAACACCTTTCCTGGGCAGGCTCCAGCGGTTAACCAGTACTTGGGTGCACCAACCTCCGTAAGAAACTGCCAACTTTTTCATATAAATGAGACACGGCCTGAGCGGGGCTCGAACCCGTGACCATCAGTGATGATAGGTTACAGTGGTATACAAGTCAGCGACCTTAACCACTCGATCACGGAGGCGGAGACATATCATATGTAGTTTCTCTACTGTTCAGCTTTAACATTACTATATAATTCCAATATGCAGCTTTCACTTATAGTCCTATCATTTGATTGTATATGTTGATAGATACAAAATGAGTTCTCTCGTAAAATAAAGTCTTTATTATTATTATTGCAGATTTGACCTTTTGGAAAGAGATGTTGCTAATGTTTTCAATCATTTTGCACTTTGAAAATGTCATGTATATGGATAGTATCCGGTTTTATGTATGTTATTAATGTGACAGTAATGTTATTGTGATTTGTAAATTGTATTCATCATTATGGAAAAAGTTAATAAAATATTATTAAATTAAATAAATTATAAAATGTGAGCAAAACGTAGAATTATTGGTTTAGCACTTATTGAAGTGCTCGTGAACATGGTTGCGTAATTTTTTAATATGCGTATTTAAACTTGTGTTTGTATTATATGTACAATGTATGTACATAGATGAGACTTAAACGCTCGCTTCAGGTGCGAAAGGCATGGAGTTCGAGCCCCACTGGAGCCGTTACGATTGTGCCAGGCAAGGCATTTAAATTCCACGTTGCTTCTTCTCTCTCCCTCGTGGCGATGGATTCCATCAGGAATGAGGTCTCGGGAGTGATTAATATAAGTTATAAGAACTTGTTTCGCAATCGAGCTAAAATAAATGTGTATAAACTAAAGACGAGGAGAGAAACTGTATACGCTCTGGTTCCGTTTTAATCCTTTCCTATATACTTACTTCTTTGATGTTGTGTACATGTATTGTTTTGTGAATGCATATAGTGGAATAAATAATGTTTAAACCAAATCAAGACGAACGTCACTAAAACTGAAACTACTGGTGAGTTTGGCTGTTAGTTACATGTACGCACACGAATCCAAGTCGTGGACTTAATGGGCAAGTTGGAAAATAAAGAATGGAATTGGAAACTACACTCTTATAAAATTGAAGAATTAGAAACCGTCTTGTCATCGATACGATTCCTGATTTGTACTATGCGTATAATACAACATCATAAACGAAACAAGAGCCTTCTTGAGTTATAAGAACTATATGACAGGCAATAATTCATTTATAGGTATATTAATTCTTAACAAAGCGGCAGAAATAATTGCTGGAGCTCTTATTAACTTGTCATACAGTTCCATTGTCCGGTGATCGGCATTCCGTTATCTATACATCTTTGATTCGCAAAGAGCCGAAAACCACGCAATGTATCGTCATTCGGAATGCTTCGGAATCTTCGCTAGATTTAACACAGGATGGTGATTATGGGTAATTTTCATTTTCAAAATAATTTCTTTTCAATCGCTGTCGTCGAACTGGTGAAGATTTGCTCTATAATGAGCCCAATCGTCCTCCGGGAGGGTAATTTAGTAAATCCCGTCAATGTCTCTAGCCGCCTTGTACAATGTTTCGCCTTGCAATAGCAATTAAAACGAATTTTATCAACGCTCGTGCGACCATTAAAATGATCGCTTATTGGGTGATTTGTAATTCTATCCGTAAACACGCTGACATATTTCTTACATACTAGTAATACCAGTTCACTAGTTTTGTAAAACAACAAATTTCTTTATATATTCTGTAATCTATATACATTAGTATAAAACCGTTAGATTCTACTGGTATAAAGATACCTGAATATTGAACAATAACTTACAAATATGACTTTATATCTTATTTTTACATCACATTATAGCAACAGTTCATTTATGTCTTCGTGTTATTGATGACGATTACGTTCCAGTGATACAGAATACTATAAGCTTAGCTGCATGTTCACCTATCTTTTTTAAAGTTTATTTAACGTCGCTACCAGTTGCCCATTTGAGCGGTGGGCAGTTTACCTAACAACACCATTCCTGGGCAGGTTCCAGCGGTTAAACAATACTAAGTGAACCAATCTCTTTAAGAAACTGCCAACATTTTTCATATAAAGAGACACGGTCTGAGCGTGGCTCGAACCCGTGACCATCAGTGATGATAGGTTACAGTGGTATACAAGTCAGCGACCAAGGAAGCGGACCACCTGTCTTTCATATTTTGCACCTTTACAAGATCGGCGATGGTCCCTAAAATGATAATTCAGTAAATCAGGAGTAATGGTGTTTTCTATTGGATGGCTATTTTTAAGAACCATTCATGTCTGTCTGTGTAACAGACTATAGGCATGTCATAGCTATGACGTGTTTGTGTCGCCGGTCCGTGGTGTTCATCAACATATTGTATCCCGACATAACACACACCCCGACATGATACACGCTCCGACCGAGATATAGTACAACACATGGTCTGCTAGTAGAATAGACACAGCACACATTTGAATGCGCCATCTGGCGACGCATGCGTACTAGTGTGTTTATCGTTTTAGTTTTTCGAGCTAGTGCACAATACAGACGTCGTCCCAATTCCAGAAGCTTTCCTTGCCAAGTGGTCAGTACCGATACACTGGACTACGGCTTATAGTAGTTAATGTTAGTAACAGGCCAGCAATCCGTGTACCGGACGAATATGGGGTAGGGTAGTGTGTCGAACTCAGGACGAGTTTCAATCCGTCCACAGTGTTTTTAACGAGCTTTAAATTTGTAACGCTTTGTTACTTATAGAGGATATAACTTTTAGTACATTTTTTCCCACGCCCCTGAATTGTGTATAGACATAACGTATGAGCGTATAAGTGTATTTACCGAATGCGCAGTAGTAAGCTAATATCATGCACTATTGTCTGTAATCAAAACTCATTTTGGAAAAAAAGATGGTATGGTTGTGGATGTAATTTGGTTTGATCTATTAACGAGACAGCAACATATTAGGTATGGAATCGGAACTATTAATCAGCTCAAAGTTACATATGGCCATATCTATATAGGGAAAAAGAACTAACTATTTTTGCTTAGTTTATACAAACTTATTTGAGCTCGATTGCGTGCGTTTCAACTTATATTAATCACTCTCGAGACCTCATTCCTGATGGAATCCATCGCTACAAGGGAGAGAGAAGAGGCAACGTGGAATTTAAATGCCTTGCCTAAGGGCACAATCGTAACGGCTCCAGCGGGGCTCGAACTCCGGAAATTTCGCATCTGAAACATTGCTTGACCAATTAGGTTTTTAGAAAGATACAAAAACGGCATAATAATTATTTATAGATTTAGTGTTACGAATATTCTTGTGGTAAACTACCTGGCAATAAAACCAAAACACAGAAATCGATGTTATTATGTTCTTATCTTTATTATTTGCGAATTGATCCCCCTCCCATTAAAGTAATTATGCAATTTTGCATAATTTTCGTTTTGTAGATATAAAAGGTTGAGAAATGTCGTGTAGTCTATACAGAAATGGAAGATTGAATAAATCACCAGAAATACTGTTCGGATACCAATTCAGTCGTGACGACCACGACTCGTTGCATTGTATTAACATGGAAAGTTAATGAAGTTTGGATAGTTTGTTGCACGTCGGATATGAAGCTATTCGGATATGAAATTGCTATGCATGAACATTTGTCATAGGATGAAAGGATTATACTATAACTAAAGTGTTAGTACTAGGAAACAACCTGAGAAACTCTAATGCAATATGTTTGGAAACAGAGCTGGAGTATGTACATATTTAGTTAATTACTGGAGCACTAGAACGATAGATTATCACCATCAGACCTAGCAGCCCGGTTGTCGTGCGGATAGATCAGCGGCTAACAGCCCGGTTGCCGGACGACTGGTCACATACTAGCAATCCGGTTGCCGTGTTACTATATCAGATGCTAGCAGCCCAGTTGTCGTGCGGCTAGATCAGCGGCTAACAGCCCGGTTACCGGACGACTAGGTCACATACTAGCAGCCCGGTTGTCGTGCAGATAGATCAGCGACTAACAGCCAGGTTACCGGACGACTAGGTCACATACTAGCAATCCGGTTGTCGTGCGACTAGATCAGCGGCTAACAGCCCGGTTACCGGACGACTGGTCACATACTAGTAATCCGGTTGCCGTGTTACTAGATCAGCGGCTAACAGCCCGGTTACCGGACGACTGATCACATACTAGTAATCCGGTTGCCGTGTTACTAGATCAGCGGCTAACAGCCCGGTTACCGGACGACTGGTCACATACTAGCAATCCGGTTGCCGTGTACTAGTCAGCGGCTAACGCCCGGTTGGGTGGTCACATACTAGCAATCCGGTTGCCGTGCGACTAGATCAGCGGCTAACAGCCCGGTTACCGGACGACTGGTCACATACTAGTAATCCGGTTGCCGTGTTACTAGATCAGCGGCTAACAGCCCGGTTACCGGACGACTGATCAAATACTAGTAATCTGGTTGCCGTGTTACTAGATCAGCGGCTAATAGCCCGGTTACCGGACGACTGATCACATACTAGTAATCCGGTTGCCGTGTTACTAGATCAGAAGCTAGCATCCCGGTTGTCGTGCGGCTAGATCAGCGGCTAACAGCCCGGTTACCGGACGACTAGGTCACATACTAGCAGCCCAGTTGTCGTGCGACTAGATCAGCGGCTAACAGCCAGGTTACCGGACGACTAGGTCACATACTAGCAATCCGGTTGTCGTGTGACTAGATCAGCGGCTAACAGCCCGGCTGCCGGACGACTAGGTCACATACTAGCAACCCGGTTGTGAAAATTGAAAGATTCTTATTTATACGAGTACCTTATTCCATAGACTGAAATGTTCTCAATTGTTTTCATCAGAGTTGTCTTCATAATCATATTTGTTTTCATAATTCTTATCAGTTTCTTTAATGAGAAATCATAGTAAGTTACTGCCCCTGAATACTCCTAATAGTATATCGCACTATATTGGTTCTCTTAATTGGTTTCCTCTGTTTTTATCGTTGTTTCCTTTGCACCACATGATTTCCATTCTTATCCGTATTCTCGTCTTATAATTTATGAAATTATTCAATCTCGACAGATATCCTTTAGCATGTCCAATGGATACCTTACTGTAAAAATTGGTTCAATTCATTAACATGATTTTGATAAAATTACATTTATCCTAACGCAACATCTGTTTAGACGACAACAGTAACAACAAAGGATTCCAACTAAAAGGACAAATCTGTCTTTATCCATCAAGAGAGGTAATAGAAAAACCAGTAATGTCTCTCATTGTAAGATGTACATTTCTCTCCTTTCATCACCATTTACATGTTTAAAGAATATGCGTTTCCAAAATGCAGTATGTTTATCTGCTAAATGTATATACAATATGCTATTTATTCCCAACAAACACCATTAAACACACACGCCATTGTGACGCAACCTCTCTTTACAGGACCGTAATTTAAACATGTCCGCGACGGATATTGGGTAGTAATATCTGTGAATCATGGGTAATATTCAAGAACAGTAATCGACAGACCACCTCCCTTCAAAGGAGAATAGTGTTGAAGGTCTAAGCGGTAACATTTGATACAGGGTAAAGAGTTTTTCGCGCCATTATTTAAAATGTTCAACGTAAATCGACTGCTAAATGTAATCATACGGTTATGCAGCATAGCATATAACTAGTATTAAAAAGAAATCCATACTCTGCTTTGAAGATTAGTCCGCCTCCGTGGTCGAGTGGTTAAGGTCGCTGACTTGTATACCACTGTAACCTATCATCTCTGATGGTCACGGGTTCGAGCCCCGCTCAGACCGTGTCTCATTTATATGAAACAGTTGGCAGTTTCTTACGGAGGTTGGTGCACCAAGTACTGGTTAACCGCTGGAACCTGCCCAGGAAAGGTGTTGTTAGGTAAACTGCCCGTCGCTCAAATGGGAAACGGTAGCGACGTTAAATAAACTTTAAAAAAAAAATGCTTTGAAGTAGTGCATATTAATAGAAGGCGGGGTTGTTTTATTACTGGTGTACTCCACATTTGACTAAACAAAAAATATATCGCGAACTTATTTTCGAATGGCGATTTTGTTTAATGGCTACTGCTGAAGCAAAATATACCGCATGCACATACTAATATTTCGCAACTGTAACAAGGTTATATCCATGTATAATACACACTGCATTTTCATCACTGTTTATCGAGAAGCGTTTGCTGGAATGGTTCAAATATTGTAGGAAAATCAATGACTTCTAAGAATGTTTGTTTTATCGTTAGTATTAAAATACATTACACGTACATTTGCTTACCAGCATCGGCTGAATGTTGTTATTCATTATTAATTCACTTTGGTGAGTTGTTTATATTTTTCACCCACAACTGTCCGATGTCTAATATATTCTAAGCCACGTAATAGTTGCGCATACAGTAGTGTCATAGAGCATCTCCTGACATGATACTGACGTTGGATGTCTGGGCAACAAAACGTCTGTCTGAAATGTACTCATAAACTACATGCAACTGAAAACGAAATATCAAGAAATTCGAAACTATTTATAATTACGTGACATGTGGAGCTACGTGATTCTGACTGTGTATTCGTATTCTGATGCAGAGTTTATGTTCGTGTTGGAATTCCATTACTTATAACAGAGAAGCAAACATGGGGTATTCTAGCTAACGTCGCGCACGAGAAATAAACTGCACATAATGATTTAATTAAAATAATTGCCGACGGAAGCCCATTACTGATCCAGGGAACATTTCACGGTGTCTTCCATTACGCTAAAACCTAGGCTGCAATTTTCTGTAATTATGTGTGTCTCTGAAAGTGTTTTCAAAGATTTAAGAACCACGTAGTGTTCGTATTGAATTTATTCTTGCACTTCTTGTATCGCAGAATGTTGTTTGTTGGATATATCGAGAGCTATCCTGCCACAAAGGCTTAGCACAAGTAATGTATGGAAGACAGATTGATTTTCATGAGTAATAAATATTGTTGTTTTATAGACAATTAAAATATGTTACAAACCGTTACACACACAAGGATAAATGATGCTTATGTAGCCACACTACTTAGATATTTTTTATCTTTAAGCATTTTGCATATTTCATTATTCGAAATATTGTTTGTGAATAGTTTCTGTTGTTTTTCGCTTTCCAATGAAGTATGGAAATTTATCAGTGAAATAAAATGTTGAAACAGTGTAATAACACACTGTATTGCCACTGCTTATGGTTTACAGTCACTGCAGTTTAAAATATTGTCAACGTGAACGGGTTCTGACTCATGCCGACCGTGACATGAATTAGCGCGTGCGTGCACCGATTTCTATAATAAAAAACTCATTTCAGCATAAACAAAATGTATAAATTATTTTGGTGAATGAACGAATAATACAATATTCACTCATTATTAGTAATAGTGCGTTCAGTGTTCATTCGGTGAAATATAATTCGATCATACACTGAAATGGGCCACCGTGTCCGAGTGGTTGCGCTCGTTGACTACAAACACTTCTCCCACTCCGCTGTAGGTTCGAAATCCACTGGTGGTGTCGAATGATTTCATGTGAGGAAGCTATCAAGCAGGCTTGTGGTTGGTTGGTGGTTCTGCACGTGTGTCCGTCTGTGCCTCAAATACTGCTCGGAGGGACATCCGGTTTCTTCTTCCACATATTATAGCTGGAGAGTCGCTATATTAGCGTTAATCACACAAAGCAGAGCAACATACAATGAAAGAAAATGCTATTCTCTATTTGGATGCAATTAACCTGCGGATAATAAAACTTAATTTATTATTCAACGAGTGGACATTAATAGAAAAATAGGTAACCATAGTAACAGGCACCAGACAATCGCAATATGTTGCATTGTGTGTGTGTTTTACGTTTCTTTATCGTCGCTACCGGTTGCCCATATGAGCGAAGCCTCTTGAAGAGATTAGTCATTTTGGATGTTTGGAGGATAGTACAATGATACAGACAGAGACACATTCCAGAGTATCCACTGGTTCTTTTACGTGCACTGTGTAAAGCAGCGACACGAGACCTCCGTTTAAAGTCCCATTTGAAAGACTGTTAATTTTATTAGGTTCAGACGGGGGATCGCACCTACGATCACTGGATTACCAGTCCAGCATGTTACCACTGGACTACAGGTCCGTCTGTAATGTTGCATTGAAGCAAATTGTTGCATATATAGTACCCCTTGCCAATATTACGAGTATGTCTCCATTTGTTTATATGTTTGTTTGTGTGTTTGTTTGCTTGTTTGTTGATTTGCTGATTTGGAGGTGATCTGGACACAGTCTTACATTATAAAAGGTAGATACATGTATAGTCTATATGAGTGTCAAATGTTTATATTTATACCTTAAAGGTCACAATTCTAAAATTAACAGTCTTTCAGATTGGACGTGAAACCGAGGTCTCGTGTCGGTGCTTACACCGTGCACGTAAAAGAACCAGAGGAGATTCTGGAATGGGTATCTGTCTGTATCATGCACTATCCTCCAACATCTAAAATTACTAATCTCTTCAGGAGGCGTCGCTCATATGGGCAACCGGTAGCGACGATAAATAAACGTAAAACACACAGTCTATATGAGTGTCAAATGTTTATATTTATACCTTAAAGGTCACAATTCTTTTGTACTATGAGAAATATTGCCAACATAATATAATATAACAACAACATAGTCTAACGTTGACCTCATTATAGACTTACTATATCCGAGAATGTTTCCACCATCAATGAGATTTTTTCAGCATGCCATTTAGATTACTTTTGGCATGATTGTCGAGCATTAACAATATATGCCAATGTAACTATGTTCCATGTTCCTTGTCATATATGCAAATATATGTGAGAGAATACGGGTGATTAATATAATATTGTTGGCGCATGCGTGGTGTTTCAGATCTTCAAACAGTCAGTACATCGATGGTGCCGATAAGTGAACGATGCATTTTTACGTGTCAAATAATTTATTTTTAATTATTCATTTATCATCTATTAGTCAACATACACGTTTTGTTTTTCGGGCAACCATGTATCGGGTGTGTTCAGAAAAGGGACTGATGAACTCCTAGATAGGGGATTTATTGCACCAAAGATATAATCGCTGGACGTCAAACAAAAGAAACGTTGAAAGACACGGAAAGTGAAAGTTTGGTTTTATATTTCTTGTTTTCAATGCCGTCCCGACATATATCCCTAACATGACACTTTGTGAAATGATGAATGGAAGAAATATATCTGATCGGGCAGAGATAATTATATTGTACGTCGAAAATGTCGATTTTCAATATTTTTTATTTAAATTACAGACACATAAATCTGTTTTAAGGCATAGCACAAAGTTTGTTTTTGTAAGGAAATGGCTTTGCTATAATAAGACGTTTCGTCCTTACATAAAATGTTTTGGGTCATGTAATATATTATCAAATGAATAGCAACATGTCATTTCAAATTGTTAAAACTTGGTACTGTTTTCCCAAATGATATCATAGCGTCATTTTAAATTAATATAAACTTAGCAATGTTTTCATTCCGTTGTCCAATTCTACATATATCCCCATATTAGTTTCATTTATCTCCCCACATTCGAGGTGACACATTTGAGTGCACTAAAATATGAAATACTTAGTCAATGCACTATACCTGATGTGAGGAGTATGACTACATCCCTGCGAGGGAGGTGTTGACAGTTAGATAAAATGATGAACAGTTCCAGGAATTCCTGAAAATCTGGTATCATAGAATGTGTGCAGTATAAGTTATTGACTTCTTTGCTTTGAAGAATAATTACTTCACATGTGGACAATAGTTAATTAAATAAATACAGGTTAATATAAAGAATACATCTTATTTAAATTTTTATTTTTGATCCAAATATTTATTTTATGTCCAAATTTACTTTATTAAAATAATAAAAATATATTTCTTGACGAATATTGTTGTATGTAAATAAATCACTCAACATGATTACATGTGTTAAAATAAAATTGTCATAACAGTATTATTACAAAATCAATTCTGCCTACCTGTCTGTTGTGTAATTTTACATTGGTAAACTTGACTAGTATCTAGTTAAAGTTGCTTTCGGTATGTCATTAAATGGAGTTGTACTAGAGAACATAGAAAACGCACACCTACATTATATGATTATTATTACATGAACACGAAAGACGAAGGATTCCATCAAAGATATATCACATCTTTATTACAAAACACAAACTGAACAACTAAAAATATTCCAAAATGTTTAAAACTATGTATTTATATAGTTATTGATTTTCATGTAAAAACCCACTTATCCGAAGTGTGCGTTTTCTATGTCCTCTAGTATACAATATACTTGATGAAGCTTCAAATGTTGGTGATTATTTACATGCATGTATTTTCAGGTTCATCATTTGTTTCATTGTCGTTTCTATGTCCTCTAGTATATCATCAAACAGTATGTATCTACAGAACATAACAGAACAGAACAGAATTGAAAGGATTTTGTGCTGTCATGCGTGGATCATATATCCATGTATATCTCGTCCTACAAATATACCCGAAGTCCGAAGTGTGCGTTTTCTATGTCCTCTAGTATATTTCCCTTCTGCAAGTGGAAAATCGGGTGTAAGAGTGTGCGTGTTCACTTGTCGTACCAATTTGATATAATTTATATAATAACCCATGAATTGCCCCCTGTTAGCACCTACTTTGCACGTTTGCTAGTAATTTACAAATAATACACGAATCCAATAGTGTTCCTTGATGTGTATCTTATTGTATGCAAATAGTAGGATTTGACATTATATTGAATGCCTGGTAAAGTGATTGGTGAAGAGAGAAAGCATTCCAATGGGTCTTAGACTCCAGAGATATCCCATCGGCAGTACCTTCTTGCTATTGTTGTAAGTTTTCTGTTCCAAATATGAGACAATTAAACACGAGATACACTAGTTTCCACATACTGAGGAGGACATGGACAACGGTAGAGGAGTCCATGGGTCTGGTATAATGCCAGCTCCAAAAACGTTAACAAAAACAGGTAGTGGACAAAGGTTGTCGGCTAGAAATTCTAGAAAAGCTACGCTCCATTATGACAGTGAGAGCCGTTCGATGACCAGTTGTGGCCTTGTCTGGAAGTGTTTTGTCTTGTTCTAGTTCAGTTGTCACTCATGGCAGCATTGACAAGTGACTCAACTAGAAGCAGAGCTGACTCTTTCGATTTCATTGATGCCGGTTGTCTTTCAAAACAAACCGTGGTTCTTGATATAAATTACGCAATGCATGATATAGCAAAGGAGTCGGTGAGTTAATTTGACGTGAACAGTTTAATATTCGGCCATTATGTTCGGAATTAATACTGCGCATGTGCAACCGGATGCACTATGTCACATATAAACATAACTCATTCGATATAACACGTACACAGACGGATCTGTAGTCCAGTGGTAACACGCTGGACTGGTAATCCAGGGATCGCAAGTTCGATCCGCCGTCTGACCATAATAAAAATTAACAGTCTTTCAGATGGGACATTAAACCGAGGGTTCGTATCGGTGCTTTACACCGTGCACGTAAAAGAACCAGAGGAGACTTTGGAATGGGTCTCTGTCTGTATCATTTCATTATCCTCCAAAAATATAAAATGACAAATCTCTTCAGGAGGCGTCGCTCATATGGGCAACCGGTAGCGACGATAAATAAACGTAAAACACACATAACACGAGGCGATAAAGACATTTAGACTATCAGTATACGGTTTGACAGCAATGGAACATAGGCATTGAGTAGGTAAATTTGTCATAGGGATAGTGACTTGTTCCATCCACTGAGCACACGAATACATAATTTAGTGTGATAAAAGTGTATTTTCTTCAAATCTTGAATTTCAAATATTAGAACAAAATGCGGCAAAATGCGGCAATTTTTCTTGCATAATCTGCGTCCGGAAATTACGTTTCATGTGTATATGATCGCGTGACAAACATACATATCTGGCCAGATATTGTCAACATGTGGTCCACATAGAAACTAGAGGTCAAGTGTCAAAATTGCCCTATCTATCATTCGAAGTTGTGGAATACCTAAAATGTTGTCATTGAAAGCAACGTTGAAAGTATAATTTGAACAGGCTTATTTGAATAGAGTTGACATAGGGAGTCGCGAAAATTGCTCCTAGGTCGCGTAATAGCGTGTGAAGTTAAAGGAAAACAATGCCTGATCTTCAATAAATTTAAATAGATAATTATCACAAGTTTCCTATCGATGTAATTACATGACTTTTACATTTCAGTTTTTTAGTTTTATTCGATTTCCTTTGCAATATCAATATACCTTGACATTAGGTACCATGATGCCTATCTCATTTTATATTGTATACATAACAAATACAATATCAATTGAAAATATTAGGTTAAAATGCTGAGGAATATAATGAATCTGACGGAAGGTTTAATTATACATGGTAATGCTGAACGAAGGTTTAGTTATACATGGTTATGCTGAAAGAAGGTTTAATTCTGCATAGCTATGCTGAAAGAAGTTTTAATTATACATGGTTATGCTGAAAGAAGGTTTAATTCTGCATAGCTATGCTGAAAGAAGTTTTAATTATACATGGTTATGCTGAAAGAAGGTTTAATTATACATGGTTATGCTGAAAGAAGGTTTAATTATACATGGTTATGCTGAAAGAAGGTTTAATTATACATGGTTATGCTGAAAGAAGGTTTAATTATACATGGTTATGCAGAAAGAAGGTTTAATTATACATGGTTATGCTGAAAGAAGGTTTAAGTATACATGGTTATGCTGAAAGAAGGTTTAAGTATACATTGTTATGCTGAAAGAAGGTTTAACTATACATTGAATTATACATTGTTATGCTTCATGTTCAATTATTGAAATGCTGTGCTTGTATTTCTGTTCTTAAGCTCCCATTGCGCGGATAAGAATACTGGTTCGCCAGCATGACACATACTCGTATTTGTGGGATCATGATGTAAGTAGTTACTACAGACTATGAGCTTATCTACATGGAAAACAGGCAATAACTGTTACTCACAAGACATATGCTTACATGTATTTAGTCTTTATTTCATGTATGTACAATACAAAATCTATAAGCATATCATTCTACATATAGTTGCACATAGCCATTCTTATAAGAATGACAAAAGACAATAAAACACAAGCATAACCTAGCCATGACCAAACATATATACATTAGTGTGTGTTTTACGTTTATTTATCGTCGCTACCGGTTGCCCACATGAGCCACGCCTCCTGAAGAGATTAGTCGGTTTAGATTTTGGAGGATAGTGCAATGATACAGACAGAGACCCATTCCAGAGTCTCCTCTGGTTGTTTTACGTGCACGGTGTAAAGCACCGACACGAGACCTCGGTTTAAAGTCCCATCTGAAAGACTGTTAATTTTATTAGGGTCAGACGGGGGATCGAACCTGCGATCCCTGGATTACCAGCCCAGCGTGTTTCCATTGGACTACAGATCCGTCTATTATATACACTAAATATAGTGCGGACATATTTATATTATGAAAGATAAATGACCAATGCTAATCTAGAGTATATATACTTTATTTATTTTACAACGATTGCGAAGCAAGTTTTAACAACTTATATTAATCACTCTCGTTGGCTCGGATGAAAGCGTAAATGTGGTCATTCATGTGGGAGGAAACCGGAGTACCTGGAGAAAACCCACCTGTCCAATCTGGCGACCACTCCTACCATCTCACAAACTTCCCTGTCCAAGGATCGAACCCGGGTCGCATTGGTGAGAAGCGAGCGCACTAACCACTGCGCTAATCGGACAGCCAATCTAGAGTACAACTGCCATAAGAGAATATCTATTAAAACACTAAGATGAAAAGTAAGCTCTAATGCGCATATATTGAAACACCATAAAAACCCAAATAGCACCTCAAATTAGAACAGAGGTAACTAGAAATATTTGTTACTGGCGAGAAATCACTTATTTACACCAACATGTTAATTGCTACTGACAAGAAAATATATTTATTCATACGAAAATATCAATACTTGTTACTGATAAGAAATATACGCATTTACCCGGAATATGTCAAATGCATGTTACCTATAAGAAATATACGTATTTACCCGGAATATGTCAATGCATGTTACCTATAAGAAATATACGTATTTACCCGGAATATGTCAATGCATGTTACCTATAAGAATTATACGTATTTACCCGGAATATGTCAATGCATGTTAATATATAAGAATTATACGTATTTACCCGGAATATGTCAATGCATGTTAATATATAAGAATTATACGTATTTACCCGGAATATGTCAATGCATGTTAATATATAAGAATTATACGTATTTACCCGGAATATGTCAATGCATGTTAATATATAAGAATTATACGTATTTACCCGGAATATGTCAATGCATGTTACCTATAAGAAATATACGTATTTACCCGGAATATGTCAATGCATGTTACTGACAAGAAATATACGTATTGTATAACAAACCTTGTTGCAGATGTACGTACGTTCACGAACTAATTACTATCTACAACTTAACTCACGAACAATGACAATAACTGTTACGACCTAAACTATGCTATCCGGCTAAATACATATATTTCTTGTCAGTAACAATTATTGATATATTCCGAGTAAATACATATATTTCTTGTCAGTAACAATTATTGATATATTCCGAGTAAATACATATATTTCTTGTCAGTAACAATTATTGATATATTCCGAGTAAATACGTATATTTCTTGTACTTTTTACTGACAAGAAATGTACGTATTATACGACTGTGGTAGTAATTGTTACTGACAAGAAATAAATACGTATATTTCTTGTACTTTTTACTGACAAGAAATGTACGTATTATACGACTGTGGTAGTAATTGTTACTGACAAGAAAGATACGTATTCCACACTAAAAATGTCAATACATGTTACGGACACGAATTATATTTATTTATGCATAAACAACAACACCAAGAAATGTGTCGATTTATGCGAAATATGACAATACTTGTTAATGACAAGACAGGTGTTTATTTACCAGATTTGTGTGTGTGTTTTACGTTTATTTATCGTCGCTACCGGTTGCCCATATGAGCGACGCCTCATGAAGAGATTAGTCATTTTAGATTGTGGAGGATAGTGCAATGATACAGACAGAGACCCATTCCAGAATCTCCTCCTACACTGCACGGTGTAAAGCACCGACACGAGACCTCGGTTTAGCGTCCCACCTGAAAGACTGTTAATTGTATTAGGGTCAGACGGTGGATCGAACCTGCGATCCCTGAATTACCAGTCCAGTGTTTTACCACTGGGCTACAGATCCGTCTGTTTACCAGATTTGTGGCACATGTACACTATTTATTAAGACAGAGGATGACACTTGCATTTATAGAGGAGGAGTTTGAGCCCCGCTGGAGCCGTTACGATTGTGCCCTTAGGCAAGGCATTTGAATTCCATGTTGCCTCTTCTCTCTCCCTCGTGGTGATGCATTCCATCAGGAATTAGGTCTCGAGAGTGATTAATATAAGTTGTAATAACTTGTTTCGCAATCGAGCTGAAATAAATGTGCATAAACTAATTGTATTTATATCAAATGAGAGATATCGGTCAGTTACTGCCCCTGAATACTCACTAAATGTATGTAGGTCAGCTTAAATACATTCCTCTGTTTTTATCGTTGTTTCCTTTGCACAGCATGCTATCAATTTCCTTACACTTTCTTATCTAATAATTATTAAATTGCTAAATCTCGACATATATCCAAAGTGTGCGTTACTGTACACATTTGTTATCAATTAAATAAACATGAATTTGATAAAATCTCATTTATCATACCGCAACGCGCAGCTATGGAACAACAGTAAAAACAAAGGGTTGCAGAGATAACTAATAGGACAGCTATACATTTCGGAATAAATCGGACTTTATCTGCCAAGGGAGGTAATAGAAAATCCAGATATGTCTCTCGTTATAGGTTGTACACATCTATGATAAAACCTAACGAGGTATGTGTGTCGATACGCAGTAAGGGCAACACAATGCTCATATATTTTCAGAATATTAATAAAATCACGTGTATTCAATAATAATAATAATAATAATAATAATAATAATAAAGACGTTGTTTAACGAGAGCACTCATTTGAACAATTAAGTCAATCTACAATGAGGCCCTCAACAAATTAAAACATGAAATAGCATAATGAAACATGTAAACAGTAACCAGTAAAACTTTCATAGGAAATAAGATATAAGCTGCAAGAACTAATACTTATATGCATGTATAATTGTAAACTATCAGTTTATTAGGTTATTGGTCTGTTCTTTGTACCACCTGATATATAAAGCTTTGAAGTGTGAAACAAAATGTGCTGTTTTGATGTGATAAGGGAGGGAATTCCACGAGTGTGACACTGAATATAAGAAAGATGGCTTAGGAGTGTAAAGTTGGAGATTGGTGGATGATCGCAAGTTTGGAGTTCGAACATCAGAAGTAAATCTGAATGATTCTTGCAGATAGACAGGTGCTAGGCCATTGATTGTGTTAACCATTAAGACTGCTTTTTGAAAGCTAACCCTTTCTGGGAAAGTCATCCAATTGAGAGTTGAGAACAGTTCGGAAGAAGGAGTGTACAAAAGAATTAGTCTTACAGCTCGTTTTTGGAATCTAACAATTGTATCTTCTAAATATGCATTAGAGTTCCCCCAAATGACACAACAGTAGTCTCGATGGGGTAACATGTAGGAATTAAAACATATTTGAAACCGTTTGCTAATTAAGTATCATCCACTAACAATCTGAGAGCGATGAGACACACAATGATTTAGAATCGAAAGTTAAAGTGAACACAAATGAACAGAAGTAAATTATCAAAATCAGTAGTGGTTTACACGTGACATTTATCACGTTTTAAGCAGTATATAGCAGACATATGATACAAAAATAAGTCGTCTGCTTCCTGCGACATTGGTGGTCCATACTACAGCGCACACATATTTAATTTTTAGATAATAACAAAGCAGTCGGTAATCTAGAACTTGACCCTCGGCCTCTTTAAGACAAATCACTGTAATTTAGATCCGACAAAGTAAATACACACTACTGCAAAAACCAGCTCTTCACAACTACACACAGCACTGGTAGGAGTATATAAGACAGATGTATCAATGTTCTTGTATATACGAGTATATACTACAGATGTATCATGGTTCTTGTATATACGAGTATATACTACATATGTGTCATGGTTCTTGTATATACGAGTATATACTACAAATGTATCAATATTCTTGTATATACGAGTATATACTACATATGTATCATGGTTCTTGTATATACGAGTATATACTACAGATGTATCATGGTTCTTGTATATACGAGTATATACTACAGATGTATCATGGTTCTTGTATATACGAGTATATACTACAGATGTGTCATGGTTCTTGTATATACGAGTATATACTACAGATGTATCATGGTTCTTGTATATACGAGTATATACTACAGATGTGTCATGGTTCTTGTATATACGAGTATATACTACAGATGTGTCATGGTTCTTGTATATACGAGTATATACTACAGATGTGTCATGGTTCTTGTATATACGAGTATATACTACAGATGTGTCATGGTTCTTGCATATACGAGTATATACTACATATGTGTCATGGTTCTTGTATATACTAGTATATAATAAAGATGTGTCATGGTTCTTGTATATCACTGGATATACAGTATAGTAGCCACGTGACATTTACCGCTGGATATACAGTATAGTAACCACATGGCATTCACCCACTGGATATACAGTATAGTAACCACATGACAGTTACCCACTTGATATACAGTATAGTAACCACATGACATTTACCGCTGGATATGCAGTATAGTAACCACATGACATTTACCGCTGGATATACAGCATAGTAACCACATGACATTTACCCATTGGATATGCAGTATAGTAACCACATGACATTTATCGCTGGATATACAGTGTAGTAACCACATGACATTTACCGCTGGATATACAGCATAGTAACCACATGACATTTACCCACTGGATATACAGTATAGTAACCACATTACATTTACCGCTGGATATACAGTGTAGTCACCACATGACATTTACCCACTGGATATAGAGTGTAGTAACCACATGACATTTACCGCTGGATATACAGTGTAGTAACCACATGACATTTACCGCTGGATATACAGTGTAGTAACCACATCACATTTACCCACTGGATATACAGTGTAGTAACCACATGACATTTACCCACTGGGTATACAGTATAGTAGCCACATGACATTTACCGCTGGATATACAGTGTAGTAACCACATGACATTTACCGCTGGATATACAGTATAGTAACCACATGACATTTACCGCTGGATATACAGTATAGTAACCACATGACATTTACCCACTGGATATACAGTATAGTAGCCACATGACATTTACCGCTGGATATACAGTATAGTAACCACATGACATTTACCGCTGGATATACAGTATAGTAACCACATGACATTTACCGCTGGATATACAGCATAGCAACCCCATGACATTTACCGCTGGATATACAGTATATCAACCACATGACATTTACGCACTGGATATACAGTATAGTAACCACATGACATTTACCGCTGGATATACAGTATAGCAACCACATGACATTTACCCACTGGATACACAGTATAGCAACCACATGACATTTACAGCTGGATATACAGTGTAGTAACCACATGACATTTACCGCTGGATATACAGTATGGTAACCACATGACATTTACCGCTGGATATACAGTATATTAACCACATGATATTTACCCACTGGATATACAGTGTAGTAACCACATGACATTTACCCACTGTGTATACAGTATAGTAGCCACATGACATTTACCCACTGGATATGCAGTATAGTAGCCACATGACATTTACCGCTGGATATACAGTATAGCAACCACATGATATTTACCCACTGGATATACAGTATAGTAACCACGTGACATTTACCGCTGGATATACAGTATAGCAACCACATGATATTTACCCACTGGATATACAGTGTAGTAACCACATGACATTTACCGCTGGATATACAGTATAGCAACCACATGATATTTACCCACTGGATATACAGTATAGTAACCACGTGACATTTACCGCTGGATATACAGTGTAGTAACCACATGACATTTACCGCTGGATATACAGTATAGTAGCCACATGATATTTACCCACTGGATATACAGTATGGTAACCACATGATATTTACCCACTGGATATACAGTATAGTAACCACGTGACATTTACCGCTGGATATACAGTATAGCAACCACATGATATTTACCCACTGGATATACAGTATAGCAACCACATGATATTTACCCACTGGATATACAGTATAGTAACCACGTGACATTTACCGCTGGATATACAGTGTAGTAACCACATGACATTTACCGCTGGATATACAGTATAGTAGCCACATGATATTTACCCACTGGATATACAGTATAGTAACCACATGATATTTACCCACTGGATATACAGTATAGTAACCACGTGACATTTACCGCTGGATATACAGTGTAGTAACCACATGACATTTACCCACTGGATATACAGTATATTAACCACATGATATTTACCGCTGGATATACAGTATAGTAACCACATGACATTTACCGCTGGATACACAGTGTAGTAACCACATGACATTTACCCACTGGATATACAGTATAGTAACCACATGACATTTACCGCAGGATATACAGTATGGTAACCACGTGACATTTACCGCTGGATATACAGTGTAGTAACCACATGACATTTACCGCTGGATATACAGTATAGCAACCACATGATATTTACCCACTGGATATATAGTGTAGTAACCACATGACATTTACCCACTGGGTATACAGTATAGTAGCCACATGACATTTACCCACTGGATATGCAGTATTGTAGCCACATGACATTTACCGCTGGATATACAGTATAGCAACCACATGATATTTACCCACTGGATATACAGTATAGTAACCACGTGACATTTACCGCTGGATATACAGCATAGCAACCACATGATATTTACCCACTGGATATACAGTGTAGTAACCACATGACATTTACCGCTGGATATACAGTATAGCAACCACATGATATTTACCCACTGGATATACAGTATAGTAACCACGTGACATTTACCGCTGCATATACAGTGTAGTAACCACATGACATTTACCGCTGGATATACAGTATAGTAGCCACATGATATTTACCCACTGGATATACAGTATGGTAACCACATGATATTTACCCACTGGATATACAGTATAGTAACCACGTGACATTTACCGCTGGATATACAGTATAGCAACCACATGATATTTACCCACTGGATATACAGTATAGCAACCACATGATATTTACCCACTGGATATACAGTATAGTAACCACGTGACATTTACCGCTGGATATACAGTGTAGTAACCACATGACATTTACCGCTGGATATACAGTATAGTAGCCACATGATATTTACCCACTGGAAATACAGTATAGTAACCACATGATATTTACCCACTGGATATACAGTATAGTAACCACGTGACATTTACCGCTGGATATACAGTGTAGTAACCACATGACATTTACCGCTGGATATACAGTATAGCAACCACATGATATTTACCCACTGGATATACAGTATAGTAACCACATGACATTTACCGCTGGATATACAGTATAGTAACCACATGATATTTACCCACTGGATATACAGTGTAGTAACCACGTGACATTTACCGCTGGATATACAGTGTAGTAACCACATGACATTTACCGCTGGATATACAGCATAGTAACCACATGACATTTACCCACTGGGTATACAGTATAGAAACCACATGACATTTACCCACTGGGTATACAGTATAGTAGGGATATACAGTGTAGTAACCACATGACATTTACCCACTGGATATACAGTATAGTAACCACATGACATTTACCCACTGGGTATACAGTATAGTAACCACATGACATATACCCGCTGGGTATACAGTATAGTAACCACATGACATTTACCCACTGGGTATACAGTATAGTAACCACATGACATTTACCGCTGGATATACAGTATAGTAGCCACATGACATATACCCACTGGATATACAGTATAGTAACCACAGGACATTTACCCACTGGATATACAGAATAGTAACCACATGACATTTACCGCGGGATATACAGTGTAGTAACCACATGATATTTACCCACTGGATATACAGTGTAGTAACCACATGACATTTACCCACTGGATATACAGTGTAGTAACAACATGACATTTACCCACTGGATATACAGTATAGTAGCCACATGATATTTACCGCGGGATATACAGTGTAGTAACCACATGACATTTACCCACTGGATACACAGTGTAGCAACCACATGACATTTACGCACTGGATATACAGTATAGCAACCACATGACAATTACCGCCTGAAATACAGTATAGTAACCACATGACATTTACCCACTGGATACACAGTACAGTAACCACATGACATTTACCCACTGGATATACAGTATAGTAGCCACATGACATTTACCAACAGGATATACAGTATAGCAACCACATGACATTTACCCGCTGGATATACAGTATAATAACCGCATGACATTTACCAACAGGATATACAGTATAGCAACCACATGACATTTACCCGCTGGATATACAGTATAGTAACCGCATGGCATTTACCAACTGGGTATACAGTATTGCAACCACATGACATTTACCGCTGGATATACAGTGTAGTAACCACATGACATTTACGCACTGGATACACAGTATAGTAACCACATGACATTTACGCACTGGATATACAGTATAGCAACCACATGACATTTACCCGCTGGATATACAGTATAGTAACCACATGACATTTACCAACAGGGTATACAGTATGGCAAGCACATGACATTTACCGCGGGATATACAGTATAGTAACCACATGCCATTTACCCACTGGATACACAGTGTAGTAACCACATGACATTTACGCACTGGATACACAGTATAGTAACCACATGACATTTACCGCTGGATATACAGTATAGTAACCACATGACATTTGCCCACTGGATACACAGTGTAGTAACCACATGACATTTACCAACTGGACACACAGTATTGTTACCACATGACATTTACCCACTGGATACACAGTGTAGTAACCACATGACATTTACCGCTGGGTATACAGTATAGCAACCACATGGCATTTACCGCTGGATATACAGTATAGTAACCACATGACATTTACAGCTGGATATAGAGTGTAGTAACCACATGACATTTACCGCTGGATATACAGAATAGCAACCACATGACATTTACCGCTGGATATACAGTATGGTAACCACATGACATTTACCGCTGGATATACTGTGTAGTAACCACACGACATTTACCCACTGGATATACAGCATATTAACCACATGATATTTACCGCTGGATATACAGTGTAGTAACCACATGACATTTACCCACTGGATATACAGTATAGTAACCACATGACATTTACCGCTGGATACACAGTGTAGTAACCACATGACATTTACCGCTGGATATACAGTATGGTAACCACGTGACATTTACCGCTGGATATACAGTGTAGTAACCACATGACATTTACCGCTGGATATACAGTATAGCAACCACATGATATTTACCCACTGGATATACAGTGTAGTAACCACATGACATTTACCGCTGGATATACAGTATAGCAACCACATGATATTTACCCACTGGATTTACAGTGTAGTAACCACATGACATTTACCCACTGGGTATACAGTATAGTAACCACATGACATTTACCGCTGGATATACAGTATAGCAACCACATGATATTTACCCACTGGATATACAGTGTAGTAACCACATTACATTTACCGCTGGATATACAGTGTAGTAACCACATGACATTTACCGCTGGATATACAGTATAGCAACCACATGATATTTACCCACTGGATATACAGTATAGTAACCACGTGACATTTACCGCTGGATATACAGTGTAGTAACCACATGACATTTACTGCTGGATATACAGTATAGCAACCACATGATATTTACCCACTGGATATACAGTATAGTAACCACATGACATTTACCGCTGGATATACAGTATAGCAACCACATGATATTTACCCACTGGATATACAGTGTAGTAACCACATGACATTTACCGCTGGATATACAGTGTAGTAACCACATGACATTTACCGCTGGGTATACAGTATAGTACCACATGACATTTACCCACTGGATATACAGTATAGTAACCACATGACATTTACCCACTGGGTATACAGTATAGTAACCACATGACATATACCCGCTGGGTATACAGTATAGTAACCACATGACATTTACCCACTGGGTATACAGTATAGTAACCACATGACATTTACCCACTGGATATACAGTATAGTAACCACATGACATTTACCCACCGGGTATACAGTATAGTAGCCACATGACATTTACCCACTGGATATACAGTATAGTAACCACATGACATTTACCGCGGGATATACAGTGTAGTAACCACATGATATTTACCCACTGGATATACAGTGTAGTAACCACATGACATTTACGCACTGGATATACAGTGTAGTAACCACATGACATTTACCGCGGGATATACAGTGTAGTAACCACATGACATTTACCGCGGGATATACAGTGTAGTAACCACATGACATTTACCCACTGGGTATACAATATAGTAGC
This sequence comes from Archivesica marissinica, assembly GCA_014843695.1. Taxonomy (NCBI): domain Eukaryota; kingdom Metazoa; phylum Mollusca; class Bivalvia; order Venerida; family Vesicomyidae; genus Archivesica; species Archivesica marissinica. Next base: position 73,450,565 of record CM026386.1, on the reverse strand, counting down.
AACATGACATTTACCGCGGGATATACAGTGTAGTAACCACATGACATTTACCCACTGGGTATACAATATAGTAGCAACATGACATTTACCGCGGGATATACAGTGTAGTAACCACATGACATTTACGCACTGGATACACAGTATAGTAACCACATGACATTTACGCACTGGATATACAGTGTAGTAAGCACATGACATTTACCGCGGGATATACAGTGTAGTAACCACATGACATTTACCGCGGGATATACAGTGTAGTAACCACATGACATTTACCCACTGGATATACAGTATAGTAGCCACATGATATTTACCGCGGGATATACAGTGTAGTAACCACATGACATTTACCCACTGGGTATACAATATAGTAGCAACATGACATTTACCGCGGGATATACAGTGTAGTAACCACATGACATTTACGCACTGGATACACAGTATAGTAACCACATGACATTTACCCACTGGGTATACAGTATAGCAGCCACATGACATTTACCGAGGGATATACAGTGTAGTAACCACATGACATTTACCCACTGGATACACAGTGTAGCAACCACATGACATTTACGCACTGGATATACAGTATAGCAACCACATGACAATTACCGCTGGAAATACAGTATAGTAACCACATGACATTTACCCACTGGATACACAGTACAGTAACCACATGACATTTACCAACTGGATATACAGTATAGTAGCCACATGACATTTACCAACTGGATACACAGTATAGCAACCACATGACATTTACCAACTGGATATACAGTATAGCAACCACATGACATTTACCCGCTGGATATACAATATAGTAACCACATGACATTTACCAACTGGGTATACAGTATGGCAACCACATGACATTTACCCGCTGGATATACAATATAGTAACCACATGACATTTACCAACTGGGTATACAGTATGGCAACCACATGACATTTACCGCGGGATATACAGTATAGTAACCACATGACATTTACCGCTGGATATACAGTGTAGTAACCACATGACATTTACGCACTGGATACACAGTATAGTAACCACATGACATTTACGCACTGGATATACAGTATAGCAACCACATGACATTTACCCGCTGGATATACAGTATAGTAACCACATGACATTTACCAACTGGGTATACAGTATGGCAACCACATGACATTTACCGCGGGATATACAGTATAGTAACCACATGACATTTACCGCTGGATATACAGTGTAGTAACCACATGACATTTACGCACTGGATACACAGTATAGTAACCACATGACATTTACGCACTGGATATACAGTATAGCAACCACATGACATTTACCCGCTGGATATACAGTGTAGTAACCACATGGCATTTACGCACTGGATACACAGTATAGTAACCACATGACATTTACCGCTGGATATACAGTATAGTAACCACATGACATTTGCTCACAGGATACACAGTGTAGTAACCACATGACATTTACCAACTGGACACACAGTATAGTTACCACATGACATTTACCCACTGGATACACAGTGTAGTAACCACATGACATTTAACCACTGGATATACAGTATAGCAACCACATGACATTTACCGCTGGATACACAGTGTAGTAACCACATGCCATTTACCCACTGGATATACAATATAGTAACCACATGACATTTACCCACTGGATACACAGTGTAGTAACCACATGCCATTTACCGCTGCATATACAGTATGGTAACCACATGACATTTACCCACTGGATATACAGTATAGTAGCCACATGACATTTACCAACTGGATACACAGTATAGCAACCACATGACATTTACCCACTGGATATACAGTATAGCAACCACATGACATTTACCCACTGGATACACAGTATAGTAGCCACATGACATTTACCCGCTGGATATACAGTTTAGTAACCACATGACATTTACCCACTGGATATACAGTATAGTAGCCACATGACATTTACCCACTGGATATACAGTATAGTAACCACATGACATTTACCGCTGGCTCTACAGTATAGCAACCACATGACATTTACCCACTGTATATACAGTATAGTAGCCACATGATATTTACCGCTTGATATGCAGCATAGTAACCACATGACATTTACCGATGGATATACAGTATAGTAACCACATGATATTTACCGCTTGATATGCAGTATAGTAACCACATGACAATTACCCACTGGATATACAGTGTAGTAACCACATGACAATTACCCACTGGATATACAGTGTAGTAACCACATGACAATTACCCACTGGATATACAGTGTAGTAACCACATGACATTTACCCGCTGGATATACAGTTTAGTAACCACATGCTATTTACCCACTGGATATACAGTATAGTAGCCACATGACATTTACCCACTGGATATACAGTATAGTAACCACATGCCATTTACCCACTGGATACACAGTGTAGTAACCACATGACATTTACGCACTGGATACACAGTATAGTAACCACATGACATTTACCGCTGGATATACAGTATAGTAACCACATGACATTTGCCCACTGGATACACAGTGTAGTAACCACATGACATTTACCAACTGGACACACAGTATAGTTACCACATGACATTTACCCACTGGATACACAGTGTAGTAACCACATGACATTTACCGCTTGGTATACAGTATAGCAACCACATGGTATTTACCGCTGGGTATACAATATAGTAACCACATGACATTTACAGCTGGATATACAGTGTAGAAACCACATGACATTTACCGCAGGATATACAGAATAGTAACCACATGACATTTCCCGCTGGATATACAGTATGGTAACCACATGACATTTACCGCTGGATATACAGTATAGTAACCACACGACATTTACCCACTGGATATACAGTATATTAACCACATGATATTTACCGCTGGATATACAGTGTAGTAACCACATGACATTTACCCACTGGATATACAGTATGGTAACCACATGACATTTACCGCTGGATACACAGTGTAGTAACCACATGACATTTACCCACTGGATATACAGTATAGTAACCACATGACATTTACCGCTGGATATACAGTATGGTAACCACGTGACATTTACCGCTGGATATACAGTGTAGTAACCACATGACATTTACCGCTGGATATACAGTATAGCAACCACATGATATTTACCCACTGGACATACAGTGTAGTAACCACATGTCATTTACCCACTGGGTATACAGTATAGTAGCCACATGACATTTACCGCTGGATATACAGTATAGCAACCACATGATATTTACCCACTGGATATACAGTGTAGTAACCACATGACATTTACCGCTGGATATACAGTATAGCAACCACATGATATTTACCCACTGGATATACAGTATAGTAACCACGTGACATTTACCGCTGGATATACAGTGTAGTAACCACATGACATTTACCGCTGGATATACAGTATAGCAACCACATGATATTTACCCACTGGATATACAGTATTGTAACCACGTGACATTTACCGCTGGATATACAGTGTAGTAACCACATGACATTTACCGCTGGATATACAGTATAGCAACCACATGATATTTACCCACTGGATATACAGTATAGTAACCACATGACATTTACCGCGGGATATACAGTGTAGTAACCACATGACATTTACCCACTGGATATACAGTATAGTAACCACATGACATTTACCGCGGGATATACAGTGTAGTAACCACATGACATTTACCACTGGATACACAGTATAGTAACCACATGACATTTACCCACTGGGTATACAGTATAGCAGCCACATGACATTTACCGCGGGATATACAGTGTAGTAACCACATGACATTTACCCACTGGATACACAGTGTAGCAACCACATGACATTTACGCACTGAATATACAGTATAGCAACCACATGACAATTACCGCTGGAAATACAGTATAGTAACCACATGACATTTACCCACTGGATACACAGTACAGTAACCACATGACATTTACCCACTGGATATACAGTATAGTAGCCACATGACATTTACCAACTGGATACACAGTATAGCAACCACATGACATTTACCAACTGGATATACAGTATAGCAACCACATGACATTTACCCGCTGGATATACAGTGTAGTAACCACATGACATTTACCAACTTGGTGTACAGTATGGCAACCACATGACATTTACCGCGGGATATACAGTATAGTAACCACGTGACATTTACCGCTGGATATACAGTGTAGTAACCACATGACATTTACCGCTGGATATACAGTATAGTAGCCACATGATATTTACCCACTGGATATACAGTATAGTAACCACATGATATTTACCCACTGGATATACAGTATAGTAACCACGTGACATTTACCGCTGGATATACAGTGTAGTAACCACATGACATTTACCGCTGGATATACAGTATAGCAACCACATGATATTTACCCACTGGATATACAGTATAGTAACCACATGACATTTACCGCTGGATATACAGTATAGTAACCACATGATATTTACCCACTGGATATACAGTGTAGTAACCACGTGACATTTACCGCTGGATATACAGTGTAGTAACCACATGACATTTACCGCTGGATATACAGCATAGTAACCACATGACATTTACCCACTGGGTATACAGTATAGAAACCACATGACATTTACCCACTGGGTATACAGTATAGTAGCCACATGACATTTACCTCTGGATATACAGTGTAGTAACCACATGACATTTACCGCTGGATATACAGTATAGTAACAACATGACATTTACCGCGGGATATACAGTGTAGTAACCACATGACATTTACCCACTGGATATACAGTATAGTAACCACATGACATTTACCCACTGGGTATACAGTATAGTAACCACATGACATATACCCGCTGGGTATACAGTATAGTAACCACATGACATTTACCCACTGGGTATACAGTATAGTAACCACATGACATTTACGGCTGGATATACAGTATAGTAGCCACATGACATATACCCACTGGATATACAGTATAGTAACCACAGGACATTTACCCACTGGATATACAGAATAGTAACCACATGACATTTACCGCGGGATATACAGTGTAGTAACCACATGATATTTACCCACTGGATATACAGTGTAGTAACCACATGACATTTACCCACTGGATATACAGTGTAGTAACAACATGACATTTACCCACTGGATATACAGTATAGTAGCCACATGATATTTACCGCGGGATAAACAGTGTAGTAACCACATGACATTTACCCACTGGATACACAGTGTAGCAACCACATGACATTTACGCACTGGATATACAGTATAGCAACCACATGACAATTACCGCCTGAAATACAGTATAGTAACCACATGACATTTACCCACTGGATACACAGTACAGTAACCACATGACATTTACCCACTGGATATACAGTATAGTAGCCACATGACATTTACCAACAGGATATACAGTATAGCAACCACATGACATTTACCCGCTGGATATACAGTATAATAACCGCATGACATTTACCAACAGGATATACAGTATAGCAACCACATGACATTTACCCGCTGGATATACAGTATAGTAACCGCATGGCATTTACCAACTGGGTATACAGTATGGCAACCACATGACATTTACCGCTGGATATACAGTGTAGTAACCACATGACATTTACGCACTGGATACACAGTATAGTAACCACATGACATTTACGCACTGGATATACAGTATAGCAACCACATGACATTTACCCGCTGGATATACAGTATAGTAACCACATGACATTTACCAACTGGGTATACAGTATGGCAACCACATGACATTTACCGCGGGATATACAGTATAGTAACCACATGCCATTTACCCACTGGATACACAGTGTAGTAACCACATGACATTTACGCACTGGATACACAGTATAGTAATCATATGACATTTACCGCTGGATATACAGTATAGTAACCACATGACATTTGCCCACTGGATACACAGTGTAGTAACCACATGACATTTACCGACTGGACACACAGTATTGTTACCACATGACATTTACCCACTGGATACACAGTGTAGTAACCACATGACATTTACCGCTGGGTATACAGTATAGCAACCACATGGCATTTACCGCTGGATATACAGTATAGTAACCACATGACATTTACAGCTGGATATAGAGTGTAGTAACCACATGACATTTACCGCTGGATATACAGAATAGTAACCACATGACATTTACCCACTGGGTATACAGTATAGTAACCACATGACATTTACCCACTGGGTATACAATATAGTAGCAACACGACATTTACCGCGGGATATACAGTGTAGTAACCACATGACATTTACGCACTGGATACACAGTATAGTAACCACATGACATTTACCCACTGGGTATACAGTATAGCAGCCACATGACATTTACCGCGGGATATACAGTGTAGTAACCACATGACATTTACCCACTGGATACACAGTGTAGCAACCACATGACATTTACGCACTGAATATACAGTATAGCAACCACATGACATTTACCGCTGGATATACAGTATAGTAACCACATGACATTTACCCACTGGATATACAGTATAGTAACCACATGACATTTACCACTGGATATACAGTATAGTAGCCACATGACATTTACCAACTGGATATACAGTATAGCAACCACATGACATTTACCAACTGGATATACAGTATAGCAACCACATGACATTTACCGCTGGATATACAGTGTAGTAACCACATGACATTTACCAACTGGATATACAGTATAGCAACCACATGACATTTACCGCTGGATATACAGTATAGTAACCACGTGACATTTACCGCTGGATATACAGTGTAGTAACCACATGACATTTACCGCTGGATATACAGTATAGTAGCCACATGATATTTACCCACTGGATATACAGTATAGTAACCACATGATATTTACCCACTGGATATACAGTATAGTAACCACGTGACATTTACCGCTGGATATACAGTGTAGTAACCACATGACATTTACCGCTGGATATACAGTATAGCAACCACATGATATTTACCCACTGGATATACAGTATAGTAACCACATGACATTTACCGCTGGATATACAGTATAGTAACCACATGATATTTACCCACTGGATATACAGTGTAGTAACCACGTGACATTTACCGCTGGATATACAGTGTAGTAACCACATGACATTTACCGCTGGATATACAGCATAGTAACCACATGACATTTACCCACTGGGTATACAGTATAGAAACCACATGACATTTACCCACTGGGTATACAGTATAGTAGCCACATGACATTTACCGCTGGATATACAGTGTAGTAACCACATGACATTTACCGCTGGATATACAGTATAGTAACAACATGACATTTACCGCGGGATATACAGTGTAGTAACCACATGACATTTACCCACTGGATATACAGTATAGTAACCACATGACATTTACCCACTGGGTATACAGTATAGTAACCACATGACATATACCCGCTGGGTATACAGTATAGTAACCACATGACATTTACCCACTGGGTATACAGTATAGTAACCACATGACATTTACGGCTGGATATACAGTATAGTAGCCACATGACATATACCCACTGGATATACAGTATAGTAACCACAGGACATTTACCCACTGGATATACAGAATAGTAACCACATGACATTTACCGCGGGATATACAGTGTAGTAACCACATGATATTTACCCACTGGATATACAGTGTAGTAACCACATGACATTTACCCACTGGATATACAGTGTAGTAACAACATGACATTTACCCACTGGATATACAGTATAGTAGCCACATGATATTTACCGCGGGATATACAGTGTAGTAACCACATGACATTTACCCACTGGATACACAGTGTAGCAACCACATGACATTTACGCACTGGATATACAGTATAGCAACCACATGACAATTACCGCCTGAAATACAGTATAGTAACCACATGACATTTACCCACTGGATACACAGTACAGTAACCACATGACATTTACCCACTGGATATACAGTATAGTAGCCACATGACATTTACCAACAGGATATACAGTATAGCAACCACATGACATTTACCCGCTGGATATACAGTATAATAACCGCATGACATTTACCAACAGGATATACAGTATAGCAACCACATGACATTTACCCGCTGGATATACAGTATAGTAACCGCATGGCATTTACCAACTGGGTATACAGTATGGCAACCACATGACATTTACCGCTGGATATACAGTGTAGTAACCACATGACATTTACGCACTGGATACACAGTATAGTAACCACATGACATTTACGCACTGGATATACAGTATATCAACCACATGACATTTACCCGCTGGATATACAGTATAGTAACCACATGACATTTACCAACTGGGTATACAGTATGGCAACCACATGACATTTACCGCGGGATATACAGTATAGTAACCACATGCCATTTACCCACTGGATACACAGTGTAGTAACCACATGACATGTACGCACTGGATACACAGTATAGTAATCATATGACATTTACCGCTGGATATACAGTATAGTAACCACATGACATTTGCCCACTGGATAAACAGTGTAGTAACCACATGACATTTACCGACTGGACACACAGTATTGTTACCACATGACATTTACCCACTGGATACACAGTGTAGTAACCACATGACATTTACCGCTGGGTATACAGTATAGCAACCACATGGCATTTACCGCTGGATATACAGTATAGTAACCACACGACATTTACCCACTGGATATACAGCATATTAACCACATGATATTTACCGCTGGATATACAGTGTAGTAACCACATGACATTTACCCACTGGATATACAGTGTAGTAACCACATGACATTTACCCACAGGATATACAGTATAGTAACCACATGACATTTACAGCTGGATATAAATTATGGTAACCACGTGACATTTACCGCTGGATATGCAGTGTAGTAACCACATGACATTTACCGCTGGATATACAGTATAGCAACCACATGATATTTACCGACTGGATATACAGTGTAGTAACCACATGACATTTACCGCTGGATATACAGTATAGCAACCACATGATATTTACCCACTGGATATACAGTGTAGTAACCACATGACATTTACCCACTGGGTATACAGTATAGTAGCCACATGACATTTACCGCTGGATATACAGTATAGCAATCACATGATATTTACCCACTGGATATACAGTAGAGTAACCACGTGACATTTACCGCTGGATATACAGTGTAGTAACCACATGACATTTACCGCTGGATATACAGTGTAGTAACCACATGACATTTACCGCTGGATATACAGTATAGCAACCACATGATATTTACCCACTGGATATACAGTGTAGTAACCACATTACATTTACCGCTGGATATACAGTGTAGTAACCACATGACATTTACTGCTGGATATACAGTATAGCAACCACATGATATTTACCCACTGGATATACAGTATAGTAACCACATGACATTTACCGCTGGATATACAGTGTAGTAACAAAAATGACATTTACCGCTGGGTATACAGTATAGTAACCACATGACATTTACCGCGGGATATACAGTATAGTACCACATGACATTTACCCACTGGATATACAGTATAGTAACCACATGACATTTACCCACTGGGTATACAGTATAGTAACCACATGACATATACCCGCTGGGTATACAGTGTAGTAACCACATGACATTTACCCACTGGGTATACAGTATAGTAACCACATGACATTTACCCACTGGATATACAGTATAGTAACCACATGACATTTACCCACTGGATATACAGTATAGTAGCCACATGACATTTACCCACTGGATATACAGTATAGTAACCACATGACATTTACCGCGGGATATACAGTGTAGTAACCACATGATATTTACCCACTGGATATACAGTGTAGTAACCACATGACATTTACGCACTGGATATACAGTGTAGTAACCACATGACATTTACCGCGGGATATACAGTGTAGTAACCACATGACATTTACCGCGGGATATACAGTGTAGTAACCACATGACATTTACCCACTGGGTATACAATATAGTAGCAACATGACATTTACCGCGGGATATACAGTGTAGTAACCACATGACATTTACCGCGGGATATACAGTGTAGTAACCACATGACATTTACCCACTGGGTATACAATATAGTAGCAACATGACATTTACCGCGGGATATACAGTGTAGTAACCACATGACATTTACGCACTGGATACACAGTATAGTAACCACATGACATTTACGCACTGGATATACAGTGTAGTAACCACATGACATTTACCGCGGGATATACAGTGTAGTAACCACATGACATTTACCGCGGGATATACAGTGTAGTAACCACATGACATTTACCCACTGGATATACAGTATAGTAGCCACATGATATTTACCGCGGGATATACAGTGTAGTAACCACATGACATTTACCCACTGGGTATACAATATAGAAGCAACATGACATTTACCGCGGGATATACAGTGTAGTAACCACATGACATTTACGCACTGGATACACAGTATAGTAACCACATGACATTTACCCACTGGGTATACAGTATAGCAGCCACATGACATTTACCGAGGGATATACAGTGTAGTAACCACATGACATTTACCCACTGGATACACAGTGTAGCAACCACATGACATTTACGCACTGGATATACAGTATAGCAACCACAAGACAATTACCGCTGGAAATACGGTATAGTAACCACATGACATTTTCCCACTGGATACACAGTACAGTAACCACATGACATTTACCAACTGGATATACAGTATAGTAGCCACATGACATTTACCAACTGGATACACAGTATAGCAACCACATGACATTTACCAACTGGATATACAGTATAGCAACCACATGACATTTACCCGCTGGATATACAGTATAGTAACCACATGACATTTACCAACTGGGTATACAGTATGGCAACCACATGACATTTACCGCGGGATATACAGTATAGTAACCACATGACATTTACCGCTGGATATACAGTGTAGTAACCACATGACATTTACGCACTGGATACACAGTATAGCAACCACATGACATTTACCCGCTGGATATACAGTATAGTAACCACATGACATTTACCAACTGGGTATACAGTATGGCAACCACATGACATTTACCGCGGGATATACAGTATAATAACCACATGACATTTACCGCTGGATATACAGTGTAGTAACCACATGACATTTACGCACTGGATACACAGTATAGTAACCACATGACATTTACGCACTGGATATACAGTATAGCAACCACATGACATTTACCCGCTGGATATACAGTGTAGTAACCACATGGCATTTACGCACTGGATACACAGTATAGTAACCACATGACATTTACCGCGGGATATACAGTGTAGTAACCACATGACATTTACCCACTGGATATACAGTGTAGTAGCCACATGATATTTACCGCGGGATATACAGTGTAGTAACAACATGACATTTACCCACTGGATATACAGTATAGTAACCACATGACATTTACCGCGGGATATACAGTGTAGTAACCACATGACATTTACCCACTGGATATACAGTGTAGTAGCCACATGATATTTACCGCGGGATATACAGTGTAGTAACCACATGACATTTACCCACTGGGTATACAATATAGTAGCAACACGACATTTACCGCGGGATATACAGTGTAGTAACCACATGACATTTACGCACTGGATACACAGTATAGTAACCACATGACATTTACCCACTGGGTATACAGTATAGCAGCCACATGACATTTACCGCGGGATATACAGTGTAGTAACCACATGACATTTACCCACTGGATACACAGTGTAGCAACCACATGACATTTACGCACTGAATATACAGTATAGCAACCACATGACAATTACCGCTGGAAATACAGTATAGTAACCACATGACATTTACCCACTGGATACACAGTACAGTAACCACATGACATTTACCCACTGGATATACAGTATAGTAGCCACATGACATTTACCAACTGGATACACAGTATAGCAACCACATGACATTTACCAACTGGATATACAGTATAGCAACCACATGACATTTACCCGCTGGATATACAGTGTAGTAACCACATGACATTTACCAACTTGGTGTACAGTATGGCAACCACATGACATTTACCGCGGGATATACAGTATAGTAACCACATGACATTTACCGCTGGATATACAGTGTAGTAACCACATAACATTTACGCACTGGATACACAGTATAGTAACCACATGACATTTACGCACTGGATATACAGTATAGCAACCACATGACATTTACCCGCTGGATATACAGTATAGTAACCACATGACATTTACCAACTGGGTATACAGTATGGCAACCACATGACATTTACCGCGGGATATACAGTATAGTAACCACATGCCATTTACCCACTGGATACACAGTGTAGTAACCACATGACATTTACGCACTGGATACACAGTATAGTAACCACATGACAGTTACCGCTGGATATACAGTATAGTAACCACATGACATTTGCCCACTGGATACACAGTGTAGTAACCACATGACATTTACCAACTGGACACACAGTATAGTTACCACATGACATTTACCCACTGGATACACAGTGTAGTAACCACATGACATTTAACCACTGGATATACAGTATAGCAACCACATGACATTTACCGCTGGATACACAGTGTAGTAACCACATGACATTTACCCACTGGATATTCAATATAGTAACCACATGACATTTACCCACTGGATACACAGTGTAGTAACCACATGACATTTACCGCTGCATATACAGTATAGTAACCACATGACATTTACCCACTGGATATACAGTATAGTAGCCACATGACATTTACCAACTGGATACACAGTATAGCAACCACATGACATTTACCCACTGGATATACAGTATAGCAACCACATGACATTTACCCACTGGATACACAGTATAGTAGCCACATGACATTTACCCGCTGGATATACAGTTTAGTAACCACATGACATTTACCCACTGGATATACAGTATAGTAGCCACATGACATTTACCCACTGGATATACAGTATAGTAACCACATGACATTTACCGCTGGATCTACAGTATAGCAACCACATGACATTTACCCACTGTATATACAGTATAGTAACCAAATGACATTTACCTACTGGATACACAGTATAGTAGCCACATGATATTTACCGCTTGATATGCAGTATAGTAACCACATGACATTTACCGATGGATATACAGTATAGTAACCACATGATATTTACCGCTTGATATGCAGTATAGTAACCACATGACAATTACCCACTGGATATACAGTGTAGTAACCACATGACATTTACCCGCTGGATATACAGTTTAGTAACCACATGCCATTTACCCACTGGATATACAGTATAGTAGCCACATGACATTTACCCACTGGATATACAGTATAGTAACCGCATGACATTTACCGCCGGATATACAGTGTAGTAACCACATGACATTTACGCACTGGATGCACAGTATAGTAACCACATGACATTTACGCACTGGATACACAGTATAGTAACCACATGACATTTACCCACTGGATATACAGTATAGTAGCCACATGACATTTACCGCGGGATATACAGTGTAGTAACCACATGACATTTAACCACTGGATATACAATATAGTAGCCACATGACATTTACCGCGGGATATACAGTGTAGTAACCACAAGACATTTACCCACTGGGTACACAGTGTAGCAACCACATGACATGTACGCACTGGATACACAGTATAGTAACCACATGACATTTACGCACTGGATACACAGTGTAATAACCACATGACATTTACCCACTGGGTATACAGTATAGCAGCCACATGACATTTACCGCGGGATATACAGTGTATTAACCACATGACGTTTACCCACTGGGTACACAGTGTAGCAACCACATGACATTTACGCACTGGATATACAGTATAGCAACCACATGACAATTACCGCTGGAAATACAGTATAGTAACCACATGACATTTACCCACTGGATACACAGTATAGTAACCACATGACATTTACCCACTGGATATACAGTATAGTAGCCACATGACATTTACCAACTGGATACACAGTATAGCAACCACATGACATTTACCAACTGGATATACAGTATAGCAACCACATGACATTTACCCGCTGGATATACAGTATAGTAACCACATGACATTTACCAACTGGGTATACAGTATGGCAACCACATGACATTTACCGCGGGATATACAGTATAGTAACCACATGACATTTACCGCTGGATATACAGTGTAGTAACCACATGACATTTACGCACTGGATACACAGTATAGTAACCACATGACATTTACCGCTGGATATACAGTATAGTAACCACATGACATTTACCGCTGCATATGCAGTATAGTAACCACATGACATTTACCGATGGATATACAGCATAGTAACCACATTACATTTACCGATGGATATACAGTATAGTAACCACATGACATTTACCGATGGATATACAGCATAGTAACCACATTACATTTAACAACTGGAGATACAGAATATATGCAACATGACATTTAACAACTAGATATACAGAATATATGCAACATGACATTTAACAACTGGAGATACAGAATATATGCAACATGACATTTAACAACTAGATATACAGAACATATGCAACATGACATTTAACAACTGGATATACCGAATATTATGCAACATAACATTTAACAACTAGATAATTATACAGAATATATGCAACATGACATTTAACAACTGTAGATACAGAATATATGCAACCTGACATTTAACAACTGGAGATACAGAATATATGCAACATGATAGTTAACCACAGGGTATGTAGAATATATGCAACATGACATTTAACAACTGAGATACGGAATATATGCAACATGACATTTAACAACTGAGATACGGAATATATGCAACATGACATTTAACAACTGAGATACGGAATATATGCAACATGACATTTAACAACTGAGATACGGAATATATGCAACATGACATTTAACAACTGAGATACGGAATATATGCAACATGATAGTTAACCACATGATATGCAGACTATATACAACATGCTAGTTAACCACTGGAGATACAGAATATATGCAACATGACATTTAACAACTGTAGATGCAGCATATATATATCTTCCTGTCTTATTTTATTTATTAATACAACGAACATGTGTGCTACAATCCTGTTTACACTATTCGAACCTATTTATTTCTGCTAGTTGGTTTAATTGGAATAATGAGGGGTTTCTCTACACAGCCATTGGTTAACACCTACATCGATTACATTAATTGCCCCATATTTCGCAACCAGAATAGCAAATGATACGAGCTCAAATAATGCAATATTTGTAAAAATGAATATGTCAAAAGGATTTCTTTAAGATATAATGTCTTATATGATGAAGCTGCAGACGGCATGTGAGTATAGCGCTATGTGTGAGTCGGTTGTAGGAGAGCTTTGATCAGACGTCTGGAACTATCTGCGGACACGCTTCACCGGTTAACAATGATGTTAAAAGCGTCGCGATGAGTGAAATTGTCTTAAGAACGAGATATTTTGGGTTCATAAAGCACACATTTCTATTTGTGAGGATATTGCGACATTGCCATTGAAGAAACGAATGAAATAAATCAACTAATGTCGATAGATGTATTTTCAAACGACGGCGAGTTAAATTTTATGGTTGTTTTATATTCACCGCTTCGTGTAGCATCGACAGATTGCTGCTGAAGTGGGGTGAGTGTATAGGCTGACGTGTTAGCTTACAAACAGTATGTGTAGCCTACGTATATCTTAATAAATAGGCTTGCCACTTCAAGCCCACGCCCCCGTCATCACTTCGGTTCAAATCAACACACGTTAGGTTCTCATACATGTACATATTTTAAGATACATGTTAGTTGAGTTCAAATCGCGTACCCCTCGCCGCTGCAGGTTCGAATACAACTGGGGTTTTATTTCGTGTGTTTTCATGTGAGAAAGTTATCCACGTGGCTAGCGTAGCGGATGGGCAGTGATTTTACCGGGGTACCCGTCCGTGCCAGGAAAACTGCTCGAACGGGCACCATTTCCTTTGCCAATAATAGCGGGAGAGTTGCAAATGACTTAAGCGGTTCGTGCAACATTCAACTCAAAAGCAAACAAAAAACCACACTGAAGTTTGAAAATAAACACTTTCAGTGAACGGCATACTATAGTAGCGGTTTTCAGCGAATGAAGTTTCGGAATCACAAATTGTAGATTCGAGTCCTGGCGATGAGTAGCAAGGGATGTTGTATTTTGGTTCCAATCTAGACATTATCTTGAGGACATTAGCGAAGTAAATTGATACGGTTTCGTAATGCCGTAGAATTTAGCGCCGAGATATATTAAGCCGGATGACCGAGGTTTGATAAGTTTCGCGTCCCTTAACTCTGCTACGCAGGTACGATAGTCACCATACCGGGCTACCATACCGGATTAACTGCCTCACCATACTGGACTGACTGCCTCACCATACCGGACCACCATACCGGACCACCATACCGGACTGACTGCCTCACCACACCGGACCACCATACCGGACCACCATACCGGACCACCATACCGGACTGACTGCCTCACCATACCGGACCACCATACCGGACCACCATACCGGACTGACTGCCTCATCATACCGGACCACCATACCGGACTGACTGCCTCACCACACCGGACCACCATACCGGACCACAATACCGGACCACCATACCGGACTGACTGCCTCACCACACCGGACCACCATACCGGACCACCATACCGGATTGACTGCCTCACCACACCGGACCACCATACCGGACCACCATACCGGACTGACTGCCTCATCATACCGGACCACCATACCGGACCACAATACCGGACCACCATACCAGACTGACTACCTCACCATACCGGACAACCATACCGGACCACCATACCGGACCACCATACCGGACTGACTGCCTCACCATGCCGGACCACTATACCGGACCACCATACCGGACCACCATACCGGACTGACTGCCTCACCATGCCGGACCACTATACCGGACCACCATACCGGACCACCATACCGGACTGACTGCCTCACCATACCGGACCGCCATACAGGACCACCATACCGGACTGACTTCCTCACCATACCGGACTGACTGCCTCACTATACCAGACTGACTGCCTCACCATACCGGACTGACTGCCTCACCATATCGGACTGACTGCCTCACCATACCGGACTGACTGCCTCACCATACCGGACTGACTGCCTCACCATACCGGACAGACTGCCTCACCATACCGGACTGACTGCCTTACTATACAGGACTGACTGCCTCACCATACCGGCCCACGATACCGGACCACAATACAGGACCACCATACCGGACCACCATACCGGACTGACTGCCTCACAATACCGGACCACCTTACAGGACCACCATACCAGACTAACTGCCTCACCATACCGGACGACCATACAGGATCACCATACCGGACCACCATACAGGACCACCATACCGGATCACCATACCGGACTGACTGCCTCACCATACCGGACCACCATACCGGACCACCATACCGGACTGACTGTCTCACCATACCGGACCACCATACAGGACCACCATACAGGACCATCATACCGGACTAACTGCCTCACCATACCGGACCACCATACAGGACCACCATACAGGACCACCATACCGGACTGACTGCCTCACCATACCAGACTGACTGCCTCACCATACCGGACCACCATACCGGACCATCACACCGGGCCACCATACATGACCATCATACCGGACCACCATACCGGACCACAATACAGGACCACTATCGGACAACCATACTGGACCACAATACAGGACCACCATACCGGACTAACTGCCTCACCATACCGGACTGACTGCCTCATCATACCGGACCACCATACCGGACCACCATACCGACCACCATACAGGCCACCATACCGGACTAACTGCCTCACCATATCGGACTGACTACCTCACCATACCGGACCACCATACCGGACTGACTGCCTAACCATACCGGACCACCATACAGGACCACCATACCGGACCACCATACAGGACCACCATACAGGACCACCAAACCGGACTGACTGCCTCACAATACCGGACTGACTGCCTCACCATACCGGACCACCATACAGGACCAACATACTGGACTGATTGCCTCACCATACCGGACTGACTACCTCACCATACCGGACTGACTACCTCACCATACCGGACTGACTGCCTCACCATACCGGACCACCATACAGGACCACCATACTGGACTGATTGCCTCACAATACCGGACTGACTACCTCACCATACCGGACTGACCGCCTTAGCACAAGTGCGGTTTCTAAATGATGAATATAAAACAACCATAACATTTAACTCGCCATCGTAGTGACTGCTCAATGCCTCACCATCCCCCAATCCACATTAACAATGATTACACAATATCTCACCCCCATCCACATTAACAATGATTACACACTCTCACCCCCAATCCACATTAACAATGATTACACAATACCTCACCATCCCCAATCCACATTAACAATGATTACACACTACCTCACCATCCCCAATCCACATTAACAATGATTAAACAATACTTCACCATCCCCCAATCCACATTAACAATGATTACTCAATTCCTCATCATTCCCCAATCCACATTAACAATGATTACACACTACCTCACCATCCCCAAATCCACATTAACAATGATTACACACTAGCTCACACTCCCCCCAATCCACACCAACAATGATTACACACTACCTCACCCCACCAATCCACATTAACAATGATTACACATTACCTCATCTCCCCCATCCACATTAACAATGATTACACAATACCTCACCACCCCCAATCCACATTAACAATGATTACACAATACCTCACCATCCCCCAATCCACATTAACAATGATTACACAATACCTCACCATCCCCCAATCCACATTAACAATGATTACACAATACCTCATCATCCGCCAATCCACAATACAATGATTACACACTACCTCACCATCCCCCAATCCACATTAACAATGATTATACAATACCTCACTATCCCCCAATCCACATTAACAATGATTACACAATACCTCACCATCCCCCAATCCACATTAACAATGATTACACAATACCTCACCATCCCCCAATCCACATTAACAATGATTACACAATACCTCACCATCCCCCAATCCACATTAACAATGATTACACAATACCTCACCACCCCAATCCACATTAACATGATTACACATACTCACATCCCCCAATCCACATTAACAATGATTACACAATACCCCCAATCCACATTAACAATGATTACACACTACCTCACCATCCCCCAATCCACATTAACAATGATTACACAATACCTCACCATCCCCAATCCACATTAACAATGATTATACAATACCTTTTTCACACTACCTCACCATCCCCCAATCCACATTAACAATGATTACACAATACCTCACCATCACCCAATCCACATTAACAATGATTACACACTACCTCATCCCCCAATCCACATTAACAATGATTACACACTACCTCACCATCCCCCAATCCACATTAACAATGATTACACAATACCTCACCATCCCCCAATCCACATTAACAATGATTACACACTACATCACCATCCCCAATCCACATTAACAATGATTACACAATACCACCAATCCACATTAACAATGATTACACACTACTCACCACCCCAATCCACATTAACAATGATTACACACTACCTCACCCCCAATCCACATTAACAATGATTACACAATACCCCCAATCCATATTAACAATGATTACACAATACCTCACCATCCCCCAATCCACATTAACAATGATTACACACTACCTCACCATCCCCCAATCCATATTAACAATGATTACACAATACCTCACCATCCCCCAATCCACATTAACAATGATTACACACTACCTCACCATCCCCAATCCACATTAACAATGATTACATAATACCTCACCATCCCCCAATCCACATTAACAATGATTACATAATACCTCACCATCCCCCAATCCACATTAACAATGATTACATAATACCCCACCATCCCCCAATCCACATTAACTGATTACACAATATATCACCATCCCCCAATCCACATTAACAATGATTACATAATACCCCACCATCCCCAATCCACATTAACAATGATTACACAATACCTCACCATCCCCAATCCACATTAACAATGATTACACACTACCTCATCATACCCCAATCCACATTAACAATGATTACACACTACCTCACCATCCCCAATCCACATTAACAATGATTACACACTACCTCACCATCCCCAATCCACATTAACAATGATTAAACAATACTTCACCATCCGCCAATCCACATTAACAATGATTACACAATACCTCACCACCCCCAATCCACATTAACAATGATTACACACTACTTCACCATCCCACAATCCACATTAACAATGATTACACACTACTTCACCATCCCCCAATCCACATTAACAATGATTACACAATACCTCACCCCCCCAATCCACATTAACAATGAGTACACACTATCTCACCATCACCCAATCCACATTAACAATGATTACACAATACCTCACCCCCCCCCAATCCACATTAACAATGATTACACACTATCTCACCATCCCCAATCCACATTAACAATGATTACACAATACCTCACCATCCCCCAATCCACATTAACAATGATTACATACTACCTCACTATCCCTCAATCCACATTAACAATGATTACACAATACCTCCCCCTCCCCAAATCCACATTAACAATGTTTACTCACTACCTCACCATACCCCAATCCACATTAACAATGATTACACAATACCTCACCATCCCCCAATCCATATTAACAATGATTACACACTACCTCACCATCCCGCAATCCACACCAACAATGATTACACACTACATCACCATCCCCCAATCCACATTAACAATGATTACACAATACCCCCAATCCACATTAACAATCATTACACACTACCTCACCATCCCCCATCCACATTAACAATGATTACACAATATACCTCACCACCCCCCCAATCCACATTAACAATGATTATACAATACCCCCATCCACATTAACAATCATTACACATCTTGCTACCATCACCACCCCCAATCCACATTAACAATGATTACACAATACTTCCCACCACCCCCAATCCACATTAACAATATTATACACTACAACACTACCTCACCCCCAATCCACATTAACAATGATTACCCACGTACCTCACCATCCCCCAATCCCACAGTAAACAATGATTACATAATACCTCACCATCCCCCAATCCACATTAACTGATTACACAATATATCACCCCCAATCCACATTAACAATGATTACATAATACCTCACCCCAATCCACATTAACAATGATTACACAATACCTCACCCCCAATCCACATTAACAATGATTACACACTACCTCATCCCCAATCCACATTAACAATGATTACACACTACCTCACCATCCCCAATCCACATTAACAATGATTACGCACTACCTCATCCCCCAATCCTACATTAACAATGATTAAACAATACTTCATCATCCGCCAATCCACATTAACAATGATTACACAATACC
>CM026386.1:73382734-73427719 GCA_014843695.1 Archivesica marissinica | reverse complement strand
GTTATATATAATGATGTGTGGTAAGTTATATATAATGATGGGTGGTAAGTTATATATAATGCTGGGTGGTAAGTTATATATAATGCTGTGTGGTAAGTTATATATAATGATGGGTGGTAAGTTATATATAATGATGGGTGGTAAGTTATATATAATGATGGGTGGTAAGTTATATATAATGATGGGTGGTAAGTTATATATAATGCTGGGTGGTAAGTTATATATATGCTGGGTGGTAAGTTATATATAATGCTGGGTGGTAAATTATATATAATGCTGGGTGGTAAGTTATATATAATGTTGTGTGGTAAGTTATATATACTGCTGTGTGGTAAGTTATATATAATGCTGGGTGGTAAGTTATATATAATGCTGGGTGGTAAATTGTATATAATGCTGGGTGGTAAGTTATATATAATGCTTGGTGGTAAATTATATATAATGCTGAGTGGTAAGTTATATATAATGCTGGGTGGTAAGTTATATATAATGCTGGGTGGTAAGTTATATATACAAGTAGATCATTCCTGCATAAGAACAAGCTATTGGATTAGTATAAATAGTCCGCGGTATAAAATGAAGCAACGTATGGGCACTAATTCGAACATTATACCCCGTTTAGTGACACAATTTTGGGGGACAAAGGCGTATCAATAGACACAAACAATCTTTAAAAACTGTAATAAACGCTCGATACAAGTAGTCCGGGGGGATATTGTCCTACCCGTGAATTCCAATGGGGGGGATATTGTCCTCCCTATGATCTTCTACGGGGGGATATTGTCCGCCTTGACTTCTTGATGGGGGGATATTGTCCGCCTTGACTTCTTGATGGGGGGGATATTGTCCGTCCACCTTGACTTCTTGCTGGGGGGATATTGTCCACCTTGACTTCTTGATGGGGGGGATATTGTCCGCCTTGACTTCTTGATGGGGGATATTGTCCGCCTTGACTTCTTGATGGGGGATATTGTCCGCCTTGACTTCTTGATGGGGGGATATTGTCTGCCCTGTCTTTTTGATGGGGGGATATTGTCCGCCTTGACTTCTTGATGGGGGGGATATTGTCCGCCTTGACTTCTTGATGGGGGGATATTGTCCGCCTTGACTTCTTGATGTGGGGATATTGTCCGCCTTGACTTCTTGATGGGGGATATTGTCCGCCTTGACTTCTTGATGGGGGGGATATTGTCCATCTTGATGGGGGGATATTGTCCGCCTTGACTTCTTGATGGGGGATATTGTCCGCCTTGACTTCTTGATGGGGGGATATTGTCCGCCTTGACTTCTTGATGGGGGGATATTCCGCCTTGACTTCTTGATGGGGGGGATATTGTCCGCCTTGACTTCTTGATGGGGGGATATTGTCCGCCTTGACTTCTTGATGGGGGGGATATTGTCTGCCCTGTCTTTTTGATGGAGGGATATTGTCCGCCTGTGTCAAAATGTATGGGGGGGATATTGTCCGTGGGGGGATATTGTCCGTTCCCCGATATATATGGGTCACAGTAAATAATTGTTTGCTCTAAAACTTTATTAACTAACTATACATTTATATTTTTAAACTAAGCATTGCTTTGGGGTAGTTAATTTAATTAGCATGAAGCGTGGTGATAGTGCTTTAGTTGTATATATTCCAAGCCACAGCCAATTGATTGATCATACTTGTATATCAGATCACAGTGAAGCTTGTCTGTGGAGAACCACCCACAGGACTGACAATACAGTCAAACCTGCCTTAAGCAGCCATCCAAGGGAATCACAGAAAGTTGCTGCTTAGCACAGGTGGCTGCTTAATAGAGGTCAAATGTATAATAAAACAACATATTGGGAATCTGGTAAATGGCTGCTTAATACAGGTTGGCTGCTTAATGGAGGTGACCACTAACACAGGTTTTACTGTATGTGGTCATTGTTGATGCATTGTCTCTTTACTTAGGAGAATGGTTGGACTGTACTCGCAAAGTAATCTTTTGTTTATAACGACCATGTACAGGCTGCACTGGATGGGCTGTCTAATTTAGTTTCTGTCTATTGCAGGACAGCGGTGATTTATATGGAGATGTTATAGCTAGTGTAACACAACCACTGTCTGTATTATTTAAAAAGGCCCATGCACTTCAAGTGGTAAGTTATGGTATCTGTCTGTATTGTGCAAGAAGAACCATGCACTCCAAGGGGTAAGTTGTAGCCCCTGTCTGTATTGTGAAAGAAGAACCGTGCACTCCAAGGAGTACATTGTGTCCCCTGTCTGTATTGTGCAAGAAGAACTATGCACTCCAAGGAGTAAGTTGTTTCCCCTGTCTGTATTGTTCAAGAAGAACTGTGCACTCCAAGGAGTAAGTTGTGTCCCCTGTCTGTATTGTGCAAGAAGAACTGTGCACTCCAAGGATTAAGTTGTTTCCCCTGTCTGTATTGTTCAAGAAGAACTGTGCACTCCAAGGAGTAAGTTGTGTCCCCTGTCTGTATTGTGCAAGAAGAACTGTGCACTCCAAGGAGTAAGTTGTTTCCCCTGTCTGTATTGTTCAAGAAGAACTGTGCACTCCAAGGAGTAAGTTGTGTCCCCTGTCTGTATTGTGCAAGAAGAACTGTGCACTCCAAGGATTAAGTTGTTTCCCCTGTCTGTATTGTTCAAGAAGAACTGTGCACTCCAAGGAGTAAGTTGTGTCCCCTGTCTGTATTGTGCAAGAAGAACTGTGCACTCCAAGGATTAAGTTGTTTCCCCTGTCTGTATTGTTCAAGAAGTACTGTGCACTCCAAGGAGTAAGTTGTGTCCCCTGTCTGTATTATTCAAGTCACACCATACACTCCAAGGGGTAAGTTGTGTCCACTGTATGTATTATTGTACACTCCAATGTTGCTATATTTTAGTATAACTTCGTCACATTCACACAATGTTGCTATATTTCAGTATAACTTAGTCACATTCACACAATGTTGCTATATTTCAGTATAACTTAGTCACATTCACAAAATGTTGCTATATTTCGGTATAACTTAGTAACATTCACAAAATGTTGCTATATTTCAGTATAACTTAGTCACATTCCTACACTTCCTATTTTTCAGGCATTGCTTGGTTTACTGGAGAATATTTCAGTAGACAGTGGAGTGAGTGTGCAAGATGTTGAAGATCTGTGTTCCGGTATGTAATCCATTGTCTTGTAAATACTACACACGAATGAGTGTATCGACTGACTGCGTATTTGAGATATGTTACATAGAAATATAATGTTAACGACAGGAATCTTTGTTGCACTGTATGTTGTTCTTGGGTTAGCAAAAGGGCCAACCTCTCCCGGGTATGTACATTAAAAATGTACATGTATTCACAGCTTAGAGCAAATATGAAAGCACTTGGCCCATTCATGAATGAGAATTTGGATAATGAATATGCAAGATTTGTATTTTGTATATTTGTTACAATAACAAAAGGGCAATAACTCTTGTGAAAAGTGTAATAGCAACATATTCCACAGGTTAAATTAGCTAGCTATATATGTGAAAGCTAGTCACCATGTCCAATATGTTACATCAGCTATACATATGTATGTGAAAGCTAGTCACTGTACCCAATATGTTAAATCAACTACATGTATACATATGTATGTGAAAGCTAGTCACCATGCCCAATATGTTGAATCAGCTATATATATGTATGTGAAAGCTAGTCACCATGCCCAATATGTTGAATCAGCTATATATATGTATGTGAAAGCTAGTCACCATGCCCAATATGTTGAATCAGCTATATATATGTATGTGAAAGCTAGTCACCGTGCCCAATATGTTAAATCAGCTATATATATGTATGTGAAAGCTAGTCACCATGCCCAATATGTTGAATCAGCTATATATATGTATGTGAAAGCTAGTCACCATGCCCAATATGTTACATCAACTATATATATGTATGTGAAGCTAGTCACCATGCCCAATATGCTACATCAGCTATACATATGTATGTGAAAGCTAGTCACCATGCCAAATATGAAGGCAATTGGCATGATAGTAAATGTGGTGATTGTATATGTACATATTTACCGTGAACAAAGCAGGGGCTGATGATGAAGCAAGCAACACAACTTTGATGTCGTCTATGTCTCATATATTTTGTGATGATTGGCAGCCTATGCTAGTCCTGGGTGGTTCTGGGCCAGAAGGAATGTGTGTACACTTTATTGTATGGTGAGATAGAGCCGGTGAGCACCTACCATGCCTGTCCTTGTCTCACAATATCTACTGCTTGGTGAGCACCCCTAGTATGCCGGTCCTTGTCTCACAATATCTACTGCTTGGTGAGCACCCCTAGTATGCCGGTCCTTATCTCACACTATCTACTGCTTGGTGAGCACCTCTAGTATGCCGGTCCTTGTCTCACAATATCTACTGCTTGGTGAGCACCCCCTAGTATGCCGGTCCTTGTCTCACAATATCTACTGCTTGGTGAGCACCCCTAGTATGGCGGTCCTTGTCTCACAATATCTACTGCTTGGTGAGCACTCCTAGTATGCCGGTCCTTGTCTCACAATATCTACTGAGTGGTGAGCACCCCTAGTATGCCGGTCCTTGTCTCACAATATCTACTGAGTGGTGAGCACTCCTAGTATGCCGGTCCTTGTCTCACACTATCTACTGCTTGGTGAGTACCCCTAGTATGCCAGTCCTTGTCTCACAATATCTACTGCTTGGTGAGCACCCCTAGTATGCCGGTCCTTGTCTCACAATATCTACTGCTTGGTGAGCACCTCTAGTATGCCGTCCTTGTCTCACAATATCTACTGCTTGGTGAGCACCTCTAGTATGCCTGTCCTTATCTCACAATATCTACTGCTTGGTGAGCACCCCTAGTATGGCGGTCCTGTCTCACAATATCTACTGCTTGGTGAGCACCTCTAGTATGCCGTCCTTGTCTCACAATATCTACTGCTTGGTGAGCACCTCTAGTATGCCTGTCCTTATCTCACAATATCTACTGCTTGGTGAGCACCCCTAGTATGGCGGTCCTGTCTCACAATATCTACTGCTTGGTGAGCATCTACCATGCTGGTCCTTGTCTCACAATATCTACTGCTTGGTGAGCACTCCTAATATGCCAGTCCTTGTCTCACAATATCTACTGCTTGGTGAGCACTCCTAGTATGCCGGTCCTTGTCTCACAATATCTACTGCTTGGTGAGCACCCCCTAGTATGCCTGTCCTTGTCTCACAATATCTACTGCTTGGTGAGCACTCCTAGTATGCCGTCCTTGTCTCACAATATCTACTGCTTGGTGAGCACCCCTAGTATGCCGGTCCTTGTCTCACAATATCTACTGCTTGGTGAGCACCCCTAGTATGTCGGTCCTTGTCTCACAATATCTACTGCTTGGTGAGCACCTCTAATATGCCTGTCCTTGTCTCACAATATCTACTGCTTCGTGAGCACTCCTAGTATGCCTGTCCTTGTCTCACAATATCTACTGCTTGGTGAGTACCCCTAGTATGTCGGTCCTTGTCTCACAATATCTACTGCTTGGTGAGCACCCCTAGTATGCCTGTCCTTGTCTCACAATATCTACTGCTTGGTGAGTACCCCTAGTATGTCGGTCCTTGTCTCACAATATCTACTGCTTGGTGAGTACTCCTAGTATGTCGGTCCTTGTCTCACAATATCTACTGCTTTGTGAGTACTCCTAGTATGTCGGTCCTTGTCTCACAATATCTACTGCTTGGTGAGTACTCCTAGTATGCCTGTCCTTGTCTCACAATATCTACTGCTTGGTGAGCACTCCTAGTATGCCAGTCCTTGTCTCACAATATCTACTGCTTGGTGAGCACTCCTAGTATGCCAGTCCTTATCTCACACTATCTACTGCTTGGTGAGCACTCCTAGTATGCCGGTCCTTGTCTTACAATATCTACTGCTTGGTGAGCACCCCTAGTATGCCGGTCCTTGTCTTACAATATCTACTGCTTGGTGAGCACTCCTAGTATGCCGGTCCTTGTCTTACAATATCTACTGCTTGGTGAGCACCCCTAGTATGCCGGTCCTTGTCTCACAATATCTACTGCTTGGTGAGCACCCCTGGTATGCCGATTCTTGTCTCACAATATCTACTGCTTGGTGAGCACCCCCTAGTATGCCGGTCCTTGTCTTACAATATCTACTGCTTGGTGAGCACCCCTAGTATGGCAGTCCTTGTCTTACAATATATACTGCTTGATGAGCACTCCTAGTATGCCGGTCCTTGTCTCACAATATCTACTGCTTGGTGAGTACCCCTGGTATGCCGATTCTTGTCTCACAATATCTACTGCTTGGTGAGCACCCCTAGTATGCCGGTCCTTGTCTCACAATATCTACTGCTTGGTGAGCACCCCTAGTATGCTGGTCCTTGTCTCACAATATCTACTGCTTGGTGAGCACCCCTAGTATGCCGGTCCTTGTCTCACAATATCTACTGCTTGGTGAGCACCCCTGGTATGCCGATTCTTGTCTCACAATATCTACTGCTTGGTGAGCACCCCTGGTATGCCGATTCTTGTCTCACAATATCTACTGCTTGGTGAGCACTCCTAGTATGCCGGTCCTTGTCTTACAATATCTACTGCTTGGTGAGCACCCCTAGTATGCCGGTCCTTGTCTCACAATATCTACTGCTTGGTGAGCACCTCTAGTATGCCGGTCCTTGTCTCACAATATCTACTGCTTGGTGAGCACTCCTAGTATGCCAGTCCTGGTCTTACAATATCTACTGCTTGGTGAGTACCCCTAGTATGCCAGTCCTTGTCTCACAATATCTACTGCTTGGTGAGCACCTCTAGTATGCCGTCCTTGTCTCACAATATCTACTGCTTGGTGAACACCCCTAGTATGCCGGTCCTTGTCTCACAATATCTACTGCTTGGTGAGCACCCCTAGTATGTCGGTCCTTGTCTCACAATATCTACTGCTTGGTGAGCACCTCTAATATGCCTGTCCTTGTCTCACAATATCTACTGCTTCGTGAGCACTCCTAGTATGCCTGTCCTTGTCTCACAATATCTACTGCTTGATGAGTACCCCTAGTATGTCGGTCCTTGTCTCACAATATCTACTGCTTGGTGAGCACCCCTAGTATGCCTGTCCTTGTCTCACAATATCTACTGCTTGGTGAGTACCCCTAGTATGTCGGTCCTTGTCTCACAATATCTACTGCTTGGTGAGTACTCCTAGTATGTCGGTCCTTGTCTCACAATATCTACTGCTTTGTGAGTACTCCTAGTATGTCGGTCCTTGTCTCACAATATCTACTGCTTGGTGAGTACTCCTAGTATGCCTGTCCTTGTCTCACAATATCTACTGCTTGGTGAGCACTCCTAGTATGCCAGTCCTTGTCTCACAATATCTACTGCTTGGTGAGCACTCCTAGTATGCCAGTCCTTATCTCACACTATCTACTGCTTGGTGAGCACCCCTAGTATGCCGGTCCTTGTCTCACAATATCTACTGCTTGGTGAGCACCCCTGGTATGCCGATTCTTGTCTCACAATATCTACTGCTTGGTGAGCACCCCTAGTATGCCGGTCCTTGTCTCACAATATCTACTGCTTGGTGAGCACCCCTAGTATGCCGGTCCTTGTCTCACAATATCTACTGCTTGGTGAGCACCTCTAGTATGCCGGTCCTTGTCTCACAATATCTACTGCTTGGTGAATACTCCTAGTATGCCGGTCCTTGTCTCACAATATCTACTGCTTGGTGAGCACTCCTAGTATGCCGGTCCTTGTCTTACAATATCTACTGCTTGGTGAGCACCCCTAGTATGCCGGTCCTTGTCTCACAATATATACTGCTTGGTGAGCACCCCTAGTATGCCGGTCCTTGTCTTACAATATCTACTGCTTGGTGAGCACTCCTAGTATGCCGGTCCTTGTCTCACAATATATACTGCTTGGTGAGCACTCCTAGTATGCCGGTCCTTGTCTTACAATATCTACTGCTTGGTGAGCACCCCTAGTATGCCTGTCCTTGTCTCACAATATCTACTGCTTGGTGAGCACCCCTGGTATGCCGATTCTTGTCTCACAATATCTACTGCTTGGTGAGCACCCCTAGTATGCCGGTCCTTGTCTCACAATATCTACTGCTTGATGAGTACCCCTAGTATGCCGGTCCTTGTCTCACAATATCTACTGCTTGGTGAATACTCCTAGTATGCCGGTCCTTGTCTCACAATATCTACTGCTTGGTGAGCACCCCTGGTATGCCGTCCTTGTCTCACAATATCTACTGCTTGGTGAGCACCTCTAGTATGCCGGTCCTTGTCTCACAATATCTACTGCTTGGTGAATACTCCTAGTATGCCGGTCCTTGTCTCACAATATCTACTGCTTGGTGAATACTCCTAGTATGCCGGTCCTTGTCTCACAATATCTACTGCTTTCAGAATGTTTTATCAAACTTTTAAAAGTTCAGTGTCATAAGCCAGACTTTTGCAAGTAAGTTCAGTTTCCATTGGTTTCACAATATGTATTGGGATATATTGTAACTTGTACAGGGCTTTGTAATTTGTCTGTGCATCATATTTTATGTTTAGATATGGATAGATCTATTTATAGAGGGTGACCTAATTAGTCCTGAACTGATCTTTATTAGGGTCTTCTTTAATTATGTTTCAGTGTGTCAGGGTTTATTCGAGGTATGCCAGGTGGTTGCCAGCCTGGATGTGAAGCTTGTAGTGAGTCTATGGAAGGCCGTGTCACGTTTGTCAGGAAAACACAAGAGTTTGCTAAAGGATGGATTAGATGTGGATGCTATGGTAACATACCTGTGTAGAGAAGTCAACAACGGTTATATGTACCTGTTACAGCTGGCTGCGCCGAGTGATGATAAACAGGAGCTGGTGAGGATGCTCTACCTTCTTAACTATACTGTCCGATTAGCGCAGTGGTTAGTGTGCTCGCTTCTCACCAATGCAACCCAGGTTCGATCCTCGGACCGGGAAGTATGTGAGATGGTACGGTGGTCGCCAGATCGGACAGGTGGGTTTTCTCTGGGTACTCCAGTTTCCTCCTACACGAATGACCACATTTACGCTTTCATCCGCGCCAACAAGAGTGATTAATATAAGTTGTTAAAACTTGCTTCGCAATCGTTGTAATATAAATAAAGTTTAAACTTAACTATACAACCAACCTACGTGAATGACCACGTCCAAATCAAGACAAATTATCTCTAAATAATCTCCATTCTGATTTCGCGTCGAACCATTATCCCTTTTCTACTTGGAAGTGCTTCTCATCGACAATACCAATACCGTTACAATACACACAATAGTCAGAATAACATAGTATGCAGCTTGTGTAAAAATACTTGTACATTGATTATGATAAGTAAATGGATGTCGTATGTGTTGAGATCAGTACCATATAAGCCTACGTCTGTATGACTGGAAACGTTATCACATCAATTTAACTTCCAAATAAGGATCACCTGTCCTGTCCTTAGAGACCACCATGCTGATCTCGACACCATTATCAATGCATTTTAATCTCTGAAAAGAGTATCACAGAAACCACCTAGTGCTATTCCGATTTTACGATCTTTATGGACTTATCTAATTGTACTTTCACTGCAAATTCCATTTCCTTGCATTATTCTGATGCAAATTCCACTTCCTCGTATTATTCTGATGCAAATTCCACTTCCTCGTATTATTCCGATGCAAATTCCACATCCTCGTATTATTCTGATGCAAATTCCACATCCTCGCATTGTCCGCATCCATGGTCGAGTGGTTAAGGTCGCTGACTTGTATACCACTTTAACCTATCATCACTGGTTCGAGCCCCGCTCAGTCCGTGTCTCATTGATATGAAAAAGTTGGCAGTTTCTTACGGAGGTTGGTGCACCCAAGTACTGGTTAACCGCTGGAGCCTGCCCAGGAAAGGTGTTGTTAGGTAAACTGCCCGCCGCCGATATAGCCCAAAATGGTGCTGATGCAGGCGTAAAACTCGAAATATAACATAAATATAACATAACATTTCCAATAAAAACTGTTTTGCCATGATTGAACTGACCAGTGGATTATTATTTAATGCCTGTGTGGAGCAGTAGATCTCGCACTTGTTGCCTAGATTATACGCCCAGACCATTGCTCCACTCCATGCCTTACCTCTACTGTGTTATGTTGCAGAGTTTATCACAAGGAGACAGTGCTGCATTTCAGAAATCCCTGAAAGTGCTCGGTTACCAGTTGAGAGTGATAATATCTCTGCTAGACAACTTTATAGACTGTGTCAGTGATTGTGTGAAATCTGTGCATCTCATGGTTATTGCTACATTCCGGTGAGTTGTTCATGTGTTACCTACCCCTTGTTCATAGTTCAACGTTATAGACTGTGTCAGTGATTGTGTGTGTTCATGTGTTACCTACCCTTGGTTCATAGTTCAACGTTATAGACTGTGTCAGTGATTGTGTGTGTTCATGTGTTACAACGTTATAGACTGTGTCAGTGATTGTGTGTGTTCATGTGTTACAACGTTATAGACTGTGTCAGTGATTGTGTGTGTTCATGTGTTACAATGTTATAGACTGTGTCAGTGATTGTGTGTGTTCATGTGTTACAACGTTATAGACTGTGTCAGTGATTGTGTGTGTTCATGTGTTACAACGTTATAGACTGTGTCAGTGATTGTGTGAAGTTTGCTCATCTCGCGATTATTGCTACATTCCGTTGAGTTGTTCATGTGTTACCTACCCCTTGTTCATCTCACCATGATGGAGGGAGACATAATGTTATTGCCATCTGTCCGTCCATCTGTTTGGTTTATCTTCGGCCCACACTTCCTCTGCTTGTTGGATTTTCACCAAACAGAGTATTATGTCTAGATGTGCAAAGTGTAATCCAATTCCGGTGGATGATGATTGGTGGATATGCAACCCTTTGTACATTTTATAACACAATGTTTGTCCGTACTTCATCTAAGTAAGTGAAAGCCCCTTGTTGGATTTTATCACAAGGTCAATGAAAGCCCCTTGTTGGATTTTATCACATAGTAAATGAAAGCCCCTTGTTGGATTTTATCACATGGTCAATGAAAGCCCCTTGTTGGATTTTATCACATAGTAAATGAAAGCCCCTTGTTGGATTTTATCACATGGTCAATGAAAGCCCCTTGTTGGATTTATCACAAGGTCAATGAAAGCCCCTTGTTGGATTTTATCACAAGGTCAATGAAAGCCCCATGTTGGATTTTATCACAAGGTCAATGAAAGCCCCTTGTTGGATTTTTCACATGGTCAATGAAAGCCCCTTGTTGGATTTTATCACATGGTCAATGAAAGCCCTTGTTGTATTTTATCACAAGGTAAATGAAAGCCCCTTGTTGGATTTTATCACATGGTCAATGAAAGCCCCTTGTTGGATTTTATCACAAGGTAAATGAAAGCCCTTGTTGGATTTTATCACATGGTCAATGAAAGCCCCTTGTTGGATTTTATCACAAGGTAATGAAAGCCCCTTGTTGGATTTTATCACAAGGTAAATGAAAGCCCCTTGTTGGATTTTATCACATGGTCAATGAAAGCCCCTTGTTGGATTTTATCACAAGGTAAATGAAAGCCCCTTGTTGGATTTTATCACATGGTCAATGAAAGCCCCTTGTTGGATTTTATCACATGGTCAATGAAAGCCCCTTGTTGGATTTTATCACAAGGTAAATGAAAGCCCCTTGTTGGATTTTATCACATGGTAAATGAAAGCCCCTTGTTGGATTTTATCACAAGGTAAATGAAAGCCCCTTGTTGGATTTTATCACAAGGTCAATGAAAGCCCCTTGTTGGATTTTATCACATGGTCAATGAAAGCCCCTTGTTGTATTTTATCACAAGGTAAATGAAAGCCCCTTGTTGGATTTTATCACATGGTCAATGAAAGCCCCTTGTTGGATTTTATCACAAGGTAAATGAAAGCCCCTTGTTGGATTTTATCACATGGTCAATGAAAGCCCCTTGTTGTATTTTATCACAAGGTAAATGAAAGCCCCTTGTTGGATTTTATCACATGGTCAATGAAAGCCCCTTGTTGGATTTTATCACAAGGTAAATGAAAGCCCCTTGTTGGATTTTATCACATGGTAAATGAAAGCCCCTTGTTGGATTTTATCACAAGGTAAATGAAAGACCCTTGTTGGATTTTATCACAAGGTAAATGAAAGCCCCTTGTTAGATTTTATCACATGGTCAATGAAAGCCCCTTGTTGGATTTTATCACATAGTAAGTGAAAGCCCCTTGTTGTGTTTTCACCAAACTTGGTAGGAAGCATCTTGTTGTGTTTTCACCAAACTTGGTAGGAAGCATCTTGTTGTGTTTTCACCAAACTTGGTAGGAAGCATCTTGTTGTGTTTTCACCAAACTTGGTAGGAAGCATCTTGTTGGGTTTTCACCAAACTTGGTAGGAAGCATCTTGTTGGGTTTTCACCAAACTTGGTAGGAAGCATCAGTATGATGTCTAGTTGTACTTCATCTTACTCCGTATGACTAGTTATTGCAAGGACTTTATATATTTCACTGCCATGCTTTTATTATTCCACTAAAGCGACAGTGAGTGGAGAGACCTACGTTTTTGTTCTTGTTACACTAATCTTGGCATGACACAACAGTAGTAGGTCTAGTTGTGTATATTTGGCTGCACGATTAGCGCAGTGGTTAGCACGCTCGCTTCTCACCAACGCAACCGGTTTCGATCCTCGGACCAGGAAGTATGTGAAATGGTACTGTGGTCGCCAGATCGGACAGGTGGGTTTTCTCTGGGTACTCCGGTTTTCTCCCACACGAATGACCACATATATGCTTTCATCCACGCCAACGAGAGTGATTAATATAAGTTGTTAAAACTTGCTTCGCAATCGTTGTAAAATAAATAAAGTTTAAACTTTTTTTCTCTCAAACTTTTTGAACATATATCATTGATTTTTAACACACACGCCAGGTACCTCGCCAGGGACTTTAACTGTATATTTGAATCTTTCTCTCAGTGCTTGAACTTTTGCGGACATACCGGTACGGCTCTTCTTTGAACACATTTTTGTATGTCCTTAGTAGTCCAGTTTTACTATGTCCGTGCTTCATTTCCAGAGTTCCTTGTTGGGTTTTCACCACCAAAGTTAGCAGGAAGCATCAGTATTATGTCTAGGTGTGCATATTTTAATCACAATCCGATTTTTAAAATTTGTATACACATTTATTTTTAGCTCGATTGCGAAACAAGTTCTTACAACTTATATTAATCACTCTCGAGACCTCATTCCTGATGGAATCCATCGCCACGAGGGAGAGAGAAGTGAGATCATCAATCTACTTCATAATACTACATATGCACTACTTTATATTGCAATGGCTTCATATACATGTGTGTGTTTTACGTTTATTTATCGTCCCTACCTTTTGCCCATATGAGCGATGCCTCCTGAAGAGATTAGTCATTTTAGATTTTGGAGGATAGTGCATGATACAGACAGAGACCTCTTCCAGAGTCTCCTCTGGTTCTTTTACGTGCACGGTGTAAAGCACCGACACGAGACCTCAGTTTAACGTCCCATCTGAAAGACTGTTAATTTTATTAGGGTCAGACAGGGGATCGAACCTGCGATCCCTGGATTACCAGTCCAACGTGTTACCACTGGACTACAGATCCGTATACATGTATTTCACTTCCTTGCTTTTATTACTCCACTACGCTCGCCCATATGGTTCGCCGGAGGCAAGGGTAGATAAGCTCAATCATCATCTATTACTCCACTGAAGCAACAGGGAGTGGGGAGACTTCAGAAGCAATTTCTAGTTCGGGATAGAATGCACTGCTCGTATCACGGTGGCCTTGTATTTTTCAGGAGTTTACCACCGTCTATAGATACAGTGAACATCTCTGCGTCCTGTATCGATGAAATACGACGTCATCTTGTGAACGGAATAGAGCCCCTGGTCAGCTTGATTATACAGAACAGAGCTTACGTGACGTACATATATACTCAGGATGAGGGTTTGTAGTTTATTATATTGTATCATACACTGTTGCTCCTGGAGATGGAAGACTTGAATGAGGCCGCCTATAACCATGTGATAAACAAAGCATACGATGACGGGGTGATCGAGAAGTTTCGAGATAAAGTGGCGTAACTTTTTATTGGTGTGTATGTTTTCCTGGAAATTTGGAATTAATGTGAGCTTATAATAATATTATAATGCATCGAATGCAAACGTAATCTTTACAATGTTCGTACATTTTGCTGTCGCTATGGTTACCAGTATGTCATGTCATGTCAGGTTGAGTGGAGCACACAGGTTTTACATGACAACATTTAACAATTTCTGTTTCATATTTAGTGGTTGCTGAGAATACATACACTTTATGTGTGACTACACTTTTTCAAAATATTCTCCGGAATGGTTCACAAACTTATTCCATCTTGACACCCATGTTCAGAAGCATTTTCTGTAGTGTTCGGCTGGAATTTGACGGATGGCGGACAACACCTGGGATATCATTAACCCCGAAACTTCTATATCACCCCTCAGTTTACATTCTGGCTGGTTCCGCAACAATAGTCCTATTAGGGCGGAATTGTTCCATTTCTCACGGACTCTGCTTCGCTAGAGCTAGTAGTGATGTTGTATCTTCCAATTCTATCAAAACCGTGACGGGGACCTAGATAATATATAATCAGTGTTTTCAACCCCCTTGTTTGATTCCATTTACCAAATTACCAAAGGGGGTCATTTTCACAATCATGGGGTCATGAGTATGACATGAATTGGACATCTGGTATGTGCAACTCTGTTGTGTACATCTGGTATGTGCAACTCTGTTGTGTACATCAGGTATGTGTAACTCTGACATGTGCAACTCTGTTGTGTACATCTGGTATGTGCAACTCCGTTGTGTACATCTGGTATGTGCAACTCTGTTGTGTACATCTGACATGTGCAACTCTG
This sequence comes from Archivesica marissinica, assembly GCA_014843695.1. Taxonomy (NCBI): domain Eukaryota; kingdom Metazoa; phylum Mollusca; class Bivalvia; order Venerida; family Vesicomyidae; genus Archivesica; species Archivesica marissinica. The sequence continues at coordinate 73,412,758 of CM026386.1, read as the reverse complement.
TTGTGTACATCTGGTATGTGCAACTCTGTTGTGTACATCTGACATGTGCAACTCTGTTGTGTACATCAGGTATGTGCAACTCTGTTGTGTACATCTGACATGTGCAACTCTGTTGTGTACATCTGGTATGTGCAACTCTGTTGTGTACATCTGGTATGTGCAACTCTGTTGTGTACATCTCGTATGTGCAACTCTGTTGTAATATCTTGTATGTGCAACTCTGTTGTGTACATCTGGTATGTGCAACTCTGTTGTGTACATCTGACATGTGCAACTATGTTGTGTACGTCTGACATGTGCAACTCTGTTGTGTACGTCTGACATGTGCAACTCTGTTGTGTACGTCTGACATGTGCAACTCTGTTGTGTACATCTGGTATGTGCAACTCTGTTGTGTACATCTGGTATGTGCAACTCTGTTGTAATATATTGTATGTGCAACTCTGTTGTGTACATCTGACATGTGCAACTATGTTGTGTACATCTGACATGTGCAACTCTGTTGTGTACATCTGACATGTGCAACTATGTTGTGTACATCTGACATGTGCAACTCTTTTGTAATATATTGTATGTGCAACTCTGTTGTGTACATCTGACATGTGCAACTCTGTTGTGTACATCTGACATGTGCAACTCTGTTGTGTACATCTGACATGTGCAACTATGTTGTGTACATCTGACATGTGCAACTCTGTTGTGTACATCTGACATGTGCAACTCTGTTGTGTACATCTGGTATGTGCAACTCTGTTGTGTACATCTGGTATGTGCAACTCTGTTGTGTACATCTGACATGTGCAACTCTGTTGTGTACATCTGGTATGTGCAACTTTGTTGTGTACATCTGGTATGTGCAACTCTGTTGTGTACATCTGACATGTGCAACTCTGTTGTAATATCTTGTATGTGCAACTCTGTTGTGTACATCTGACATGTGCAACTCTGTTGTGTACATCTGACATGTGCAACTATGTTGTGTACATCTGACATGTGCAACTCTGTTGTGTACATCTGGTATGTGCAACTCTGTTGTGTACATCTGACATGTGCAACTATGTTGTGTACATCTGGTATGTGCAACTATGTTGTGTACATCTGACATGTGCAACTCTGTTGTATACATCTGACATGTGCAACTCTGTTGTGTACATCTGGTATGTGCAACTCTGTTGTGTACATCTGGTGTGTACATCTGGTATGTGCAACTCTGTTGTGTACATCTGGTATGTGCAACTCTGTTGTAATATCTTGTATGTGCAACTCTGTTGTGTACATCTGACATGTGCAACTCTGTTGTGTACATCTGACATGTGCAACTCTGTTGTGTACATCTGACATGTGCAACTATGTTGTGTACATCTGACATGTGCAACTCTGTTGTGTACATCTGACATGTGCAACTCTGGTGTGTACATCCGACATGTGCAACTATGCTGTGTACATCTGACATGTGCAACTCTGTTGTGTACATCTGGTATGTGCAACTCTGTTGTGTACATCTGGTATGTGCAACTCTGTTGTGTACATCTGGTATGTGCAACTATGTTGTGTACATCTGGTATGTGCAACTCTGTTGTGTACATCTGGTATGTGCAACTCTGTTGTGTACGTCTGACATGTGCAACTCTGTTGTGTACATCTGACATGTGCAACTCTGTTGTGTACATCTGACATGTGCAACTCTGTTGTGTACATCTGACATGTGCAACTCTGTTGTGTACATCCGACATGTGCAACTATGCTGTGTACATCTGACATGTGCAACTCTGTTGTGTACATCTGGTATGTGCAACTCTGTTGTGTACATCTGGTATGTGCAACTCTGTTGTGTACATCTGGTATGTGCAACTCTGTTGTGTACATCTCGTATGTGCAACTCTGTTGTGTACATCTGGCATGTGCAACTCTGTTGTGTACATCTGGCATGTGCAACTCTGTTGTGTACATCTGGCATGTGCAACTCTGTTGTGTACATCTGGTATGTGCAACTCTGTTGTGTACATCTGGTATGTGCAACTCTGTTGTGTACATCTGGTATGTGCAACTCTGTTGTGTACATCTGGTATGTGCAACTCTGTTGTGTACATCTGACATGTGCAACTCTGTTGTGTACATCTGGTATGTGCACACTATATCAAATGTTCACATGTAATCTTGTTTTTAAAGTACTATGTATATTACAGAACCAAGACCAGAGGACAGGCTGGCTCATTTACAGCTCTTATTGAAGATTGGAGACTGTCTACCTAAACAGACCGGTAATACACTACATTGTCTACCTAAACAGATCGGTAATACACTACATTGTCTACCTAAACAGACCGGTAATGCACTACATTGTCTACCTAAACAGACCGGTAATGCACTACATTGTCTACCTAAACAGATCGGTAATGCACTACATTGTCTACCTAAACAGACTGGCAATACACTACATTGTCTACCTAAACAGACCAGTAATATACTACATTGTCTACCTAAACAGACCGGTAATACACTACATTGTCTATCTAAACAGACCGGTAATACATTACATTGTCTATCTAAACAGACCAGTAATACACTACATTGTCTACCTAAACAGACCAGTAATATACTACATTTCTCTTATTTGTCAAGTCAAAATATGCAATTAACCGGGTATGCATATAAACTAGAGATGTCAACGATATTCGAATATTCGCTCGGATGTCCGAATATCCGAATACTATTCTAGTATTCAAATATTCGGAAAAAATATTAGATTTGCAAAAATTAAATAAACTCAATCACAATACTTTGTTTTCTTTTGAAACCATCATAAAACCTTCCAATACAAAAGAAATCGCTCCTAGATGTGTAAATAAACCATGTGTGGTCGCATCCATGGCAGGTGTTAATTATTATTATTATTATTATTATTATTATTATTATATACCAAACTTATATAGCGCTCTTTTCATTTAAAAATAAAACGTTCAAAAGCGCTTTACAGCCTAAAATATCACAAATATTGATAAAAACTTCCACATACAATGAGATAAAACAAGACAAAATTAGCAAACACAATTACAATGGATTCTAAATATGCTATAAAATATTAGGATCTAAAATTATAACAATTAAAATATAGGTAATAATTAAATAAAATGTGTTCATTTGCAGTCTTAATCCTGATTGAGCACAGATACAGTTCGATATTTATGTTCCATATGAACATTTAAAAAGGTGTGTCTTCAAAGCCTTTTTGAAAGAACTCAATGTTGTTGCACTTCTAAGATTTGATGGAAGAGAATTCCAAAGTTTTGGGGCAGCAGTCATGAAACTTCTATCTCCGTATGTGACAGTCCGACTTCTTGGTAACACAAGAGTAGCTGCTTCATATTTAGACCGTAAGTCTCTCCTTGGTATATAAACCTCAAGCAAGTTTCTCATATAAATCGGTGCTTCTCCATTCAATGCTTTATATGTGTGAGTCAGTATTTAATACTTTATTCTTTCTTGAACTGGTAGCCAATGAAGTTCTTTTAGAATGGGCGTTACATGACTGAAACGGGATGTTCTGGTTATGATGCGAGCTGCTGTGTTTTGAACAGTTTGTAATTTATTGGAAGTGTATTTTGGCACAACAGTGAATTACAGTAGTCGAGCCTGGATGTAATGAGTGAGTTTATGAAAGTTTTCGTGGCTTCTATTGTTAAATACTGCCGAATGTGTCCAATCCGCCGGATCTGCGCATAACATGATTTTGTCACAGAATTTACATGTTTGTCCATATCCATTCTTGAGTCTAGGAAAGCTCCTAGATTTCTCACACATGTTGATGGTTCTGTATTTGAGTCTCCTACTTTCACATTTATGTTTTCAATGTGTTGCAAATTTCGCTGACTAGAAAACATAATCATTTCAGTTTTATCTATCAGTATTGAGTTTTAACATATTGGCATGCATCCAAGCAACAATGTCTTGTAGACAGTTTTCCACTCGAAGTAGTGTCTCTGCTTGTGAAGCTTGAACGCTTGGTTTGAATGAAAGGTAAAGCTGGGAATCGTCAGCATAAAAGTGATGGTTCAGTCCATAGTGTTTACAAATGGCTCCTACAGGCTTGGTATACATAGTGTAAAATTTCGGGCCTAAAACAGACCCCTGTGGAACACTGAAATTCATGAGCACTGAGTTGGATAGTTTTCCATCGATACATACTGCTTGATAACGGTCGGTAAGATAAGATGATATCCATTGGAGAGGTTTTCCAGTAATTCCAAAATGAAATTCGAGACGCTGTAAAAGTGTTCTATGGTCGATGGTATCAAATGCAGCAGATAGGTCCAAAAGCACAAGGATTGTAGCATTGTTCTGGTCCAGAGATTGGAGTATATCGTTTTGGACTTTCAGTAAGGCAGTTTCTGTGGAATGAAACTTCCTGTACGCAGACTGATGTACCTCGTGTAAGTTATTACTTGTCAAATGTTCATCAATTCGACTATTTACTACTTTTTCCAGAATCTTTATATTTATAATTATTATTATTATACCATATTTATATAGCGCCTTTATCATATAAAAATTATACGTACAAAAGCACTTTACATGTTCATGTAACAATTAACACATATAGAATAAAAAGTACAAAAATAGAAGTCAAGTGGTAAAAGTACAGATAAACCTTATACTTAAAATAATGATTGCAATTTACAGATAAAGTTTAAGAACAAATACAAAAGGACATACTAATAAAACAAAAAGTATTTCAACATTACAATATGAAGTAAAATAAATCTATTATACATAGATAAACAAAAGTCATTTTAGCAGTGATAAAAAACATGTATATCCGAAATTAAAAAAAGTGTAGTTACAAATCCAAAATAATTAATAATATGTTATATACACACAGTCACTTTATGCACGTCCAGAGTATTGTCGAACATTAATCTCCATGTGCTTGCACAAAAAAGTGAGTTTTCAATGATCTTTTGAATGAACACAATGTCTCAGAGTCTCTTATTCCTGGTGGTAGCGCATTCCATAATTTCGGCGCAGCTGTTCCGAAACTCCTGTCTCCGTATGTTACTGTTCGACTTTTTGGTGTCACGAGTCGAAGTGAGCTATTCTTTGATCTTAAGTTTCGTGTAGGTTGATATACACTCGGGAGGTTAGTGATATACTCCGGTGCCTGATGATGTAGTGCTTTGTAGGTCAGAGTAAGGATCTTATACTGGACCCTATATTGTATTGGCAGCCAATGGAGCTCCTTCAGGATTGGAGACACGTGATCGTATCGGGACGTTTTTGTAATTAGGCGCGCTGCTGTATTCTGGACGTTCTGTAATTTGTTCAGAATTGTATTTGGTACCCCAGTCAGCAGCATATTACAATAGTCTAACCGTGATGTAACTAATGAGTTGACTAGAGTTTTTGTTGCATCAGCTGTTAGGAATTTTCTAATATGACCGATTTGCCGTATTTGGCCATAGCAGGACCTGTAGACAGAGTTGACATGCTGCTCCATGTTCAGCCTTGAGTCGAGCATTGCCCCAAGGTTTCTAACACATGAAGATGGTTCAACTGTGGAGTTTCCAACAGTTACTGACATGTTTGCAATCATTTTGGCATTTTGGTTTGAAGCGAAAACGATAACTTCTGTTTTGTCAGAGTTCAATTTTAGCATATTGTTATGCATCCAAGATACAATTTCCTGAAGACAGCTTTCAATGCGGTGTATTGTTTCTGTTTGACATAGATTGTCTGTTGGTTTGAAAGATAGGTATAGCTGTGAATCGTCAGCATAGAAATGATGGTGAAGTCCATGCCTTTTGCAAATAGAACCAACAGGTTTTGTATACATTGTATAAAATTTTGGACCCAACACTGATCCTTGGGGCACACTGAAATGCATGTTAACTGGTTTTGAACGTTTGTCATCAATGCACACAGTTTGACTACGATCGGTCAAATATGATCGTATCCATGAGAGCGGTTGGTCAGTAATACCAAAATGGTGTTCCAGGCGGTGTAGCAGCGTGTCGTGATCAATTGTATCGAATGCAGCTGACAGATCGAGTAGAACTAATATTGTAACATTGTTCTGGTCCAGAGATTGAAGGATGTCATGTTGAACTTTCAGTAATGCGGTTTCTGTAGAATGTAATTTTCTGTATGCTGATTGATACTCTTCATGGAGATTGTTTTGTGTCAAATGTTCTTCAATGCGAGAGCTGACTACTTTTTCTAGAATCTTTGAAACATAAGGTAGATTTGATACAGGTCTGTAGTTTTTAAGTGTGTTTTCATCAAGACTTGGTTTTTTCAAAAGTGGTCGTACATGAGAGCTTTTGAAAGACTTTGGTACATTGGAAGTTTCCATAGATATATTTACAATCTTTGTCAATATAGGTAAAAGTTCTGTCAAGCAAGATTTCAGGAGCCAAGTCGGGATTGGATCAAGCTCGCAGGATTTATTTGGTGAACGAACTATCAGTTTTTTGACTTCCTCCTCTGATGCGGGACTGAGTTCTAGCAAACGGCTAATATCAGCTTGATGTTCAGTTTCTGTGTCTACAGCACTTGCATTGGAATGATTGTTTGATGTTATATCATTTCGAATGCCTTCTACCTTATTGATAAAGAAGTCACTGAAATCCTGTGCCAGTTCCTCAGATGTTTTGCCAGATGGTAGTGAAACTGCACTAGGACCTTCCAATAGGTGTTTAGTGATCTTAAATAGACTCTTTTGATCACGTCCACAAGACGCAACTTTGTCTGCGAAGTAGTCTACTCTCGTTTTGCGAAGCATTTTGTTTACATCGGCACATTGTCTCCTATAAATTTCGTGGTCAATTGTGAGTCTAGTTTTACGCCATTTGCGTTCAAGCTTACGCCTGGTGTATTTAGCGTCATGAAGCTCTTCTGTGTACCAAGGGCAAGTAGGTCTTTGTGTTATTGTTTTTGTACGTAAGGGGGCATGCTTATCTATCAAAGCTGATAGTTCATTTGTTTATGTACTCACAAGGTCTTCGGCATCAGTACATTGCATACTACTACACAGAGCTTCAGATGTTAGAATGTTGTTTTTGAACGAATCAACGTTGATGGACCGAAGTTTTCTAAATGATATGGTTTTCCTAACTGGCAATGGTTTTGCAGCGGTTGCATTAAATATCACTGCATAATGATCTTTTTCCACCTTCCCAGAACTGTCTGATAATCCCGGGTCTTTAACACCAATGTTCGAAACAGTTTTGTCCGTATCTCTGGTAATGACCACATCTAGTGTGTGTCCATGCACATGTGTTGGTTCGTGCACATGCTGTAACATTCCACAGGACTGTAAAATATTTGTAAACTTGGTGGTATCGTAAACTGCTATATTATCTAGATGTAGGTTTAAATCTCCAGTTATGATAACATTTTTGTCTATTGTTGCGTATCTTGCCAGAAATTGAGGCCATTCATCATTAAGGAAAACACTGGTCTTTAAACCATTTTCTTTAGATGGAGGAGGTCTGTATATGACAACCAATCGAAGTGAGTAGTCTTTTATTTCAACACTGCAATCCATATATTCAATAGTAGAGAAATCTTTGTCACGTGTTGAAGCTACTATGCGGATATTTATATTTGCCTTGTAGATGAGTGCAACACCACCCCCACCACCCTTTTTACCACGCCTTATACCAGGACGAGGGACATGTTTGATATTGTAACCGTTTGGTAAAAGTTCACCAAGACATGCTTTATCAATGGAGGGTCCCAGCTAAGTTTCCGTGACAGCAACGAGATCAAAATCATTAGATAGAATAAAGTCACAAAATGCTATAGTTTTGTTTTTGACTGATCTTGGGTTTATACAGCAAATGTCAATCTGTTTCTGGCCTTTAACTACGGTCGTTGATTCATATTTTATCGTTTCGAGTGTTCTGGTTTTATCTGTTTGTGTTTGTATATTTATTACTTTTGCCAATTTAATTGTAGGAATTGCCTCAGGTAAAGATTTTAGGTTGTTGGTATTCACTCCTTCATTTTTGTCCCATGTACGAATCTCTTGATCCCGACCACCTCGGGCACCTCTATATTTCAAAAGATTAAATTGCTTCAAAATTGTCAAAGCTTCTTTGTTTGGTAATATATGTTTTCGGTGTGCTTTAGATAAATCCAATAATTGGTCTCTTATATTTAATAACACACATTATATCCATTGAGAATGTGTTCACCAAAGTATGGTAAAATATCCTATTTATTTAGTTATAGGTAATATATAGATCCAACTGTTTCAAGCTAATTATCCAGTGTTAGAAATAAAATTTCCACAAAATACACTAAAAGTCAGTTTCCTGTAACTTTAATATCGATCTGTAACAAAAATCAAGTTTCTAGTGTTCATTGACACAATCTGCCATGTAGTCGGATAATTGACCTGATTTTGTTACATATTTCCCCTTGCATTGCGTGTTTGGCCTGATTTTGTTACATATTTTCCCTTGCATTGCGTGTTTGACCTGATTTTGTTACATATTTTCCCTTGCATTGCGTGTTTAACCTGATTTTGTTACATATTTTCCCTTGCATTGCGTGTTTGACCTGATTTTGTTACATATTTCCCCTTGCATTGTGTGTTTAACCTGATTTTGTTACATATTTTCCCTTGCATTGCGTGTTTGACCTGATTTTGTTACATATTTTCCCTTGCATTGCGTGTTTGACCTGATTTTGTTACATATTTCCCCTTGCATTGTGTGTTTGACCTGATTTTGTTACATATTTTCCGTTGCATTGTGTGTTTAACCTGATTTTGTTACATATTTTCCCTTGCATTGCATGTTTGACCTGATTTTGTTACATATTTTCCCTTGCATTGTGTGTTTGACCTGATTTTGTTACATATTTTCCGTTGCATTGTGTGTTTAACCTGATTTTGTTACATATTTCCCCTTGCATTGCGTGTTTGACCTGATTTTGTTACATATTTTCCCTTGCATTGTGTGTTTGACCTGATTTTGTTACATATTTTCCCTTGCATTGCGTGTTTGACCTGATTTTGTTACATATTTTCCCTTGCATTGCGTGTTTGACCTGATTTTGTTACATATTTTCCCTAGCGATGTGTGTTTGACCTGATTTTGTTACATATTTTCCCTTGCATTGCGTGTTTGACCTGATTTTGTTACATATTTTCCCTTGCATTGCGTGTTTGACCTATTTCCCCTTGCATTGCGTGTTTGACCTGATTTTGTTACATATTTTCCCTTGCATTGTATGTGTGACCTGATTTTGTCTTTCAGATGATGTATTACAACCTTGGATGTGTTTTATACATGATGACAATACGTGTAGTGTATTTGACCTGATTTTTACTTTCAGATGATGTATTACAACCTTGGATGTGTTTTATACATGATGACAATACGTGTAGTGTATTTGACCTGATTTTTTCTGGCATAAATCAGTGTAAGTAATGAATTATACAAACATAAGAGACAAACTTTAAAGGACCAAGCAATAAATTATTGTGCTCTCAACGACAAATCTGAATATCACGGATTTGATCAAACCTGGCCTTGAACATTTGGAAAGACTTGTCTTCCACTCCTACCTGTCTATCAGACTATAAACTGTTCCACTCTACACGTCTGTCAGTCTATAAACTGTTCCCCTCCTACATGTCTGTCAGACTATAAACTGTTCCACTCCTACACGTCTATCAGACTATAAACTGTTCCCCTCCTACATGTCTGTCAGACTATAAACTGTTCCCCTCCTACATGTCTGTCAGACTATAAACTGTTCCACTCCTACCTGTCTATCAGACTATAAACTGTTCCACTCCTACACGTCTATCAGACTATAAACTGTTCCCCTCCTACATGTCTGTCAGACTATAAACTGTTCCACTCCTACACGTCTATCAGACTATAAACTGTTCCACTCTACATGTCTATCAGACTATAAACTGTTCCCCTCCTACATGTCTGTCAGACTATAAACTGTTCCACTCCTACACGTCTGTCAGACTATAAACTGTTCCACTCCTACATGTCTGTCAGACTATAAACTGTTCCACTCCTACACGTCTGTCAGACTATAAACTGTTCCCCTCCTACATGTCTATCAGACTATAAACTGTTCCACTCCTACATGTCTGTCAGACTATAAACTGTTCCACTCCTACACGTCTGTCAGACTATAAACTGTTCCACTCTACATGTCTATCAGACTATAAACTGTTCCACTCCTACATGTCTATCAGACTATAAACTGTTCCACTCCTACATGTCTGTCAGACTTTAAACTGTTCTCACTCCTACATGTCTATCAGACTATAAACTGTTCCACTCCTACTTGTCTATCAGACTATAAACTGTTCCCACTCCTACATGTCTGTCAGACTTTAAACTGTTCCCACTCCTACATGTCTGTCAGACTTTAAACTGTTCCCACTCCTACATGTCTGTCAGACTTTAAACTGTTCCCACTCCTACATGTCTGTCAGACTATAAACTGTTCCCCTCCTACATGTCTATCAGACTATAAACTGTTCCACTCTACATGTCTGTCAGACTATAAACTGCTCCCCTCCTACATGTCTGTCAGACTATAAACTATTCCCCTCCTACATGTCTGTCAGACTATAAACTGTTCCCCTCCTACATGTCTATCAGACTATAAACTGTTCCACTCTACATGTCTGTCAGACTATAAACTGTTCCCCTCCTACACGTCTGTCAGACTATAAACTTTTCCCCTCCTACATGTCTGTCAGACTATAAACTGTTCCACTCCTACACGTCTGTCAGACTATAAACTGTTCCCCTCCTACATGTCTGTCAGACTATAAACTGTTCCACTCCTACCTGTCTGTCAGACTATAAACTGTTCCACTCCTACATGTCTGTCAGACTATAAACTGTTCCCCTCCTACATGTCTGTCAGACTATAAACTGTTCCCCTCCTACATGTCTGTCAGACTATAAACTGTTCCACTCCTACCTGTCTGTCAGACTATAAACTGCTCCCCTCCTACATGTCTGTCAGACTATAAACTGTTCCCCTCCTACATGTCTGTCAGACTATAAACTGTTCCCCTCCTACATGTCTGTCAGACTATAAACTGTTCCCCTATACACGTCTGTCAGACTATAAACTGTTCCCCTCCTACATGTCTGTCAGACTATAAACTGTTCCACTCCTACATGTCTGTCAGACTATAAACTGTTCCACTCCTACAAGTCTGTCAGACTATAAACTGTTCCACTCCTACATGACTGTCAGACTATAAACTGTTCCACTCCTGCATGTCTGTCAGGCTATAAATTGTTTCACTCTGCATGTCTGTCTGTCAGGCTATAAACAGTTACACTCTACATGTCTGTCAGGCTATAAACCGTTCCACTCTACATGTCTGGTGAGACATTGTTTTTTGCATTGTGGTCCGTCCGTCCACCCTTGGCTTGTCCGAGCTTCACCTCTAAAACCATTCACCATATTTTGATGAAACTTTATAGGATTGATTACTATCAAATATAGGATGTGCGTGACATCATGGTGTTCCACTCGGCAGATTATTTACAGAGTTATGGCCCTTTGAATATTTTGCATGCTGTCTTCACTCATCACGTTCTGCTCGGTTGATATTGCACTATTTCTGTGATCATTATAGTTAGTCCCCTACCGGTCACCGATTTTAAAATAACTCGGCACAATTGTTCACCACCATGAGGCGATATGTTCTGCAGAAAAAAATTGTCGATATCTCAAAGGTCAAGGTCACACTTAGAGGTCAAACATTAAAAACAATTTAGTTTGTCTGGACTGTAACTTTATCATCTATCGTACGATTTTGAAATAACGTGGCATAATTGTTCACCACTTTAAGACAGTGTGTCATACAAAAAAAAATTGTTGATATCTCAAAGGTCAAAGTCACATGTCATCTATTGCACGATTTTGATATAAGCTGGCACGATTGTTCACCACCATGAGACGGTGTGTCATGCGGGAAAAAATTGAAGGTCAAGGTCACTGTGGCGTTCTATCAGTTTTGGCCTAATCATTATGAAACTTGATCACAATGATCATCTCTACAAAAATCTAGGTCAAGTTCGATTTGGGTCATCTGGGGTCAAAAACTAGGTCACTAGGTCAAATAATCAAATCCACTTGTAAAATGTATATGCCCCAATAACACTACTGTAAAGTCTTGCAGATGCCATGTGATAAAAGCCGGTAGGGGACTGTGGCCATCCCACGGCTAGCGCCTTGTTTATTTAGAAGTTGTTTTGGCACTCCGAAGAGGTGAGGATTGTGGAGGGGGTTAGGGGCACTTCAAGTGTGTGTAATACTGGTTATAGGTCATCTAAAAATAACATCTGTGATGATATAAAACAGTTTCAATACAATATTTGTGTTCAATAAGATCAAAGATCGACTTTATAAGTATTGGATTGACGAGTGAAGTGTTGTATGGGCATTCTCTTGGGTTCGAGCTCTGTCGTGTGGTGATGGGCGGATCACTGTACCGGCCCATTCACTGTACTGGCCACATCACGGTTGTCATTCTTACGGCGGTGTTTGGGTCTATGGTTCATATTGCCACTTTTATCGCTAATCCAATCACTCACTTATATACTGTAATGGTGTAGATATCATGATAAAATATGTTCTTATCCAATTACTAGAATCCTAGTTATATCTATATATGTATACATTTTTATTTATACAGTCAAACCTGCCTTAAGCAGCCAGCCAAGGGAATCACTGAAAGTGGCTGCTTAGCACAGGTGGCTGCTTAATAGAGGTCAAATGTATAATGAAACAACATATTGGGAATCTGGAAAATGGCTGCTTAATGCAGGTTGGCTGCTTAATAGAGGTGACCACTAACACAGGTTTGACTGTATAATACAGGTTGGCTGCTTAATAGAGGTGACCACTAACACAGGTTTGACTGTATTTCTATATGTTATTGTCATTGGTAAATGTTTAAAATTGCATCTGTAATTGTGAAGCGCAATAGAATAATATTGAATTTTTGCGCTATATAAATGCTATGTATTTGTATTTGTATCTTAGGTTGCCACCTAACTTTTAGTAGATATGCCATTGAAATGACTATTATATACCCTTGTAGGTTATGTAGAGATGTGTCTACCTTTGACCATGCAAGGAGCAAAGGAGGTAGCGCTGTATGAATACATCTGTACACATATCTGTGGTCTGCTTGGAAGTCTTCCTGCTAAATATTTCAGTGTTCTTGTAAGTATCAGTTTTTGTTTCTATGGGAGGTTGGACTGTCGTTGATAGTGTGGGCAGCATACCTATCATATCGATAGAAGATTGAATCTGTATATACCAGAGTCCGCCTCCGTGGTCGAGTGGTTAAGGTCGCTGACTTGTATACCACTGTAACCTATCATCACTGATGGTCACGGGTTCGAGCCCCGCTCAGGCCGTGTCTCATTTATATGAAAAAGTTGGCAGTTTCTTACGGAGGTTGGTGCACCCAAGTACTGGTTAACCGCTGGAGCCTGCCCAGGAAAGGTGTTGTTAGGTAAACTGCCCGCCGGCGATATAGCCCAAAATGGTGCTGATGCAGGCGTAAAACCCGAAATATAACTGTATATACCAGAACAATATATTGTATAGTCAACTTGACTGTATATACCAGACAATATATTGTATAGTCAACTTGACTGTATATACCAGGGCATATATTGTATAGTCAACTTGACTGTATATACCAGAACATATATTGTATAGTCAACTGGACTGTATATACCAGAGCATATATTGTATAGTCAACTTGACTGTATATACCAGAACATATATTGTATAGTCAACTTGACTGTATATACCTGAGCATATATTGTATAGTCAACTTGACTGTATATACCAGAACATATATTGTATAGTCAACTTGACTGTATATACCTGAGCATATATTGTATAGTCAACTTGACTGTATATACCAGAGCATATATTGTATGGTCAACTTGACTGTATATACCAGAGCATATATTGTATAGTCAACTTGACTGTATATACCTGAGCATATGTTGTATAGTCAACTTGACTGTATATACCAGAGCATATATTGTATAGTCAACTTGACTGTATATACCAGAACATATATTGTATAGTCAACTTGACTGTATATACCAGAGCATATATTGTATAGTCAACTTGACTATATACCAGAGCATATATTGTATAGTCAACTTGACTGTATATACCAGAGCATATATTGTATAGTCAACTTGACTGTATATACCTGAGCATATGTTGTATAGTCAACTTGACTGTATATACCAGAACATATATTGTATAGTCAACTTGACTGTATATACCAGAACATATGTTGTACAGTCAACTTGACTGTATATACCTGAGCATATATTGTATAGTCAACTTGACTGTATATACCTGAGCATATATTGTATGGTCAACTTGACTGTATATACCTGAGCATATGTTGTATAGTCAACTTGACTGTATATACCTGAGCATATGTTGTATTGTCAACTTGACTGTATATACCAGAACATATATTGTATAGTCAACTTGACTGTATATACCAGAACATATGTTGTACAGTCAACTTGACTGTATATACCTGAGCATATATTGTATAGTCAACTTGACTGTATATACCTGAGCATATATTGTATGGTCAACTTGACTGTATATACCTGAGCATATGTTGTATAGTCAACTTGACTGTATATACCTGAGCATATGTTGTATTGTCAACTTGACTGTATATACCAGAACATATATTGTATAGTCAACTTGACTGTATATACCAGAACATATGTTGTACAGTCAACTTGACTGTATATACCTGAGCATATATTGTATAGTCAACTTGACTGTATATACCAGAACATATGTTGTATAGTCAACTTGACTGTATATATACCAGAATATATATTGTATAGTCAACTTGACTGTATATACCTGAGCATATATTGTATAGTCAACTTGACTGTATATACCAGAGCATATATTGTATAGTCAACTTGACTGTATATACCAGAGCATATATTGTATAGTCAACTTGACTGTATACCAGAGCATATATTGTATAGTCAACTTGACTGTATATACCAGAGCATATATTGTATAGTCAACTTGACTGTATATACCAGAGCATATATTGTATAGTCAACTTGACTGTATATACCTGAGCATATGTTGTATAGTCAACTTGACTGTATATACCTGAGCATATATGGTATGGTCAACTTGACTGTATATACCAGAACATATGTTGTATAGTCAACTTGACTGTATATATACCAGAATATATATTGTATAGTCAACTTGACTGTATATACCTGAGCATATATTGTATAGTCAACTTGACTGTATATACCAGAGCATATATTGTATAGTCAACTTGACTGTATATACCAGAGCATATATTGTATAGTCAACTTGACTGTATATACCAGAGCATATATTGTATAGTCAACTTGACTGTATATACCAGAGCATATATTGTATAGTCAACTTGACTGTATATACCAGAGCATATATTGTATAGTCAACTTGACTGTATATACCAGAGCATATGTTGTATAGTCAACTTGACCTGTATATACCAGAATATATATTGTATAGTCAACTTGACTGTATATACCAGAGCATATATTGTAGTCAACTTGACCTGTATATACCAGAATATATATTGTATAGTCAACTTGACTGTATATACCTGAGCATATGTTGTATAGTCAACTTGACTGTATATACCAGAGCATATATTGTATAGTCAACTTGACTGTATATACCAGAGCATATATTGTATAGTCAACTTGACCTGTATATACCAGAATATATATTGTATAGTCAACTTGACTGTATATACCAGAGCATATATTGTATAGTCAACTGAGGATATTAAATTTCTTGACGAGTTCTTTTCCCATGTAATGTCCTGCCCATGTAATGTCTCCACCCATGTAATATCTCCACCCATGTAATGTCTCCACCCATGTAATGTCTCCACCCATGTAATGTCTCCATCCATGTAATGTCTCCACCCATGTAATGTCTCCATCCATGTAATGTCTCCACCCATGTAATGTCTACACCCATGTAATATCTCCATCCATGTAATGTCTCTGCCCATGTAATGTCTCTGCCCATGTAATATCTACACCCATGTAATGTCTCCACCCATGTAATATCTCCACCAATGTAATGTCCCTGCCCATGTAATATCTACACCCATATAATGTCCCAATGTCCCTGCCCATGTAATGTCCCTGCCCATGTAATATCTACACCCATGTAATGTCTCCACCCATGTAATATCTCCACCAATGTAATGTCCCTGCCCATGTAATATCTACACCCATATAATGTCCCAATGTCTCTGCCCATGTAATGTCCCTGCCCATGTAATATCTACATCCATGTAATGTCCCTGCCCATGTAATATCTACACCCATGTAATGTCCCTGCCCATGTAATATCTACACCCATGTAATGTCCCAATGTCCCTGCCCATGTAATGTCCCTGCCCATGTAATATCCCCACCCATGTAATGTCCCTGCCCATGTAATATCCCCACCCATGTAATGTCCCTGCCCATGTAATATCTCCATCCATGTAATGTCCCAATGTCTCCACCCATGTAATATCTCCAGCCATGTAATGTCTCCACCCATGTAATGTCCCAATGTCTCTGCCCATGTAATGTCCCTGCCCATGTAATATCTCCATCCATGTAATGTCTCCACCCATGTAATGTCTCCACCCATGTAATGTCTCCACCCATGTAATGTCTCCACCCATGTAATATCTCCACCCATGTAATATCTCCACCCATGTAATATCCCTGCCCATGTAATGTCCCTGCCCATGTAATATCTCCATCCATGTAATGTCTCCACCCATGTAATATCTACACCCATGTAATATCTCCACCCATGTAATGTCCCAATGTCCCTGCCCATGTAATGTCCCTGCCCATGTAATATCTCTGCCCATGTAATATCTCCATCCATGTAATGTCTCCACCCATGTAATATCTACACCCATGTAATATCTCCACCCATGTAATGTCTCCACCCATGTAATAATCCCACCCATGTAATATCTACACCCATGTAATATCCCCACCCATGTAATGTCTCCACCCATGTAATATCCCCACCCATGTAATGTCTCCACCCATGTAATGTCTCCACCCTTGTAATGTCTCCACCCATGTAATATCCCCACCCATGTAATATCCCCACCCTTGTAATGTCTCCACCCATATAATATCTCCACCCATATACTGTATCCACCCATGTAATG
Organism: Archivesica marissinica; assembly: GCA_014843695.1. Lineage (NCBI taxonomy): Eukaryota > Metazoa > Mollusca > Bivalvia > Venerida > Vesicomyidae > Archivesica > Archivesica marissinica. Next base: position 73,395,471 of record CM026386.1, on the reverse strand, counting down.
TCTCCACCCATATACTTAACATGTAATGTCTCCACCCATGTAATGTCCCTGCCCATGTAATGTCCCTGCCCATGTAATGTCTCCACCCATGTAATGTCTCCACCCATGTAATATCACCACCCATGTAATATCCCCACCCATGTAATAGCCCCACCCATGTAATGTCTCCACTCATATAATATCTCCACCCATATACTGTATCCACCCATGTAATATCACCGCCCATGTAATATCTCCACCCATGTAATATCACTGCCCATGTATATTATCTCCACCCATGTAATATCACTGCCCATGTATATTATCTCCACCCATGTAATATCTCCACCCATGTAATATCCCCACCCATGTAATATCACTGCCCATGTATATTATCTCCACCCATGTAATATCTCCACCCATGTAATATCCCCGCCCATGTAATATCTTCATGTTGATGTAATGTAAGATCTGTATTCACAAGCTGACTACATTTTTCAGGAGGAGTGTCTGCTGCAGCATATGTTCTCTGTGAATGTATATGTGTCGTCCATGGCCGAGGATGTCTGGTGCTTCTTGGCAAGGTATCATGACTAGTAACTTATTTGCAGCCATTCATTTAACTTTATTCACTTCATCATAGTCCATGGCCGAGGATGTCTGGTGTTTCTTGGCAACGTATCGTGTCTAGTAACTTATTTGTAGCCATTCATTTAACTTTATTCACTTCATCTTACATTATATTTTTTTATTTATATGAAAAAGTTGGCAGTTTCTTACGGAGGTTGGACTGTCGTTGATAGGGTGGGCAGCATACCGATCATATTGATAGAAGATTGAATCTGTATATACCAGAGTCCGCCTCCATGGTCGAGTGGTTAAGGTCGCTGACTTGTATCACTGATGGTCACGGGTTCGAGCCCCGCTCAGACCGTGTCTCATTTATATGAAAAAGTTGGCAGTTTCTTACGGAGGTTGGTGCACCCAAGTACTTGTTAACCGCTGGAGCCTGCCCAGGAAAGGTGTTGTTAGGTAAACTGCCCGCCGGCAATATAGCCCCAAAATGGTGCTGATGCAGGCGTAAAACCCGAAATATAACATATAACATAACATTATTATTTCTATTTGAGTACCGGTACTGTTGAACTTTTAAACCTATAAACATGTTATAACATAATTTGCGCTGTACACAGGTATTATCGCCATGTATTATCGCCAGGTATTATCGCCATTGCATATTTTTTGTATTACACTAGTGTGATACACTCCGACAAGTTAACAAGTACTTGGGTGCACCAACCTCCGTAAGAAACTGCCAACTTTTTCATATAAATGAGACACGTGCTCCATTCATAAAATTTACTTTTTTATGCCTTATCCTTCTCCCTTGTATAACTTAAACCTCTCCCTTGTATACCTTATTCCTCTCCCTTGTGTACCTTATTCCTCTCCCTTGTGTACCTTATTCCTCTCCCTTGTATACCTTATTCCTCTCCCTTGTGTACCTTATTCCTCTCCCTTGTGTACCTTATTCCTCTCCATTGTGTACCTTATTCATCTCCCTTGTGTACCTTATTCCTCTCCATTGTGTACCTTATTCCTCTCCCTTGTGTACCTTATTCCTCTCCATTGTGTACCTTATTCTTCTCCATTGTGTACCTTATTCCTCTCCATTGTGTACCTTATTCCTCTCCCTTGTGTACCTTATTCCTCTCCATTGTGTACCTTATTTTTCTCCCTTGTATACCTTATTCCTCTCCCTTGTATACCTTATTCCTCTCCATTGTGTACCTTATTCTTCTCCCTTGTATACCTTATTCTTCTATCTTGTATACCTTATTCTTCTATCTTGTATACCTTAAACCTCTCCATTGTGTACCTTATTCCTCTCCCTTGTGTACCTTATTCCTCTCCATTGTGTACCTTATTCCTCTCCCTTGTGTACCTTATTCCTCTCCCTTGTGTACCTTATTCCTCTCCATTGTGTACCTTATTCCTCTCCATTGTGTACCTTATTCCTCTCCATTGTGTACCTTATTCCTCTCCATTGTGTACCTTATTCCTCTCCATTGTGTACCTTATTCCTCTCCATTGTGTACCTTATTCTCTCCCTTGTATACCTTATTCTTCTATCTTGTATACCTTAAACCTCTCCATTGTGTACCTTATTCTTCCCTTGTGTACCTTATTCCTCTCCCTTGTGTACCTTATTCCTCTCCCTTGTGTACCTTATTCCTCTCCATTGTGTACCTTATTCCTCTCCATTGTGTACCTTATTCCTCTCCATTGTGTACCTTATTCCTCTCCATTGTGTACCTTATTCCTCTCCCTTGTGTACCTTATTCCTCTCCATTGTGTACCTTATTCTTCTCCCTTGTGTACCTTATTCTTCTCCCTTGTGTACCTTATTCTTCTCCCTTGTATACCTTAAAGCAACACTACACCGAGGAAAAAGCAAATTTCTACAGAATGTTATTTCCTATTAAATTGTATAGTTTTTTTCAAAATATTTCAAAGTATTTCAACTAATAAACAAACGTTGGATATGATGCTTGTTGACATACCAAAATAATGTAAATAATGTCGACCATCCAATGCATAATACAATTAGAGTATCCTGAATAACAAGACTTATTGTACAGATTTACAGTGATGTCTGAATAACTCGATTTATTGTACAGATTTACCGTGATGTCTGAATAACTAGATTTATTGTACAGATTTACCGTGATGTCTGAATAACAAGATTTATTGTACAGATTTACTGTGATGTCTGAATAACTAAATTTATTGTACAGATTTATCGTGATGTCTGAATAACTAGATTTATTGTACAGATTTACCGTGATGTCTGAATAACAAGATTTATTGTACAGATTTACTGTGATGTCTGAATAACTAGATTTATTGTACAGATTTACCGTGATGTCTGAATAACTAGATTTATTGTACAGATTTACTGTGATGTCTGAATAACTAGATTTATTGTACAGATTTACCGTGATGTCTGAATAACTAGATTTATTGTACAGATTTACTGTGATGTCTGAATAACTAGATTTATTGTACAGATTTATCGTGATGTCTGAATAACTAAATTTATTGTACAGATTTATGTCTGAATAAGAAGATTTATTGTACAGATTTACCGTGATGTCTGAATAACAAGATTTATTGTACAGATTTACCGTGATGTCTGAATAACTAGATTTATTGTACAGATTTACTGTGATGTCTGAATAAGAAGATTATTGTACAGATTTACCGTTATGTCTCACATTTATGTCTATCCATATTTATTTTAAGACTAATCTGATTGAAATTATCTCTAAAAGACAGAATCACTCGTTTTACGAGCATAGCATAATCTCCAACAAATGTCAAGTCAAGAGCGTGGCTGACTGTTATATGAAATCCTACTTTCACGTTTGGAAGTATGTAGACCACAAAACACTGTTTATTGATTGAAAGTTGTGTTCGAATTATTTCGGAAGAATTTGTAGTAGCAATGATATTTATGCGTAAATTTTTGGGGAAGGTGGGGCATATGCGATGTAATATCACTTTAACCCATTCAACACCAAGTAACTCAACATGGACTGGTCCATGATATTCATAAACCAATAAATGAATCAGAAAATCACATTTGGACAAGTTCATTTATCAAAATGGGTAATTATGTCTAAAAATAGTCATATCACTGGCAAAAAGTGCAGATCCTGATGAGACGGCTCGTCACGAGCCGGCTCATCTGGATCTACACTTTTTGTAAGCCTATTTAGAGGTCTGTGGTGTTGAAAGGGTTAAGCTTCTCCCTTGTATACCTAAATCTTCTCCCTTAAACTTCTCCCAATTTTGATGGTCTTGCTCCCAACATTGATTTATACATTATATGGCAGTTTTTGGGAATGTATACGACAGTCTCTCTGCAATATATCGGAAGACTTTATATATAATTTCCCTCATCCGCTTCCGTGGTCGAGTGGTTAAGATCGCTGACTTGTATACCACTGTAACCTATCATCACTGATGGTCACGGGTTCGAGCCCCGCTCAGACCGTGTCTCATTTATATAAAAAAGTTGGCAGTTTCTTACGGAGGTTGGTGCACCCAAGTACTTGTTAACCGCTGGAGCCTGCCCAGGAAAGGTGTTGTTAGGTAAACTGCCCGCCGGCGATATAGCCCAAAATGGTGCTGATGCAGGCGTAAAACCGAAATATAACATAACGTATATAATTTCCAGTAATAACTAATCCATAAAAGACTTATTTTATATCTAGATTTACTAAGTTATCGAAGTTACTTGTAGACGTATGCTGCGTTGCATACTGTACATACAGTATTGTGTAACTTATTTTATATCTAGATTTACTAAGTTATCGAAGTTACTTGTAGACGTATGCTGCCTTGCATACTGTACATACAGTATTGTGTAACTTATTTTATATCTAGGTTTGGTTCCGCTGAACTCTGCTACAAACACAAAGTTACTTGTAGACGTATGCTGCCTTGCATACTGTACATACAGTATTGTGTAACTTATTTTATATCTAGGTTTGGTTACAAACACACAAAGTTACTTGTAGACGTATGCTGCCTTGCATCCTGTATATACAGTATTGTGTAACTTATTTTATATCTAGGTTTGGTTACAAACACACAAAGTTACTTGTAGACGTATGCTGCGTTGCATTCTGTACATACAGTATTGTGTAACTTATTTTATATCTAGGTTTGGTTACAAACACACAAAGTTACTTGTAGATGTATGCTGCGTTGCATTCTGTACATACAGTATTATGTAACTTATTTTATATCTAGGTTTGGTTCCGCTGAGCTCTGCTACAAACACACAAAGTTACTTGTAGACGTATGCTGCGTTGCATCCTGTCCATACAGTATTGTGAAACTTGTGAGAAGGCTTGTCAAGTTTCTAACGCCCGATCATCAGGTGAGGCCAATCATTGAAGTTACACAGACATAAACCATGTTCCAACCCACAATGCCATTGTAACATCTCATAGAAATAACAACCAGACCACTCTAACAGCACTGATATAATGGTACTCAATGTACACTGATATAATGGTACTCAATGTACACTGATATAATGGTACTCAATGTACACTGATATAATGGTACTCAATGTACACTGATATAATGGTACTCAATGTACACTGATATAATGGTACTCAATGTACACTGATATAATGGTACTCAATGTACACTGATATAATGGTACTCAATGTACACTGATATAATGGTAAAATATATAATAAAACAACCGATTGGGAATCTGGAAACTGGCTGCTTAATACAGGTTGGCTGCTTAATGGAGGTGACCACTAACACAGGTTTGACTGTAATGGTATTCAATGTACACTGATATAATGGTACTCAATGTATCGCACTGATCACATAGTTGCAATGTTAAAATTATTTTTATTACAACATTAATTTAATGGAAGGAGGGGCAAGATGCACTGTTGATTTAAGTGTTTGCCTAAGAACACAGCCGCCATTGTTAGAGCGGGGCTTGTACTAAACCTCTCGATTACGTGGAGGACACCTAGGACACCTTAGTTTCTGTGTGTAGTTCATAATACATGATGGGCTTAAAGGATTCGATGTTACATGTCTAGAACAAAACTATTGCAATATGGTAGCCACATAAGTATCCAACAGCCCCGACACCATCAAACTACATCCAACAGCCCCGACACCATCAAACTACATACAACAGCCCAACACCATCAAACTACATACAACAGCCCCGACTCCATCAAACTCCATCCAACAGCCCCAACACCATCAAACTACATCCAACAGCCCCGACACCATCAACCTACATCCAACAGCCCCGACACCATCAAACTCCATCCAACAGCCCCGACTCCATCCAACAGCCCCGACACCATCAAACTACATCCAACAGCCCCGACACCATCAAACTACATCCAACAGCCCCGACACCATCAAACTACATCCAACAGCCCCGACTCCATCAAACTCCATCCAACAGCCCCAACACCATCAACCTCATCCAAGCCCCGACCCATCACTCATCCAACAGCCCCGACACCATCAAACTCCATCCAACAGCCCCAACACCATCAAACTCCATCCAACAGCCCCGACACCATCAAACTCCATCCAACAGCCCCGACACCATCAACTCCATCCAACAGCCCCGACACCATCAAACTACATCCAACAGCCCCGACACCATCAAACTACATCCAACAGCCCCAACACCATCAAACTACATCCAACAGCCCGACACCATCAAACTCCATCCAACAGCCCCGACACCATCAAACTCCATCCAACAGCCCCGACACCATCAAACTCCATCCAACAGCCCCGACACCATCAAATCCATCCAACAGCCCCGACTCCATCAAACTCCATCCAACAGCCCCGACACCATCAAACTCCATCCAACAGCCCCGACTCCATCAAACTCCATCCAACAGCCCCAACACCATCAACTCCATCCAACAGCCCCGACACCATCAAACTCCATCCAACAGCCCCGACACCATCAAACTCCATCCAACAGCCCCAACACCATCAACCTCCATTCAACAGCCCCGACCCATCAACCTCCATCCAACAGCCCCGACACCATCAACCTCCATTCAACAGCCCCGACACCATCAACCTCCATCCAACAGCCCCGACACCATCAACCTCCATCAACAGCCCCGACCCATCAACCTCCATCCAACAGCCCCGACACCATCAACCTCCATTCAACAGCCCCAACACCATCAAACTCCATTCAACAGCCCCGACACCATCAACCTCCATTCAACAGCCCCGACACCATCAACCTCCATCCAACAGCCCCGACACCATCAACCTCCATCCAACAGCCCCGACACCATCAAACTCCATCCAACAGCCCCGACACCATCAACCTCCATCCAACAGCCCCGACACCATCAAACTCCATCCAACAGCCCCGACACCATCAACCTCCATCCAACAGCTTCTAAATATTAAGTTCCATATTCAAATGTATCTCCTAAGCTCATTTTAAACACTTAAAGGTTTGTGTGATTGCTGTTTATTTTCAGAGGCGATTATTGAAGTGCTACCAGCCAGAAGACAGCCTTGGTTTATGGTGTGATATATTTGTTACCGTGGTTCCGTCCATCGTAGTACCAGAGACGTGGACAGCGTTATTAAAGCAAGCAACCGAGGAAGTTCACAGCTTCATATCTAGGAAGAACAACACATACTCGGACCTTATCTGTTTGGTAAATATTGGAGAGATGATAGTGTTCAGATAGTCAGACGATGATGGATATATATCCGTGCATTCGTGCCTTAATCAGCACCACTCGTCGTGTATTATATGTGTCACCGGGTCTTCATGGAATAAATAAATAAACCAAACCCATATCCGAGATTCGTAGTTTATATCAATACATAACAAGAGGACCTGTAATAACAATAACAACTAATAGAAACACATATATGGAATATACACACTAATCCACCCGCAAAATATCACAGCCGCTATCACATATTTCATTTCATATTATAAATACATTAACTTACTACTAAAAGGTTTCTTACCAGAATCGACTGTATACTAGTCTTAATTTAATTGATCAGAGGTAGATCTAAACAAAGATATATATATACAAATTCATTCGGACATTGTTGCAAAACAATGTCGAAGTGTATAGCTTGACTTCTGTTGTTGCAGTGCGCGGATTATTAGAAAGGGCGGCAAAACGGGTTTAGTTGGGGTTAATAGTGGGTTAGTGATTTGACCTCTCATACGTCATTCTCCCGTACTATCACTCAGACATAATTACATGACGTTACACCACAGTAGCTAACACACTAGACTGGACACACATGGGTAACTGTCATAGAAGAGGAAGGAACAGCTACCGTACATATACAGATAAGAGAGCATTGCTTGCAGTACAATAATAATACACAATATAACTTATCTATATAACATATAAATAAGGCATGGGCTACACATGTAGGCGAGTTGCCCATATATTACACTGTATGCGAGTTTCCCATATATTGCACTGTATGTGAGTTTCCCATATATTACACTGTATGTGAGTTTCCCATATATTGCACTGTATGTGAGTTTCCCATATATTACACTGTATGTGAGTTTCCCATATATTGCACTGTATGTGAGTTTCCCATATATTACACTGTATGCGAGTTTCCCATATATTCCACTGTATGTGAGTTTCCCATATATTGCACTGTATGTGAGTTTCCCATATATTGCACTGTATGTGAGTTTCCCATATATTGCACTGTATGTGAGTTTCCCATATATTGCACTGTATGCGAGTTTCCCATATATTGCACTGTATGTGAGTTTCCCATATATTGCACTGTATGTGAGTTTCCCATATATTGCACTGTATGTGAGTTTCCCATATATTGCACTGTATGCGAATTTCCCATATATTGCACTGTATGTGAGTTTCCCATATATTGCACTGTATGTGAGTTTCCCATATATTGCACTGTATGCGAGTTTCCCATATCTTGCTTGCACTGTATATGAGTTGCCCATATATTGCACTGTATGTGAGTTTCCCATATATTGCACTGTATGTGAGTTTCCCATATATTGCACTGTATGCGAGTTTCCCATATATTGCACTGTATAAAACATGTTAAATATGATCTACCTGGTATGCACATTGTTATATGTTCTATTATGATTTGCTATGATTTGCTATGATTTATTATGATTTATTATGATTTATTATGATTTGTTATGATTTGTTATGATTTGCTATGATATGCTATGATTTGTTATGACTTGCTATGATTTATTATGGTATGCTATGATTTGTTATGATATGCTATGATTTGCTATGATATGCTATGATTTGTTATGATTTGCTATGATTTGTTATGATATGCTATGACTTGCTATGATTTATTATGATTTGCTATGATTTGCTATGATTTGTTATGATTTGCTATGGAGAATCGGAGCTACTGAAAATGCCAAATGAAAAAAACGACTCGTCAAGATTATATTATTATTGTTAAAAGTACATTAAAAATGTGTTTTGTTGGATTTGTTTATTGAAATATTTTGAAAGTACATTTTAGTCCACAGGTACATGTTCACAATAACAACCTATTAGAAGTTATCAATGTCATTTTACTTTACGCTTATAAAAGTCTAGCACATGCCATGATTATCACTAATGTTTGACGTCACATGTGATAATAAATATTGCTGTCATTCTTCGTTATAGGTCAATAAACACCATCCATAAATGACCATCTTCTATTTACATAGTCAACAACTATCCTCTATTTACATAGTCAACAACTATCCTCTATTTACATAGTCAACAACTATCCTCTATTCAACAACTATCCTCTATTTACATAGTCCACAACTATCCTCTATTTACATAGTCAACAACTATCCTCTATTCAACAACTATCCTCTATTTTTCATAGTCAACAACTATCCTCTATTTACATAGTCCACAACTATCCTCTATTTACATAGTCAACAACTATCCTCTATTCAACAACTATCCTCTATTCAACAACTATCCTCTATTCAACAACTATCCTCTATTTACATAGTCCACAACTATCCTCTAGTCCACAACTATCCTCTATTTACATAGTCAACAACTATCCTCTATTTACATAGTCCACAACTATCCTCTATTTACATAGTCAACAACTATCCTATATTTACATAGTCAACAACTATCCTCTAGTCCACAACTATCCTCTATGTACATAGTCAACAACTATCCTCTATTTACATAGTCAACAACTATCCTCTATTTACATAGTCAACAACTATCCTCTATTTACATAGTCAACAACTATCCTCTATTTACATAATCCACAACTATCCTCTATTTACATAGTCAACAACTATCCTCTATTTACATAGTCAACAACTATCCTCTATTTACATAGTCAACAACTATCCTCTATGTACATAGTCCACAACTATCCTCTATTCAACAACTATCCTCTATGTACATAGTCAACAACTATCCTCTATTTACATAGTCAACAACTATCCTCTATTTACATAGTCAACAACTATCCTCTACATAGTCAACAACTATCCTCTATGTACATAGTCAACAACTATCCTCTATTTACATAGTCAACAACTATCCTCTATTTACATAGTCAACAACTATCCTCTAGTCCACAACTATCCTCTATTTACATAGTCAACAACTATCCTCTATTTACATAGTCAACAACTATCCTCTATTTACATAGTCAACAACTATCCTCTAGTCCACAACTATCCTATATTTACATAGTCAACAACTATCCTCTATTTACATAGTCAACAACTATCCTCTATTACATAGTCAACAACTATCCTCTATTCAACAACTATCCTCTATTTACATAGTCCACAACTATCCTCTATTTACATAGTCAACAACTATCCTATATTTACATAGTCAACAACTATCCTCTATTTACATAGTCAACAACTATCCTCTAGTCCACAACTATCCTCTATGTACATAGTCAACAACTATCCTCTATTTACATAGTCAACAACTATCCTCTATTTACATAGTCAACAACTATCCTCTATTTACATAATCCACAACTATCCTCTATTTACATAGTCAACAACTATCCTCTATTTACATAGTCCACAACTATCCTCTATTTACATAGTCAACAACTATCCTCTATTTACATAGTCCACAACTATCCTATATTCAACAACTATCCTCTATGTACATAGTCCACAACTATCGTCTATTTACATAGTCAACAACTATCCTCTATTTACATAGTCAACAACTATCCTCTATTTACATAGTCAACAACTATCCTCTATTTACATAGTCCACAACTATCCTCTAGTCCACAACTATCCTCTATGTACATAGTCAACAACTATCCTCTATTTACATAGTCAACAACTATCCTCTATTTACATAGTCAACAACTATCCTCTATTTACATAGTCCACAACTATCCTCTATTTACATAGTCAACAACTATCCTCTATTTACATAGTCCACAACTATCCTATATTCAACAACTATCCTCTATGTACATAGTCCACAACTATCGTCTATTTACATAGTCAACAACTATCCTCTATTTACATAGTCAACAACTATCCTCTATTTACATAGTCAACAACTATCCTCTATTTACATAGTCCACAACTATCCTCTAGTCCACAACTATCCTCTATGTACATAGTCAACAACTATCCTCTATTTACATATTCAACAACTATCCTCTATGTACATAGTCAACAACTATCCTCTATGTACATAGTCAACAACTATCCTCTATGTACATAGTCAACAACTATCCTCTATGTACATAGTCAACAACTATCCTCTATTGTCACATCTGTGTGCTCATGCTTGTAAACATCATCTGATCCTAATGATTATGGGCTGAAAAGGGACCTATATCGGGGAATGGGTGACAACATCGGTGTAACAAACAATATTATATACTAAGATGTTTGTTAGGGTCCCAAATGTATTTGGTCACTGATGGAAAGAAATTGATAATTTCACAAAATCCAAGATAGTGTCCTCGATTGTATTCTGGAATCCTCCATTCTTTCCGTTTACAGCTGCAGTCCCTAAAATATGTCACACAGCTTCTGGCTCACTGCAGCAACGAACACACTAAACATCAACATTCTACCGTTATCGTGGAAATGGTGGTCCAACTCTGGGCATTGTGGGATAGAGAGTGGACAGGGGAGACAATCTATGACAGATGTTTGTCACAACTGACGGATTTATCTGGATTACTTACAGTGCAGCTTGGAAATGCAGAAGTTTTAACGGTTTGTGATACTGATACTATATTTGTTTTTTTAATATTTTGAGCAACACAAGTGATTATGACCGTAATGTCTTGATATATGAAACACCCGGAATTTGGCATACACTCACCTGCTACATGGTTTGGAGTGCACAGGATCTGGCATACACTCACCTGCTACATGGTTTGGAGCACATGGGATCTGGCATACACTGACCTGCTACATGGTTTGGAGCACAGGATCTGGCATACACTCACCTGCTACATGGTTTGGAGTGCACAGGATCTGGCATACACTGACCTGCTACATGGTTTGGAGCACATGGGATCTGGCATACACTCACCTGCTACATGGTTTGGAGCACATGGGATCTGGCATACACTCACCTGCTACATGGTTTGGAGCACATGGGATCTGGCATACACTGACCTGCTACATGGTTTGGAGTGCACAGGATCTGGCATACACTGACCTGCTACATGGTTTGGAGCACATGGGATCTGGCATACACTGACCTGCTACATGGTTTGGAGCACATGATCTGGCATACACTGACCTGCTACATGGTTTGGAGCACATGGGATCTGGCATACACTCACCTGCTACATGGTTTGGAGCGCATGGGATCTGGCATACCCTGACCTGCTACATGGTTTGGAGTGCACAGGATCTGGCATACACTGACCTGCTACATGGTTTGGAGTGCACAGGATCTGGCATACACTGACCTGCTACATGGTTTGGAGTGCACAGGATCTGGCATACACTCACCTGCTACATGGTTTGGAGTGCACAGGATCTGGCATACACTCACCTGCTACATGGTTTGGAGTGCACAGGATCTGGCATACACTCACCTGCTACATGGTTTGGAGTGCACAGGATCTGGCATACACTCACCTGCTACATGGTTTGGAGTGCACAGGATCTGGCATAC
>CM026386.1:73371618-73381734 GCA_014843695.1 Archivesica marissinica | reverse complement strand
AATATACAAAGATATTAACATATGTCTAGCAGATACGACACAGTATATCTTGGGTAGATCTATACCAATTACCGGTCATATAAACAATATACAGAGATATTAACATATGTCTAGCAGATACGACACAGTATATCTTGGGTAGATCTATACCAATTACCGGTCATATAAACAATATACAGAGATATTAACATATGTCTAGCAGATACGACACAGTATATCTTGGGTAGATCTATACCAATTACCGGTCATATAAACAATATACAGAGATATTAACATATGTCTAGCAGATACGACACAGTATATCTTGGGTAGATCTATACCAATTACCGGTCATATAAACAATATACAGAGATATTAACATATGTCTAGCAGATACGACACAGTATATCTTGGGTAGATCTATACCAATTACCGGTCATATAAACAATGACCTGTGTATTTGTGTTTCAAAAAAAGCTGCTGTGCAAATAATGATCACTCTCAATTAATCATAATGATATTTATTTTATTGTATGTAATATCAGTTAGTAAGAAATAAATCATAACTGAATCAATAACAAAGTGAAAGCAACAGCACTGACGTCCATCTTTTATTTACGCTAGTTAACAGTCTGCCTTCATTCATAGTGGACTACTATGGCTTACATAGTTGACAGTCTGCCTTCATACATAAGAGGACTACGCTAGGCTTACATAGTTGACAATCTGCCATCATACATAGAGGGATACGCTAGGCTTACATAGTTGGACAGTCTGCCTTCATTCATAGTGGACTATGCTAGACTTCCATAGTTCACAGTCTGCCTTCATACATAGAGGACTACGCTAGACTTACATAGTTGACAGTCTGCCATCATTCATAGAGGACTACGCTAGGCTTACATAGTTGACAGTCTGCCTTCATACATAGAGGACTACACTAGGCTTACATAGTTGACAGTCTGCCTTCATACATAGAGGACTATGCTAGACTTACATAGTTGACAGTCTGCCTTCATACATAGAGGACTACGCTAGGCTTACATAGTTGACAGTCTGCCTTCATACATAGAGGACTACGCTAGGCTTACATAGTTGACAGTCTGCCTTCATACATAGAGGACTATGCTAGGCTTACATAGTTGACAGTCTGCCTTCATACATAGAGGACTACGCTAGGCTTACATAGTTGACAGTCTGCCTTCATACATAGAGGACTACGCTAGGCTTACATAGTTGACAGTCTGCCTTCATACATAGAGGACTACGCTAGGCTTACATAGTTGACAGTCTGCCTTCATACATAGAGGACTACGCTAGGCTTACATAGTTGACAGTCTGCCTTCATACATAGAGGACTACGCTAGGCTTACATAGTTGACAGTCTGCCTTCATACATAGAGGACTATGCTAGGCTTACATAGTTGACAGTCTGCCTTCATACATAGAGGACTACGCTAGACTTACATAGTTGACAGTCTGCCTTCATACATAGAGGACTACGCTAGGCTTACATAGTTGACAGTCTGCCTTCATACATAGAGGACTATGCTAGGCTTACATAGTTGACAGTCTGCCTTCATACATAGAGGACTACGCTAGACTTACATAGTTGACAGTCTGCCTTCATACATAGAGGACTACGCTAGGCTTACATAGTTGAGTCTCCTTCATACATAGAGGACTACGCTAGGCTTACATAGTTGACAGTCTGCCTTCATACATAGAAGACTACGCTAGGCTTACATAGTTGACAGTCTGCCTTCATACATAGAAGACTACGCTAGGCTTACATAGTTGACAGTCTGCCTTCATACATAGAGGACTACGCTAGGCTTACATAGTTGACAGTCTGCCTTCATACATAGAGGACTATGCTAGGCTTACATAGTTGACAGTCTGCCTTCATACATAGAGGACTACGCTAGACTTACATAGTTGACAGTCTGCCTTCATACATAGTGCACTACGCTAGGCTTACATAGTTGACAGTCTGCCTTCATACATAGAGGACTATGCTAGGCTTACATAGTTGACAGGCATACCAAGGCGACTGCCTACTTTGATTCATAGACGACTACCCCAGAGATACCTACCTCAATAAAGCCTTCTCCAAGTTCTGGCAATAGGTCTTTCACTGAGGAGATCATGGACTCTAACTCGACACCGGATATTTGTGGTGCACATGCTCCTAAAGCATTCTGTAAAATTAAACAGATAATCGTTTACATTACATGCAAAGTCACACATATATTAATCGTCTCCGTGGCCTAGTGGTTAAGGCGTCAGCCTACGGAGAGGGAGGTCGAAGGTAGGAACCTTGTCGGGTTCTTTCTGGTATGGCAGGTTGGTGAGCCACCAGCTAGTTAAATAATGGTTACCGATTGCCTACCAGCCTGGCATACAAGCATAGGATTCGGGAAGTACTGATGTTCATAAAAAAGAAGTGTCTCATAAGTCAGAAATGACTCGCCCTTTAAATAGGGGTGACACTATAATAAACAAACACTTTTATATGACCTATACTCATCATCAGGTCACGACCTAAACAATTTTTAAATTGTGGGCAGAACGTAGGAAATGTGGCGATAAAATAAAAGATGCCATGAGATATCTACTTGCCCATAATAAAACCTCATTAAAATCTACTCGCACTTAGTAAAACCTCATTAAAATCTACTCGCCCATAATAAAACCTCATTAAAATCTACTCGCCCATAATAAAACCTCATTAAAATCTACTCGCACTTAGTAAAACCTCATTAAAATCTACTCGCACTTAGTAAAACCTCATTAAAATCTACTCGCACTTAGTAAAACCTCATTAAAATCTACTCGCCCATAATTAAACCTCATTAAAATCTACTCGCACTTAATAAAACCTCCGTACAATCTCAACCAACACATCTTTCCCAGGCAAAGGATCAAACCGGGGTTGTACTGGTGAGAAGCGAGCATGCTAACAACTGCACCTTGGAAGACATCAGAAAATAAATCAAGCTTACTGGGTCTTCAACTTGGAAGATATCTGCAGGGACGCTGCCAATAAAAGATGTTGCTCCTCCCCCAACAGCCCCTATATCATCCCCAGGTGATCCATCAGGGCTTCTGCGGCCCCCACTCTTCATTGCGCCCTTTGGTGATTTTCTCTTTCCGTACTTGGAGAATGCGCTGTTGACAGCATCTTGTATGTATTGTAGTCTAGTTTCATCTCTCATTTTAGTCAAAGCATATAATAAGTATAAACATTATCTTGCAAAACAAGCTTTAACAACACATGGTGGGGACAGAACATAGAATGGATATACAGGTAAGTAAATGCAATATTCTATATCATGTACAATTTGGACAACTTTACTGTTGTTTATATGGAACATTAAACCATAATTTACTTTTGATTACATGAAATATTAAACCATAGTTTATTGTTGAATGTAAGGCAAATTAAACCATAATTTACTGATGCATGTATGGGAAATTATAACCATAATTTACTGTTGTTTATATGGGATATTATAACAATAATTTACTGTTGTTTATATGGGATATTATAACAATAATTTAGTGTTGTTAATATGGGATATTAAACCATAATTTACTGTTGTTTATATGGGATATTAAACCATAATGTACTGTTGTTTATATGGGATATTAAACCATAGTTTATTGTTGTTTATATGGGATATTATACCATAATTTACTGTTGTTTATATGGGATATTAAACCATAGTTTATTGTTGTTTATATGGGATATTATACCATAATTTACTGTTGTTTATATGGGATATTAAACCATAGTTTATTGTTGTTTATATGGGATATTAAACCATAGTTTATTGTTGTTTATATGGGATATTAAACCATAGTTTATTGTTGTTTATATGGGATATTAATCCATAGTTTATTGTTGTTTATATGGGATATTAAACCATAGTTTATTGTTGTTTATATGGGATATTAAACCATAGTTTATTGTTGTTTATATGGGATATTAAACCATAGTTTATTGTTGTTTATATGGGATATTAAACCATAGTTTATTGTTGTTTATATGGGATATTAAACCAGTTTATTATTGTTTATATGGGATATTATACCATAGTTTACTGTTGTTTATATGGGATATTAAACCATAGTTTATTGTTGTTTATATGGGATATTAAACCATAGTTTATTGTTGTTTATATGGGATGTTAAACCATAGTTTATTGTTGTTTATATGGGATATTATACCATAATTTACTGTTGTTTATATGGGATATTAAACCATAGTTTATTGTTGTTTATATGGGATATTAAACCATAGTTTATTGTTGTTTATATGGGATATTAAACCATAGTTTACTGTTGTTTATATGGGATATTAAACCATAGTTTATTGTTGTTTATATGGGATATTAAACCATAGTTTATTGTTGTTTATATGGGATATTAAACCATAGTTTATTGTTGTTTATATGGGATATTAAACCATAGTTTATTGTTGTTTATATGGGATATTAAACCATAGTTTATTGTTGTTTATATGGGATATTATAACCATATTTTACTGTTGTTTACTTAGATATGAATGTTAGCCTATTTTCCCCGTTATTTGCCTACCACATACTGTCTACCACCCAGGTTATTTGCCTACCACATACTGTCTACCACCCAGGTTATTTGCCTACCACATTACTGTCTACCACCCAGGTTATTTGCCTACCACATACTGTCTACCACCCAGGTTATTTGCCTACCACATACTGTCTACCACCCAGGTTATTTGCCTACCACATACTGTCTACCACCCAGGTTATTTGCCTACCACAATACTGTCTACCACCCAGGTTATTTGCCTACCACATACTGTCTACCACCCAGGTTATTTGCCTACCACATACTGTCTACCACCCAGGTTATTTGCCTACCACATACTGTCTACCACCCAGGTTATTTGCCTACCACATACTGTCTACCACCCAGGTTATTTGCCTACCACATACTGTCTACCACCCAGGTTATTTGCCTACCACATACTGTCTACCACCCAGGTTATTTGCCTACCACATACTGTCTACCACCCAGGTTATTTGCCTACCACATACTGTCTACCACCCAGGTTATTTGCCTACCACATACTGTCTACCACCCAGGTTATTTGCCTACCACATACTGTCTACCACCCAGGTTATTTGCCTACCACATACTGTCTACCACCCAGGTTATTTGCCTACCACATACTGTCTACCACCCAGGTTATTTGCCTACCACATACTGTCTACCACCCAGGTTATTTGCCTACCACATACTGTCTACCACCCAGGTTATTTGCCTACCACAATACTGTCTACCACCCAGGTTATTTGCCTACCACAATACTGTCTACCACCCAGGTTATTTGCCTACCACAATACTGTCTACCACCCAGGTTATTTGCCTACCACAATACTGTCTACCACCCAGGTTATTTGCCTACCACAATACTGTCTACCACCAGGTTATTTGCCTACCACAATACTGTCTACCACCCAGGTTATTTGCCTACCACAATACTGTCTACCACCCAGGTTATTTGCCTACCACAATACTGTCTACCACCAGGTTATTTGCCTACCACATACTGTCTACCACCAGGTTATTTGCCTACCACATACTGTCTACCACCCAGGTTATTTGCCTACCACAATACTGTCTACCACCAGGTTATTTGCCTACCACATACTGTCTACCACCCAGGTTATTTGCCTACCACATACTGTCTACCACCCAGGTTATTTGCCTACCACATACTGTCTACCACCCAGGTTATTTGCCTACCACATACTGTCTACCACCCAGGTTATTTGCCTACCACATACTGTCTACCACCCAGGTTATTTGCCTACCACATACTGTCTACCACCCAGGTTATTTGCCTACCACATACTGTCTACCACCCAGGTTATTTGCCTACCACATACTGTCTACCACCCAGGTTATTTGCCTACCACATACTGTCTACCACCCAGGTTATTTGCCTACCACATACTGTCTACCACCCAGGTTATTTGCCTACCACATACTGTCTACCACCCAGGTTATTTGCCTACCACATACTGTCTACCATCCAGGTTATTTGCCTACCACATACTGTCTACCACCCAGGTTATTTGCCTACCACATACTGTCTACCACCCAGGTTGATACCCTGCATTTTCCATATTATGATATTATGTTTGCTGGTTTGATACGGTCACATGCTCGTATCAAACCAAACAATCTGTATAATAACTAGTTCCTTTTAAATAACGCATGAGCGCGCACTCAGTGCTAGTTTGTTTACTTCCTGTAGGGTATCAATGTGTCGAATTTGACACATAACACATGTTTGTAGTATCATAGCAATATTTCAATCATGTTCGTGTATCTAATTCAGTAATTGTGATTTCTTCCTGATAAATGGTTAACCCATTCAACACCAAGTAACTGACATGGACTGGTCCATGATATTCTTAGACCAATAAATGAATAAGAAAATTACATTTGGACCAGTTCATTTATCAAGATGGGTAATTTTGTCTAAAATTAGTAATACTACTTGCAAAAAGTGCAGATCCTGATGAGACGGCTCGTCATGAGCCGGCTCATCTGGATCTACACTTTTTGTAAGCCTATATAGAGGTCTGCGGTGTTGAAAGGGTTAATGGAGAGCATGATTTTGATTATTAAATGTTCAAATTCATATCAAAGTAACCTTCGGTCTCAACCTGATATCAAGATACCTCGGGTCGATATCAATGCCGATATGAAACTAGCCACGTAATAACCTCTAAATATCATGTTTGTTGGCGCGTTGGAAGACAGGATGGTTATATTGTCTGTGACAAATAAAGACAGGATGGTTATATTGTATGTGACAAATGATGACAGGATGGTTATATTGTATGTGACAAATGAAGACAGGATGGTTATATTGTCTGTGACAAATAAAGACAGTATTGTATGTGACAAATGAAGACAGGATGGTTATATTGTATGTGACAAATGAAGACAGGATGGTTATATTGTATGTGACAAATGAAGACAGGATGGTTATATTGTATGTGACAAATGAAGACAGGATGGTTATATTGTATGTGACAAATGAAGACAGGATGGTTATATTGTATGTGACAAATGAAGACAGGATGGTTATATTGTATGTGACAAATGAAGACAGGATGGTTATATTGTATGTGACAAATGAAGACAGGATGGTTATATTGTCTGTGACAAATGATGACAGGATGGTTATATTGTCTGTGACAAATGAAGACAGGATGGTTATATTGTCTGTGACAAATGAAGACAGGATGGTTATATTGTCTGTGACAAATAAAGACAGGATGGTTATATTGTATGTGACAAATGAAGACAGGATGGTTTATTGTCTGTGACAAATGAAGACAGGATGGTTATATTGTATGTGACAAATGAAGACAGGATGGTATATTGTATGTGACAAATGAAGACAGGATGGTTATATTGTATGTGACAAATGAAGACAGGATGGTTATATTGTATGTGACAAATGAAGACAGGATGGTTATATTGTATGTGACAAATGAAGACAGGATGGTTATATTGTATGTGACAAATGAAGACAGGATGGTTATATTGTATGTGACAATGAAGACAGGATGGTTATATTGTATGTGACAAATGAAGACAGGATGTTATATTGTATGTGACAAATAAAGACAGGATGGTTATATTGTATGTGACAAATGATGACAGGATGGTTATATTGTATGTGACAAATGAAGACAGGATGGTTATATTGTATGTGACAAATGATGACAGGATGGTTATATTGTATGTGACAAATGAAGACAGGATGGTTATATTGTATGTGACAAATGAAGACAGGATGGTTATATTGTCTGTGACAAATGAAGACAGGATGGTTATATTGTATGTGACAAATGATGACAGGATGGTTATATTGTATGTGACAAATGATGACAGGATGGTTATATTGTATGTGACAAATGAAGACAGGATGGTTATATTGTCTGTGACAAATAAAGACAGGATGGTTATATTGTATGTG
Organism: Archivesica marissinica; assembly: GCA_014843695.1. NCBI lineage: Eukaryota > Metazoa > Mollusca > Bivalvia > Venerida > Vesicomyidae > Archivesica > Archivesica marissinica. The sequence continues at coordinate 73,373,702 of CM026386.1, read as the reverse complement.
ACAAATGATGACAGGATGGTTATATTGTATGTGACAAATGAAGACAGGATGATTATATTGTATGTGACAAATGATGACAGGATGGTTATATTGTATGTGACAAATGAAGACATGATGGTTATATTGTATGTGACAAATGAAGACAGGATGATTATATTGTCTGTGACAAATGAAGACATGATGGTTATATTGTATGTGACAAATGATGACAGGATGGTTATATTGTATGTGACAAATGATGACAGGATGGTTATATTGTATGTGACAAATGAAGACAGGATGGTTATATTGTCTGTGACAAATAAAGACAGGATGGTTATATTGTATGTGACAAATGATGACAGGATGGTTATATTGTATGTGACAAATGAAGACAGGATGGTTATATTGTATGTGACAAATGAAGACAGGATGGTTATATTGTATGTGACAAATGAAGACAGGATGGCTACCATTGTATGTGACAAATGAAGACAGGATGGTTATATTGTATGTGACAAATGAAGACAGGATGGTTATATTGTATGTGACAAATGAAGACAGGATGGTTATATTGTATATTAAAGGAAAGGATACATTCCACACGATGCTTGTGCTAAGATTTCAATATCTCCATGAAAACTGTGCAAACTCTCGTAGTCCGACAGAAACCTGTAAATATATATCCCGGTGTTACTGGTTTTCGACGATGTAGTACATAACGGACTCCTATAGGTTTAGAATTGTCATACACTGCAAACAATTTTATGTCACCAAATAAACAATATTTTACCATTCATTCACAAAAATCTCAAAGAAAACCGATTGTTTACTTTTTGAGAAAAGTTGACAAAATAGCGGTACCTCATAATCCAGAATGACGTCACATGTTTTCGCCTAACTGGAAATTGCCTACAGCGCGAGCATTAGTATGTAAGCAACAGTTCTTTTTTAACAAAACAATATAAATAAGGAAGACTTACTTTAATAACAGGCTTAATTTATCATTTTCACTCAAAATTCATTTGGACAGCATTTTGTCTATATACTGTATCTAAAACACTAACATTTAGTTTAACTTAGACAAACACACGGGGCATAAGAAGTCGTAACCCCTCTTAATTACTCTGACTGGGTGCAGAACCGTAAATGGACCCATCCATCGAACGCATCACACAGTGCCTAACAGAGAATAACTAGGTTTACACAACCATGTATATCAGTTGGAGAACCTCTGTGACAACACATGGACCTGAAGGCGAAAAACGGTGAAAATCGATATTATTCATAAGGACCCCTTGTGTGTAATAACAGGCGAAACTCATAAACACGGAGCAGTGAGACTATATGTGTAATAACGGATGAAACTCATAAACACGGAGCAGTGAGACTATATGTGTAATAACGGATGAAACTCATAAACACGGAGCAGTGAGACTATATGTGTAATAACGGATGAAACTCATAAACACGGAGCAGTGAGACTATATGTGTAATAACGGATGAAACTCATAAACACGGAGCAGTGAGACTATATGTGTAATAACGGATGAAACTCATAAACACGGAGCAGTGAGACTATATGTGTAATAACGGATGAAACTCATAAACACGGAGCAGTGAGACTATATGTGTAATAACGGATGAAACTCATAAACACGGAGCAGTGAGACTATATGTGTAATAACGGATGAAACTCATAAACACGGAGCAGTGAGACTATATGTGTAATAACGGATGAAACTCATAAACACGGAGCAGTGAGACTATAATGACATTTTTATTCGTAAATATATTGGCGTGGCAGACGATGAATATGTCATTTTGGAGAAAAAATTGCTAATTTCTTTTTTTAGAAAATGATATTTATATGGCGACATAAAACGGATATAGTGAAAACTGTGGTAAGTTTAAAGTTTTCACCGCTTATTTACCTGTCTGATCTCTATCATCTATGATCGGTTAGAAATAGATTGGAAGTGCACAAGGTATGTTTATTTATAATTCCGGTAACTGGAGCGTGAAATATTGCATGATCTCTCGCGACTTGCTATTCCCACAGTTAGGCGAAAACCTGTTCTGGGCGAAAACTCTTCACGCCGGGA
>CM026386.1:73272208-73370618 GCA_014843695.1 Archivesica marissinica | reverse complement strand
GTTGTTTATATGGGATATTAAACCATAGTTTATTGTTGTTTATATGGGATATTAAACCATAGTTTATTGTTGTTTATATGGGATATTAAACCATAGTTTATTGTTGTTTATATGGGATATTAAACCATAGTTTATTGTTGTTTATATGGGATATTAAACCATAGTTTATTGTTGTTTATATGGGATATTAAACCATAGTTTATTGTTGTTTATATGGGATATTAAACCAGTTTATTATTGTTTATATGGGATATTATACCATAGTTTACTGTTGTTTATATGGGATATTAAACCATAGTTTATTGTTGTTTATATGGGATATTAAACCATAGTTTATTGTTGTTTATATGGGATGTTAAACCATAGTTTATTGTTGTTTATATGGGATATTATACCATAATTTACTGTTGTTTATATGGGATATTAAACCATAGTTTATTGTTGTTTATATGGGATATTAAACCATAGTTTATTGTTGTTTATATGGGATATTAAACCTATGTTTATTGTTGTTTTATATGGTATATTGAAACCATAGTATTATGTTGTTTATATGTATCATGACCCATGTTTTTGTTGTTTATATTGGATATTATAACCAATTGTACTGTTCTTACTTAGATATGATTGTGAGACCTATTTCCCCGTTCTACTTGCTACCACATACTGTCCCCTACCACCCAGGGATTGGCCTACCCCACATAACTTTCTACCACACCCAGTTAGTTTGCCTACCACTATACTGTCTACACACCCAGGTTATTTGCCTACCCACATACTGGGCCTACCCCATGTTAGTTGCCTGACCACTACTGTCTTCTACCACCCAGGTTATTTGCCTACCACATACTTCCCACCACCCAGGTTATTTGCCTCAACATCCTGCTACCACCCAGGTCTATTTCTACCCCACATACTGTCCGTCCACACCTAGTTATTGCCTAACCACTCCTGTCACCACCCATGGATTTGCCACCACATACTGTCTACCACCCAGGTTATTTGCCTACCACATACTGTCTACTACCCAGGTTATTTGCCTACCACATACTGTCTACCACCCAGGTTATTTGCCTACCACATACTGTCTACCACCCAGGTTATTTGCCTACCACATACTGTCTACCACCCAGGTTATTTGCCTACCACATACTGTCTACCACCCAGGTTATTTGCCTACCACATACTGTCTACCACCCAGTTCTTGCTACCCACATACTGTCTACTCACCCAGGTTATTTGCCCTACCACACATACTGTCCCGAACCACAGCACAGGTTAGTTGCCTACCACATACTGTCCCTTCACCCAGTTATTGCCTACCACAACTGTCTAGCCCCACCCAGTCTATTTGCCTACCACATCACTGGCATCCCCCCATGGTATCTTGCCTACCACATCTGTCCTACCACCTCCAGAGTTATTGCCTACCACATAACTGTACTACCCACCCCCCGGTTATATTTGCCTACCACATACTGTCTACCACCCAGGTTATTTGCCTACCACATACTGTCTACCACCCAGGTTATTTGCCTACCACATACTGTCTACCATCCAGGTTATTTGCCTACCACATACTGTCTACCACCCAGGTTATTTGCCTACCACATACTGTCTACCACCCAGGTTGATACCCTGCATTTTCCATATTATGATATTATGTTTGCTGGTTTGATACGGTCACATGCTCGTATCAAACCAAACAATCTGTATAATAACTAGTTCCTTTTAAATAACGCATGAGCGCGCACTCAGTGCTAGTTTGTTTACTTCCTGTAGGGTATCAATGTGTCGAATTTGACACATAACACATGTTTGTAGTATCATAGCAATATTTCAATCATGTTCGTGTATCTAATTCAGTAATTGTGATTTCTTCCTGATAAATGGTTAACCCATTCAACACCAAGTAACTGACATGGACTGGTCCATGATATTCTTAGACCAATAAATGAATAAGAAAATTACATTTGGACCAGTTCATTTATCAAGATGGGTAATTTTGTCTAAAATTAGAATACTAATTGCAAAAAGGCAGATCCTGATGAGACGGTCGTCAGAGCCGGCTCATCTGGATCTACCTTTTTCGTAAGCCTATATAGAGGTCTGCGTGTTGAAAGGGTTAATGGGACCGCATAGATATTGACTATTAAACTGTTCAAATTCAATATCCAAAGTAACCTCGGTACCTCACCTGATATCAATCCTCGGTCGATTCATGCCGATATAACTAGCCACGTAATAACCTCTAAATATCTTTTTGTTGGCGCGTTTGAGACAGGATGGTTATATTGTCTGTGACAAATAAAGACAGGATGGTTATATTGTATGTGACAAATGATGACAGGATGGTTATATTGTATGTGACAAATGAAGACAGGATGGTTATATTGTCTGTGACAAATAAAGACAGTATTGTATGTGACAAATGAACAGGATGGTTATATTGTATGTGACAAATGAAGACAGGATGGTTATATTGTATGTGACAAATGAAGACAGGATGGTTATATTGTCTGTGACAAATAAAGACAGGATGGTTATATTGTATGTGACAAATGATGACAGGATGGTTATATTGTATGTGACAAATAAAGACAGGATGGTTATATTGTATGTGACAAATGAAGACAGGATGGTTATATTGTATGTGACAAATGAAGACAGGATGGTTATATTGTATGTGACAAATGAAGACAGGATGGTTATATTGTATGTGACAAATGAAGACAGGATGGTTATATTGTATGTGACAAATGAAGACAGGATGGTTATATTGTCTGTGACAAATGAAGACAGGATGGTTATATTGTATGTGACAAATGAAGACAGGATGGTTATATTGTCTGTGACAAATAAAGACAGGATGGTTATATTGTATGTGACAAATGATGACAGGATGGTTATATTGTATGTGACAAATAAAGACAGGATGGTTATATTGTATGTGACAAATGAAGACAGGATGGTTATATTGTATGTGACAAATGAAGACAGGATGGTTATATTGTATGTGACAAATGAAGACAGGATGGTTATATTGTATGTGACAAATGAAGACAGGATGGTTATATTGTATGTGACAAATGAAGACAGGATGGTTATATTGTCTGTGACAAATGAAGACAGGATGGTTATATTGTATGTGACAAATGAAGACAGGATGGTTATATTGTCTGTGACAAATGAAGACAGGATGGTTATATTGTATGTGACAAATGATGACAGGATGGTTATATTGTATGTGACAAATAAAGACAGGATGGTTATATTGTATGTGACAAATGAAGACAGGATGGTTATATTGTATGTGACAAATGAAGACAGGATGGTTATATTGTATGTGACAAATGAAGACAGGATGGTTATATTGTATGTGACAAATGAAGACAGGATGGTTATATTGTATGTGACAAATGATGACAGGATGGTTATATTGTATGTGACAAATGAAGACAGGATGGTTATATTGTATGTGACAAATGAAGACAGGATGGTTATATTGTATGTGACAAATGAAGACAGGATGGTTATATTGTATGTGACAAATGAAGACAGGATGGTTATATTGTATGTGACAAATGATGACAGGATGGTTATATTGTATGTGACAAATGATGACAGGATGGTTATATTGTATGTGACAAATGAAGACAGGATGGTTATATTGTATGTGACAAATGAAGACAGGATGGTTATATTGTATGTGACAAATGAAGACAGGATGGTTATATTGTATGTGACAAATGAAGACAGGATGGTTATATTGTATGTGACAAATGAAGACAGGATGGTTATATTGTATGTGACAAATGAAGACAGGATGGTTATATTGTATGTGACAAATGAAGACAGGATGGTTATATTGTATGTGACAAATGAAGACAGGATGGTTATATTGTATGTGACAAATGAAGACAGGATGGTTATATTGTATGTGACAAATGAAGACAGGATGGTTATATTGTATGTGACAAATGAAGACAGGATGGTTATATTGTATATTAAAGGAAAGGATACATTCCACACGATGCTTGTGCTAAGATTTCAATATCTCCATGAAAACTGTGCAAACTCTCGTAGTCCGACAGAAACCTGTAAATATATATCCCGGTGTTACTGGTTTTCGACGATGTAGTACATAACGGACTCCTATAGGTTTAGAATTGTCATACACTGCAAACAATTTTATGTCACCAAATAAACAATATTTTACCATTCATTCACAAAAATCTCAAAGAAAACCGATTGTTTACTTTTTGAGAAAAGTTGACAAAATAGCGGTACCTCATAATCCAGAATGACGTCACATGTTTTCGCCTAACTGGAAATTGCCTACAGCGCGAGCATTAGTATGTAAGCAACAGTTCTTTTTTAACAAAACAATATAAATAAGGAAGACTTACTTTAATAACAGGCTTAATTTATCATTTTCACTCAAAATTCATTTGGACAGCATTTTGTCTATATACTGTATCTAAAACACTAACATTTAGTTTAACTTAGACAAACACACGGGGCATAAGAAGTCGTAACCCCTCTTAATTACTCTGACTGGGTGCAGAACCGTAAATGGACCCATCCATCGAACGCATCACACAGTGCCTAACAGAGAATAACTAGGTTTACACAACCATGTATATCAGTTGGAGAACCTCTGTGACAACACATGGACCTGAAGGCGAAAAACGGTGAAAATCGATATTATTCATAAGGACCCCTTGTGTGTAATAACAGGTGTGTAATAACGCGAAACTCATAAACACGGAGCAGTGAGACTATATGTGTAATAACGGATGAAACTCATAAACACGGAGCAGTGAGACTATATGTGTAATAACGGATGAAACTCATAAACACGGAGCAGTGAGACTATATGTGTAATAACGGATGAAACTCATAAACACGGAGCAGTGAGACTTTATGTGTAATAACGGATGAAACTCATAAACACGGAGTAGTGAGACTATATGTGTAATAACGGATGAAACTCATAAACACGGAGCAGTGAGACTATATGTGTAATAACGGATGAAACTCATAAACACGGAGCAGTGAGACTATATGTGTAATAACGGATGATACTCATAAACACGGAGCAGTGAGACTATAATGACATTTTTATTCGTAAATATATTGGCGTGGCAGACGATGAATATGTCATTTTGGAGAAAAAAATGCTAATTTCTTTGAAAAATGATATTTATATGGCGACATAAAACGGATATAGTGAAATTAGTGAAATCTGGGGTAGGTTTAAAGTTTTCACCGCTTATTTACCTGTCTGATCTCTATGATCGGTTAGAAATATTTTGGAAGTGCAAAAGGTATGTTTATTTATAATTCCGGTAACTGGAGCGTGAAATATTGCGTGATCTCTCGCGACTTACTATTCCCACAGTTAGGCGAAAACCTGTTCTGGGCGAAAACTCTTCACGCCGGGATACTGGAGAATATTTACATGCCCCGGCTTGCATATTGCAACTCATTTCTCAAAGTTCAAACGACACTGTCTGATTGGTTGTACAAAGTACAAATCTCATACTCAAGCTGTCTGATTGATTGAACAAAGTACAAATCTCATACTCAAGCTGTCTGATTGGTTGAACAAAGTACAAATCTCATACTCAAGCTGTCTGATTGGTTGAACAAAGTACAAATCTCATATTCAAGCTGTCTGATTGGTTGTACAAAGTACAAATCTCATTCTCAAGCTGTCTTGATTGGTTGAACAATATGCAAATCTCAGATGCAAGCTGTCTGATTGGTTGTACAAAGTACAAATCTCATACTCAAGCTGCCTGATTGGTTGTACAAAGTACAAATCTCATACTAAAGCTGTCTGATTGGTTGTACAAAGTACAAATCTCATTCTCAAGCTGTCTTGATTGGTTGAACAAAGTACAAATCTCATTCTCAAGCTGTCTGATTGGTTGTACAAAGTACAAATCTCATACTCAAGCTGCCTGATTGGTTGTACAAAGTACAAATCTCATACTCAAGCTGCCTGATTGGTTGTACAAAGTACAAATCTCATTCTCAAGCTGTCTGATTGGTTGTACAAAGTACAAATCTCATACTCAAGCTGCCTGATTGGTTGTACAAAGTACAAATCTCATACTCAAGCTGCCTGATTGGTTGAACAAAGTACAAATCTCATACTCAAGCTGTCTGATTGGTTGTACAAAGTACAAATCTCATACTCAAGCTGCCTGATTGGTTGTACAAAGTACAAATCTCATACTCAAGCTGTCTGATTGGTTGAACATAGTGAATATCTCAGACTTACACAATCCTATACTTGAGCTTGAGTATGAAATCTGAGAAATGTTTATTACCTTATTGCACGTTTGTTAGCAACAAGATAATCTTACCTTCTCTCCGAGAGCACAGACGCCATTATATGAAGGTAATCTTCCATGAAATCCATAACCACTTCTCTGAAATAAATGATATCCCCAATGGATTGAATAGTCTCTCTAAACCGAGACTACATTCTCTAAACTAGGCATTCTCTACATGGAGGGTATATTAACTAAACTGGACGTTCTCTACACTGAGGGTACATTAACTAAACTGGACGTTCTCAACACAGAGGGTACATTAACTAAACTGGACATTCTCAACACGGAGGGTACATTAACTAAACTGGACATTCTCAACATGGAGGGTACATTAACTAAACTAGACATTCCCTACACGGAGGGTACATTAACTAAACTGGACGTTCTCTACACTGAGGGTACATTAACTAAACTGGACATTCTCTACACGGAGGGTACATTAACTAAACTAGACATTCCCTACATGGAGGGTACATTAACTAAACTGGACATTCCCTACATGGAGGGTACATTAACTAAACTGGACATTCCCTACACGGAGGGTACATTAACTAAACTGGACATTCCCTACACTGAGGGTACATTAACTAAACTGGACATTCCCTACATGGAGGGTAAATTAACTAAACTGGACATTCTCTACATGGAGGGTACATTAACTAAACTGGATATTCTCTACACTGAGGGTACATTAACTAAACTGGACATTCTCTACACGGAGGGTACATTAACTAAACTGGACATTCCCTACACGGAGAGTACATTAACTAAACTGGACATTCCCTACATGGAGGGTACATTAACTAAACTGGACGTTCTCTACACTGATGGTACATTAACTAAACTGGACATTCCCTACATGGAGGGTACATTAACTAAACTGGACATTCCCTACATGGAGGGTACATTAACTAAACTGGACATTCCCTACATGGAGGGTACATTAACTAAACTGGACATTCCCTACACGGAGGGTACATTAACTAAACTGGACATTCCCTACACGGAGGGTACATTAACTAAACTGGACATTCCCTACATGGAGGGTACATTAACTAAACTGGACATTCCCTACATGGAGGGTACATTAACTAAACTGGACATTCCCTACATGGAGGGTACATTAACTAAACTGGACATTCCCTACACGGAGGGTACATTAACTAAACTGGACATTCCCTACACGGAGGGTACATTAACTAAACTGGACATTCCCTACATGGAGGGTACATTAACTAAACTGGACATTCCCTACATGGAGGGTACATTAACTAAACTGGACATTCCCTACACTGAGGGTACATTAACTAAACTGGACATTCCCTACACTGAGGGTACATTAACTAAACTGGACGTTCTCTACACTGATGGTACATTAACTATACTGGATGTTCTCTACACTGAGGGTACATTAACTAAACTGGACATTCCCTACACTGATTGTACATTAACTAAACTGGACATTCCCTACACTGAGGGTACATTAACTAAACTGGACATTCCCTACACGGAGGGTACATTAACTAAACTGGACATTCCCTACATGGAGGGTACATTAACTAAACTGGACGTTCTCTACACTGATGGTACATTAACTAAACTGGACATTCCCTACATGGAGGGTACATTAACTAAACTGGACATTCCCTACATGGAGGGTACATTAACTAAACTGGACATTCCCTACATGGAGGGTACATTAACTAAACTGGACATTCCCTACACGGAGGGTACATTAACTAAACTGGACATTCCCTACACGGAGGGTACATTAACTAAACTGGACATTCCCTACATGGAGGGTACATTAACTAAACTGGACATTCCCTACATGGAGGGTACATTAACTAAACTGGACATTCCCTACATGGAGGGTACATTAACTAAACTGGACATTTCCTACATGGATGGTACATTAACTAAACTGGACATTCCCTACATGGAGGGTACATTAACTAAACTGGATGTTCTCTACACTGAGGGTACATTAACTAAACTAGACATTCCCTACACTGAGGGTACATTAACTAAACTGGACGTTCTCTACACTGATGGTACATTAACTATACTGGATGTTCTCTACACTGAGGGTACATTAACTAAACTGGACATTCCCTACACTGATTGTACATTAACTAAACTGGACATTCCCTACACTGAGGGTACATTAACTAAACTGGACATTCCCTACACTGAGGGTACATTAACTAAACTGGACGTTCTCTACACTGATGGTACATTAACTATACTGGATGTTCTCTACACTGAGGGTACATTAACTAAACTGGACATTCCCTACACTGATTGTACATTAACTAAACTGGACATTCCCTACACTGAGGGTACATTAACTAAACTGGACATTCCCTACACTGAGGGTACATTAACTAAACTGGACGTTCTCTACACTGATGGTACATTAACTATACTGGATGTTTTCTACACTGAGGGTACATTAACTAAACTGGATGTTCTCTACACTGATGGTACATTAACTAAACTGGACGTTCTCTACACAGAGGGTACATTAACTAAACTGGACATTCTCTACACTGAGGGTACATTAACTAAACTGGACATTCCTTACACAGAGGGTACATTAACTAAACTGGACATTCCCTACATGGAGGGTACATTTACTAAACTGGACGTTCTCTACACGGAGGGTACATTAACTAAACTGGACATTCCCTACATGGAGTGTACATTAACTAAACTAGACATTCCCTACATGGAGGGTACATTACCTAAACTGGACAATCCCTACACTGATGGTACATTAACTAATTTGGACAATCCCTACACGGAGGGTACATTAACTAATTTGGACAATCCCTACACGGAGGGTACATTAACTAATTTGGACAATCCCTACACGGAGGGTACATTAACTAATTTGGACAATCCCTACACGGAGGGTACATTAACTAAACTGGACATTCCCTACACGGAGGGTACATTAACTAATTTGGACAATCCCTACACGGAGGGTACATTAACTAAACTGGACATTCTCGAGGAATTCTATGAAATACAGACGATTTTCAAATATCCAATTATTTCTATGGATGTCCATAGTAGGCCCATGAAGGTCGTTTAGATTGGCCGAAGTACTTATGAAAACGGATGTATACAGCTTTGTGCAATTATAGACTGGGACGTCAACAGACAGTTCCTTGTTTCTACTTACTTTTTCTCCAGAATGGGATGTATACAGCTTTGTGCATTTATAGACTGGGAGACAAAGTCAGACAGTTCCTTGTTTCTACTTACTTTTTCTCCAGAATGGGATGTATACAGCTTTGTGCCATTATAGACTGAAACAATGTCAGCAGACATTTCTTGGCCTGCAACATAATCTGTTTCAGTGACTGTTTCTCCCTGAAAACAAAACAATAAATCTCTATTGGCTACACGCGTCTGCTGTAGAAGTGAGAATGAGTAGTCCATTACACAATATCGGGTTGAGCAGCATACTCGTTGCACCACTTGTGTCTGCTGTAGAGGATTCCAAACAGTAAGAATGAGTAGTCCATTACACAACTATAGGGTTGAGCAGCATACTCGTTACACCCCTTGTGTCTGCTGTAGAGGATTCCAAACAGTAAGAATGAGTAGTCCATTACACAACTATAGGGTTGAGCAGAATACTCGTTACACCCCTTGTGTCTGCTGTAGAGGATTCCAAAAAGTAAGAATGAGTAGTCCATTACACAACTATACGGTTGAGCAGCATACTCATTGCACCCCTTGTGTCTGCTGTAGAGGATTCCAAACAGTAAGAATGAGTAGTCCATTACACAACTATAGGGTTGAGCAGCATACTCATTGCACCCCTTGTGTCTGCTGTAGAGGATTCCAAACAGTAAGAATGAGTAGTCCATTACACAACTATAGGGTTGAGCAGCATACTCATTGCACCCCTTGTGTCTGCTGTAGAGGATTCCAAACAGTAAGAATGAGTAGTCCATTACACAACTATAGGGTTGTATTTATATTTCGGGTTTTACGCCTGCATCAGCACCATTTTGGGCTATATCGCCGGCGGGCAGTTTACTTAACAACACCTTTCCTGGGCAGGCTCCAGCGGTTAACCAGTACTTGGGTGCACCAACCTCCGTAAGAAACTGCCAACTTTTTCATATAAATGAGACACGGCCTGAGCGGGGCTCGAACCCGTGACCATCAGTGATGATAGGTTACAGTGGTATACAAGTCAGCGACCTTAACCACTCGACCACGGAGGCGGACTACAGTGCAAAAGAAATAGTCCAAGATAATAACCAAACAGTAAGAAAGAATAGTCCATTACACAACTATCGGGTTGAGCAGCATACTCATTACACCCCTTGTGTCTGCTGTATAGGATTCCAAACAGTGCAAAAGAATAGTCCAAGATAATACCCAAACAGTAAGAAAGAATAGTCCATTACACAACTATCGGGTTGAGCAGCATACTCATTACACCCCTTGTGTCTGCTGTAGAGGATTCCAAACAGTAAGAATGAGTAGTCCATTACATAACTATCGGGTTGAGCAGCATACTCATTACACCCCTTGTGTCTGCTGTAGAGGATTCCAAACAGTAAGAATGAGTAGTCCATTACATAACTATCGGGTTGAGCAGCATACTCGTTACACCCCTTGTGTCTGCTGTAGAGGATTCCAAACAGTAAGAATGAGTAGTCCATTACACAACTATCGGGTTGAGCAGCATACTCATTGCACCCCTTGTGTCTGCTGTAGAGGATTCCAAACAGTAAGAATTAGTAGTCCATTACACAACTACTGGGTTGAGCAGCATACTCATTACACCCCTTGTGTCTGCTGTAGAGGATTCCAAACAGTAAGAATGAGTAGTCCATTACATAACTATCGGGTTGAGCAGCATACTCATTACACCCCTTGTGTCTGCTGTATAGGATTCCAAACAGTAAGAATTAGTAGTCCATTACACAACTACTGGGTTGAGCAGCATACTCATTGCACCCCTTGTGTCTGCTGTAGAGGATTCCAAACAGTAAGAATTAGTAGTCCATTACACACAACTATCGGGTTGAGCAGCATACTCATTACACCCCTTGTGTCTGCTGTAGAGGATTCCAAACAGTAAGAATGAGTAGTCCATTACACAACTATAGGGTTGAGCAGCATACTCATTGCACCCCTTGTGTCTGCTGTATAGGATTCCAAACAGTGCAAAAGAATAGTCCAAGATAATACCCAAACAGTAAGAAAGACTAGTCCATTACACAACTATCGGGTTGAGCAGCATACTCATTACACCCCTTGTGTCTGCTGTAGAGGATTCCAAACAGTAAGAATGAGTAGTCCATTACATAACTATCGGGTTGAGCAGCATACTCGTTACACCCCTTGTGTCTGCTGTAGAGGATTCCAAACAGTAAGAATGAGTAGTCCATTACACAACTATCGGGTTGAGCAGCATACTCATTGCACCCCTTGTGTCTGCTGTAGAGGATTCCAAACAGTAAGAATTAGTAGTCCATTACACAACTATCGGGTTGAGCAGCATACTCATTACACCCCTTGTGTCTGCTGTATAGGATTCCAAACAGTAAGAATTAGTAGTCCATTACACAACTATCGGGTTGAGCAGCATACTCATTGCACCCCTTGTGTCTGCTGTAGAGGATTCCAAACAGTAAGAATTAGTAGTCCATTACACAACTATCGGGTTGAGCAGCATACTCATTACACCCCTTGTGTCTGCTGTAGAGGATTCCAAACAGTAAGAATGAGTAGTCCATTACACAACTATAGGGTTGAGCAGCATACTCGCTACACCCCTTGTGTCTGCTGTAGAGGATTCCAAACAGTAAGAATGAGTAGTCCATTACACAACTATCGGGTTGAGCAGCATACTCATTACACCCCTTGTGTCTGCTGTATAGGATTCCAAACAGTGCAAAAGAATAGTCCAAGATAATACCCAAACAGTAAGAAAGAATAGTCCATTACAGAACTATAGGGTTGAGCAGCACCATTTGTATATGATGTAGATGATTCCGAACAGTAAGAAAGTATAGTCCATTACAGAACAATGGGGTTGAGCAGCATAATCGTTACACCCCTTGTGTCTGATGTAGAGGATTCCAAACAGTAAGAAGTTATAGTCCATTACAGAACAATGGGGTTGAGCAGCATAATCGTTATCATAATCCATCTCTCTGTTTCCAGTACTGGTCAAATATAAGAACAACTTAATTTGATTCCACCTTACTCAGTTTCAAATATAAGAACACTTACTTTGCATCCATCTCTCTCAGTTTCAAGGCAGACAACATCTCTGGTACCACAGCCTCGTAGAATGCTGGCAACCTGAAGATATAGACAAGCATTATGTACTAAATGATAAATTAATTAATTAACCAGCTGATTTAGTCTCAGAAATGTAACTACAGTCAAACCTGTGTTAGTGGTCACCTCCATTAAGCAGCCAACCTGTATTAAGCAGCTAGTTTCCAGATTCCAAATATGTTGTTTTATTATACATTTGACCTCTATTAAGCAGCCACCTGTGCTAAGCAGCCACTTTCTCTGACTCCCTTGGCTGGCTGCTTAAGACAGGTTTGACTGTATACCTTTAATAAGCTGCTAAAATTGCCAGTCTATTGGTCCTCGACTGACTTTCTGAAGAATGATTCTTGAACCAGTGATACGTAAACGTTTCAATAATATTATACATCAGTCATGAAAATGAGCTTAAAAACAAAGTTTCAGTCATCTGAATCGACTTATTGCAAATGTGCTGGATTACGCAATAGCAGACAGGAAGTTGGTCTCGGAAGCCATTAAAACAACAAACTATCACATGTAGAAACCAGGGGTGTCACAATCAACAGATTATTTTAGGATTAAGCAGGCAAGTTTGATGCGTGTTAGGACTTCATGTTCCAGACTAGATCATACGTAGAATGCCTTTGGCCCTCTCAGGCTTGTACCACCTATAGATAAAATGTACTGTACACAAAAAGAACATAAAACTTACAAATCAATTATCCAAATCTACAATCCTAGCAAATCATTTTTCATGGACGATCACTTCTCACAGTTGATAAATTACACGATGTCACCGCTTGGACTTGTTCACGACATCCAATTGATCACAACTTACAGAGGGTCTATGAAATAGTACAATTTTTAAGCGCTTTTGAACGTTTTATTTTTAGATGAAAAGAGCGCTATATAAGTTTGGTATATAATAATTTTCAAGTGCTTTGTTTCTTGAGGATTATTAGGTTTCAAGACAATATCAATTTCAACACATATATAATAACCTTCAATTTAGAAAATTATATTGCATTGTTATTTACTAAAACAGTAAATCTTCACTTAATATTTTTGTCAAGATTTCTGCGAAAAGAAAGTATTCAATTAAAATGTTCTGCTGTTGCTAGTGAGCATCTAAAAATAGACACCTCTGCTCAAAATCCCAAAAATGAATTCCTAAAATAAAACAATAAAGTTGATATACAGTGTACATCCGTTATATCAAAGTCGGTTTTGTCAAATTCTCCGTTTATCTTGAAGTTGGGTCAAAGTTTCAGATACTATCATTTTACATATAACTAGCTCCGTTTATGTCAAATTTAGTTACGTCAAATTATTATGTTTTGGTCATTTGTTATGTCAAAGCATTAGCTTTCTGCCGAAGTGCGCGACTTTCATTTCACTCCAACCCACGACCTCCCGAACACTAGTCTACCAACTGAGCTAGCCGGGCTGATGTTCTATCCACGTCGAAATAAACTACACATTATTATCTACATGAAATGACGGATGATTATAATTATGAAACAAGTCTGCACAAATTTATACCGTACCAAAGGAATCATTTTAATTATTGTTTTTTTTGTTTTCTTGGGCAGGCTTAGCTGACCTAAGTAATTAACCAGTACTAAGCAATGTGTGTGAGGTGCCTTGCTCAATGACACTACATACGTGGCCTGACCGAGTATCGAACCTGGGACCGTTCGATTCTAAATCCGACGCTCTACCACTGGACCACGGACGCCACATTTCATTTGATGGCTGTAGAGAATATTCCTTGCAACAACATAGCGATAGTAAACACTTACTTGATCAAGAAATCATTATCATGAAAAGCTTGACAAGCTGTTGGATAAACATCAAGGAATGAGGTCAAGGTCATTCCAATGTCTGCCAGGTACAATACAATGTCCTTAAACTCTGCTATATCCATGGTAACCAAGGTCTGTTTCTTGTTGCCATGGTCACTCAGTTTCTGTGGTGACTGTGAGCCCATGTCTGACTTGATCCCACACTTATGCATCACGCTGTCAAAAACCTGATAGACAAAGATACTCACTGATAATACAGCATAATAATACATGTATATGCAAACAAATCAAAGACACAAGGGGGACAACTCACAGTCCCAAGGGAGACTTTTAAAATATTTCTATAGAACAAGAAAGGTTATCAAGAAGGACTTCTCTTGCGTTGGTGGTTGCCAGGCAACTAGCAATACAACAATTGTGTTCATAATCTCCTCGCATTGTATAATTGACAATACAATCATGTAGGTTGAACACAAATAAATTATTGATTGATACAGGTAGAACATCACTAATTTATCAACTGTGACAATTGTATGTATGTATAATGTTGAAATGTTTACAGACACACTCGACCTACTTTCAAAAAAAAAAAAATATAACTTGTAAGAACTTGTTTCGCAATCGAGCTAACATAAATTTGTATAAACTAAACAAATAATGTTCTTTTTCTGTTATACTGGGAATATGTTTATGATAGAAATTCTTTTGGTGTTTGTGATCTACGACATTATCATAAGGGAGGTCACTATGTTGGATTTTGATATTGCTGTTTGAAAAATTGCGGGCAATGGTAGGCATGGGTTACTAAGGCAACAATGACTTTGGTACACAAACCTGTGAAAGTGTGCAGATTGTCTGTTCAAGGTCCTCGTTATATTTGGGTTGCTGGGTGAACACATTGTCGATCATCTTGGCCAGTAGGGCACTGTTTCCTGGCCCGTACAATACACACAGGTCCAGCAGCTTGGGCACATCAAACAGGAAGTTCTCGTATATGATCTCACCAAACACAACCGGACTCAGGTAACATTCCTACAAAAGTCAAGATTTCATTCAAAACCAGACTGTCTATGGTTTGCATCCTACTTCAGTATACAAATGTATTACCTATATAGGCTGTTCCGCTGTCTCACTTCTCACCAATGCAATCCGGGTTCGATCCTCGGACTGGGAAGTATGTGAGATGGTACGGTGTTCGCCAGATCAGACAGGTGGATTTTCTCCGGGTACTCGGTTTCCTCCCACATGAATGACGACATATACGCTTTCATCCGTGCCAACGAGAGTGATTAATATAAGTTGTTAAAACTTGCTTATTGTAAAATAAATAAAGTTTAAACTTTTTTTCCGTAGATCTTGTCATGGTTAGATAACACAGCACTTGACCTTTAAAGCTGACCTAAAGTTGGGTTAGAACTTAGATGTTCAAAATATGGACAGACGGATCTGTAGTCCAGTGGTAACACACTGGACTGGTAATCCAGGGATCGCAGGTTCGATCCCCCTTCTGACCATAATAAAATAAACAGTCTTTCAGATGGGACATTAAACCGAGGTCTCGTATCGGTGCTGTACACCGTGCACATAAAAGAACCAGAGGAGACTCTGGAATGGGTCTCTCTCTGTATCATTGCACTATCCCCCTAAAATCTAAAATGACTAATCTCTTCAGGAGGCGTCGCACATATTGGCAACCGGTATCGACGATAAATAAACGTAAAACACACACATCAACATATGGAGAGCAACTTAAGTACCATATAGATAAATACAGGTCTTAACTGAACTACACAAAACAACAAACTCTGTTTGCAATGGGCTAGACTTGCGATCGTTTAATGCAATTTGAGTACAATACCCACACTAGATCAATATCTTTGATTGTTATATATATACACACACATGTATAGACAAATATACGAAACATACCCTCGGTACAGACAGCGAGATACACGGGACCGGTGTAAAAACGAAAGGTAAAAATTCATTAATAGTAATGTGAATAATGTAAAAAAAACCTCTGGAAAACTGTATCCAATGCACCTCAGCACCTCAGCACCTCAGCAATGTTTCGTATATTTTATATTTACGAAAACTTACGTATTCGTTTACGATACATTATAAGACGTTTACAATAACCACTCTTAATTAAATCGGATTAACGTTTAAATCAACGTGGAACTCCATTCGTGAATCCCCTTCCAATGGCGATTCGAATTTGAATAGCAAAATTGCATGTGGTCCGATCTATGTCTAGCATAGAACTGACAAACTTTTACGTTATATCACATGACTGGACACACGCTCACGCAGTCATGTGATCAACATTATACGCACCAATAATTCGCACACACCTTTGTGGTGCACACCGTTAAGACATACGTTCTGAGCTATACTAGCGTACCGCACAGAAATTTTATTTGTGCATCATGTCATAGTAAATACATACAATTTTGTATGACAAAACAATTACAAATATCACAATATCCTCAATGATTAAGATAAGATAACTTTTATTTTGAGTCGGCAAGATAGCAACAGTACAATACAAGACAATACAACACAAGCTCTACAACACAAGCTCTGAGCGAGTTTCTGAACCGACTCTATAACATAAAATAATGGTAACAGCTATACAATTAGAATCCCTGATAATAGTATGCATATTTATTAGTTTCTTAGATAAATGCTGAACAATGTTAAAACATAACTAAGTTATGTTGGTAAGACAAATGTACTTGGTAGCCATAAAGAGTAAATCAAGTAAATGAGTTAATTGGTAAAACTAATATAAGTATATATGGATTAAACAAACATTTTATACAGGAACATAATTTGTTTACACTGTTCTTATCACAGAAAGCTACATTGCACCAACGATTATTTTCATATATCACAGACTTTTAACTTAAACTAATTCTGTTTATAAATACACACCCTGATGGTATAATGAAACAACTTACTAGCATGATGTTACAACTTAACTTAACTTTAAAGTATCAACTAATAATGACATATGCACAGGATATCCTGTAAAGCTTTAACATTAGATGAAAAGGTTCATTTCAAACGGGGTCCATACAATCGAGAATGTTTTTGTCTCATAAAGACAAACCTTAGATTCCTTATATGTGACCATGCGTACACAAGTCATATAGACAAACCTTAGATTCCTTATATGTGACCATGCGTACACAAGTCATATAGACAAACCTTAGATTCCTTATATGTGACCATGCATACACAAGTCATAAAGACAAACCTTAGATTCCTTATATGTGACCATGCGTACACAAGTCATATAGACAAACCTTAGATTCCTTATATGTGACCATGCGTACACAAGTCATATAGACAAACCTTAGATTCCTTATATGTGACCATGCATACACAAGTCATAAAGACAAACCTTAGATTCCTTATATGTGACCATGCGTACACAAGTCATATAGACAAACCTTAGATTCCTTATATGTGACCATGCGTACACAAGTCATATAGACAAACCTTAGATTCCTTATATGTGACCATGCATACACAAGTCATAAAGACAAACCTTAGATTCCTTATATGTGACCATGCGTACACAAGTCATATAGACAAACCTTAGATTCCTTATATGTGACCATGCGTACACAAGTCATATAGACAAACCTTAGATTCCTTATATGTGACCATGCATACACAAGTCATAAAGACAAACCTTAGATTCCTTATATGTGGCCATGCGTACACAAGTCATATAGACAAACCTTAGATTCCTTATATGTGACCATGCATACACAAGTCATAAAGACAAACCTTAGATTCCTTATATGTGGCCATGCATACACAAGTCATAAAGACAAACCTTAGATTCCTTATATGTGGCCATGCGTACACAAGTCATAAAGACAAACCTTAGATTCCTTATATGTGGCCATGCGTACACAAGTCATAAAGATTAGTCTATGGATCTCATCTTGTCTCTCTCTTGCTTCGTCTGGCAACTCGTGGATGACATCGTGAGATCGTGGAGCATAACGTAGATAACTGTCTACACAGCGGTGTAACGTTTCATCAAATACAGCCTATAGTAAGTAAACAAAACATCATATACACATATACAGATACTTGGAGCGGGCATGCCTACATTCTATTAACTCTTTCCCGCATGCTGATGTATGCTATGCTGATGTACGCTATGCTGGTGTATGCCATGCTGGTGTATGCTATGCTGATGTATGCCATGCTGATGTATGCCATGCTGATGTATGCTATGCTGATGTATGCCATGCCGATGTATGCCATGCCGATGTATGCCATGCCGATGTATGCCATGCCGATGTATGCCATGCTGATGTATGCCATGTTGATGTATGCCATGCTGATGTATGCCATGCTGATGTACGCTATGCTGATGTATGTCATGCTGATGTATGTCATGCTGATGTATGTCATGCTGATGTATGACATGCTGATGTATGCTATGCTGATGTATGCCATGCTGATGTATGCCATGCTGATGTATGCTATGCTGATGTATGCCATGCTGATGTATGCCATGCTGATGTATGCCATGTTGATGTATGCCATGCTGATGTATGACATGCTGATGTATGCTATGCTGATGTATGCCATGCTGATGTATGCCATGCTGATGTACACCATGCTGATGTACACCATGCTGATGTATGCTATGCTGATGTATGCCATGCTGATGTACACCATGCTGATGTATGCTGTATGCCATGCTGATGTACACCATGCTGATGTATGCTATGCTGATGTACGCTATGCTGATGTATGCCATGCTGATGTATGCTATGCTGATGTATGCCATGCCGATGTATGCCATGCTGATGTATGCCATGCTGATGTATGCTATGCTGATGTATGCTATGCTGGTGTATGCTATGCTGATGTATGCCATGCTGATGTATGATATGCTGTTGTACGCTATGCTGATGTATGCCATGCTGATGTATGCTATGCTGATGTATGCCATGCTGATGTATGCTATGCTGATGTATGCTATGCTGATGTACGCTATGCTGATGTATGTCATGCTGATGTATGCTGTATGCCATGCTGATGTATGCTATGCTGGTGTATGCTATGCTGATGTATGCCATGCTGATGTATGCTATGCTGTTGTACGCTATGCTGATGTATGCCATGCTGATGTATGCTATGCTGATGTATGCCATGCCGATGTATGCCATGCTGATGTATGCCATGCTGATGTATGCTATGCTGATGTATGCTATGCTGATGTATGCTATGCTGGTGTATGCTATGCTGATGTATGCCATGCTGATGTATGCTATGCTGTTGTACGCTATGCTGATGTATGCCATGCTGATGTATGCTATGCTGATGTATGCCATGCTGATGTATGCTATGCTGATGTATGCTATGCTGATGTACGCTATGCTGATGTATGCTATGCTGATGTATGCCATGCTGATGTATGCTATGCTGATGTACACCATGCTGATGTATGCCATGCTGATGTATGCCATGCTGATGTATGCCATGCTGATGTATGCCATGCTGATGTATGCCATGCTGATGTATGCCATGCTGATGTATGCTATGCTGATGTATGCCATGCCGATGTATGCCATGCTGATGTATGCTATGCTGATGTATGCTATGCTGGTGTATGCTATGCTGATGTATGCCATGCTGATGTATGCTATGCTGATGTATGCCATGCTGATGTATGCCATGCTGATGTATGCCATGCTGATGTATGCTATGCTGAGGTATGCCATGCTGATGTACACCATGCTGATGTATGCTATGCTGATGTACACCATGTTGATGTATGCCATGCTGATGTATGTCATGCTGATGTATGCCATGCTGATGTACACCATGCTGATGTATGCTATGCTGATGTACACCATGTTGATGTATGCTATGCTGATGTACACCATGCTGATGTATGCTATGCTGATGTATGCCATGCTGATGTATGCCATGCTGATGTATGCTATGCTGATGTACACCATGCTGATGTACACCATGCTGATGTATGCCATGCTGATGTATGCTATGCTGATGTATATACTGTATATTTGTAAAAACCATTGAAGTCATATCTGACATTAGAAGTTATCATCATATATGTACATGTAATATTACCTGACATCAGAATGTATCGTGGGTAACTTCAAGCAGGGCTCGAGCTGGACACAAATGTTTGGGAGATGTGGGAAAGTGTGCGATTGCGTCATCTAATGATAGTATTTAATAAATTACAACATAATAGGGTTAAAATACACAACATGACCGTTAAATAAAAATATTTGAATATTTTATCTGAAAATTGTTTAGGGAGAAGTGGTTGGCGAAATAAGGGTCCCAAGGGCGACTACTTCGCCCATGTCACTAATGAGCCCTGAACTAATACCTGACACCAGAATTTATCATGGGGCAGTTGTAGAAGCCAGTGTAGATCATCTTCTATGAACTTCACCCTTTCCAACCAGGCTTCATACAGCCCTTTGTCTGTAAGGTCCCTTGGCGGTGCCTGGTAGCTCACAAACTGCACCTGTTCCAACCACCGTGGGTCCTGAAATTAACAAATAAAATGCTAGACAAAAGAAACAACTCTACCCTGTTTAGCTATAGCTCTGCACATACCAGTATAGCTTAATTCACACCCTTAAAATAGGGAGAAATCTAGTCATAGTTAGAGTTTTTGACGTTTATTTATCGTCGCTACCGGTTGCCCATATGAGCGACTCCTCCTAAAGATATCAGTCATTTTAGATTTTGGAGGATAGTGTAATGATACAGAGAGAGACCCATTCCCGAGTCTCCTCTGGTTCTTTTACGTGCACAGTGTAAAGCACCGACCATAGACCTCGGTTTAACGTCCCATCTGAAAGACTTGTTAATTTTATTAGGGTCAGACGGGGGATCGAACCTGCGATCCCTGGATTACCAGTCCAGCGTGTTACCACTGGGCTATAGATCTGTCTGTATAGTTAGAGGATTATGACACATCATATCATAATTGTGTTCTATCATTCAGATAATAGTGGTCATTGTTAGAAATAAATAAATAAATAGTTGTTTAACAAATAGACATCATTCTTATTTATGACCATGGTTATCTTAATATAAAGTTCCCAGGGTTCATTCTAGGTCAGAATTTTTGGGAGAAGTGAGAGAGCATGTGATCGCTTCCTTAAATGGTGTTCTTTAATATACTTCTGCAAAATAGGGTTAAAATACACAGTATGACAATTAAATACAACATTTGAATAGAAGGAGTGCTTTATAATGGGCCAGTGTATCTTACTAGACACAATTTTGTTTGAAAATCGTAAAAACCCAAAAATAAATTATTTTTTAGGGAGAAGCTGGGGCCCCAGAGGGCGAAGTCAGGGTCTGTAGGGCGACAATTTCGCCCACATCGCCCTCTAGAATGATCTCTGGTTCCATGTAGAAATACCCCACCCGTTTATCTGAAAACATGCTCCTAATTTCCTTCCTGTTCTTTCATAATTTCCATTCTTATTTAATATTCCTGTTCAAATTTCTAAACAGGTTGAAATCATGTAATTATATTTCGTTATGTGTGACCATAGTTGCGGCCAGGGCTATCTATGTGTGGTCATAACTGTTGCCCTATGTGTGACCATAACACTTGCCCTGTATGTGATCATAAATTATGTGTGCCCATAAATGTTGCCCTATATGTGAACAGTTCCCCTGTGAGTGATGGTGACAGTAAACTGTTGCCTTATGTGTGACCGTAACTGTAACCGCATAACCATAGTGTTGCCTAGTGTATGACATTGACCAGAACTGTTGACCTATGTGTATGTGTGATAGTAACTGTTGCCCTGCATCTGATCATAAATGTTGCCCTATGTGTGACCATAACTGTTGCCATATGTGTGACAAGAACTGTTGGCCATATGCATGACCATAAACTGGTGCCCTGTATCTGACTATAAATGTTGCCCTGTATGTTACAATATCTGTGTGACAATAACTGTTGCCCTGTGTGTGACGATAACTGTTGCCCTGTGTGTGACAATAACTGTTGCCCTATGTGTGACGATAACTGCTGCAATGCATGGCCATAAATAGTTGTCATATGCTTGATCATAACTGTTGCCCTGTGTCAGTGACTTAGTTTCAACAATCTATAAATTCTTACCAGTGCAGGGACAGTTTGTTTGCTTTTACCGGATCCTACAATGACGTGTAGTTTATCTAATGGTACACTCATTACAACCACAGACGTGTACAGCTGATGAGATATTTGCTATAGCGCACAAAATAAGCTAATATGTGCTGTCCAGTTGCTCAATAACTGGAAAACAACCAAAGGTATCCGGAATAGGGACAAACTATATAGTTTATATATTATACATGTCAAATACAATGTATTTTGAATATCTGTCAATAACATTGCTTACACACCTTACGCATTATTTAAAACTAGCTAAATAGTAGTTTAAAAACATCTTTGAAATATCGAAAAATGTGTGAGTAAAAGCAACAAAACATATTTGTAATTTTAAATAATTACCAGTCCCAAAAACAACATGGCAGCCTCCAGCAAGGAAGAATATTTGAAGAAATATCTATCTGTCAATGCTGAAGAAAAACGGAAAAAGAAGAAGAGAAAACCTGGTTTCGTGCCGGCAAAAATAATCAAGTAATTTTTAAGATAATTTCATTGTCAAAATATCCGTCAATCTACCATTCCAGATTTTAATAATAGAAATTGATATGGGTGGGGTATGAAATTATCACTCAGATAGTCTTTCTGAATACCACCTGTTGTTATTTCTATTTTCACCAGTTAATCTATACATGTCATGCAAAACATTATATATATTCATTAAGTTCACAAATTGAAAACTTCTAGCATATTTTACATTCGTTCACAGATCAAGAATTGTTGATGATGATGTTGATTTCAAAAGTCTTCTACCCGAGAACCTTGCAAACACCCTCGAAGAAGATGTCGGTGACAATGATCCTATCATTGCTGACTTCGTCGATGAAAGACCTGAACATGTCAGATTGATGGAAAAGTACAGAAGTTCAGGAGATTGGAAGGTGCTTGGAAAAGGTATTCCATAAAAATAGTGCACAAAGCGTTATAGGCAGATATCTCTTGTCTTTCCAGTGCGACAAACATGTATTTACACTTAATTATGGCATCATGAAGCCAGGTTTTCAATGGTAGGTGATCTGCTATATAATGGGCCATTGTATCTTACTGGACAAAATTGGAGGGTGAAGTCAAGGTCCCAACACACCCCACAAAACCCTGCTACCTATTTTGATGAATCAACTTTTATTTACCCTCACAACCGGGAACCATATGAGCATTTCCTCCATAGTTAATGTCTGCTTGCGGATTTTGTGGAGTATTTTCATTGAAGTTGAAGTAAGCAAATTATCCATGACATCATCATTTATTTGATCTAGTCAAGTTAATGCATGTCGATGTCTCGTAGAATGGTGTGTATAGTTGGTGTTCTCAGGCGATTAGTTCCAAGGTGGTTATTTTCGAAGATGATTACGTCCCACGGTAGATTAATATTATCTAGATGGCTAGAAGTCTCAGGAAGTTAGGTACTTACTCTCTCAAGTCCTTATTAGGGTGATCCTCCTCACTGTTGGTAATCCCGCAGCAGCATATAAACCGACCATCATGCATGCAGTTGTCCCTTCCCGGTCTGCACAAGTTTTTGACGGCACGTCATGTCGGAGAGGCATGATTCCTCGTTAATCCCAAACTGTCCATTGAAGAAGACACCGGTAGAGAGTGGGACACAGTGAAGATCCATGTGTCTCAGACTGCTGTTGTAAGATGTGCCGTGACGTGCACAACGTGATGATCGGCCAAGTCTATCATCTTTATGTCATGTGATTGCACTTTATATGTATTTATTTAGATGACGAGAGGCCTGATTCAGATTCTGACCAATCGTCACCAAGAAGGCAAAGACATGATTCAGATTCTGACCAATCAACACACAAAAGACAAAGGCATGATTCAGATTCTGATCACTCACCAGTGAGGAAAATGTCAAATAAATCTGGAAATAAATCAGTAAGAAGTATAAGACATGATTCTGATACTAGTGATAGTGACCAATCACCTTCTAGATATAATAATAAAAATGACCAATCCCAGTCTAGGATATTGCAACACGGTTCAGATAGTGACCAATCACCAGCTAGGAGACAGAGACATGATTCTGATAGTGACCAATCGCCACCTAGGAGACATAAACAGAAGTCTGATGGTGACCAATCACCAGCTAGGAGACAGAGACATGATTCTGATAGTGACCAATCACCACCTAGGAGACATAAACAGAAGTCTGATGGTGACCAATCACCACCTAGGAGATGGAGACATGATTCTGATAGTGACCAATCACCACCTAGGAGACATAAACAGAAGTCTGATAGTGACCAATCGCCTCCCAGGAAAAAATCAAGCCGACAAAAAGATTTGTCACCACCCAGGAGAAAAACAAGTAAATATAATGACAATAAATCTAAATCATATAGAGGGAAACTGGACTCGGATTCAGATCAGTCCCCTCCTCGACGGTCATCCAAACATAAACCTGGAACTGACGGTGTTAAAAATGGCAAAAAGGAGAAAACTCTGTCTGGAAAGCGAGCAGGGTTGTCGTCTGCTTTAGAAATGAGGAGAGAAGCCGAGGAGTTGAAAAGAAAAGAAAATGAAAAATTCGGTCAGGTTTGTATTTTTCTTCATCTAAATGTCACATTGTGTACCTTTTTTATTACATACATGTATAAACAAAACTAGAACTATTACTGATGGTGAACACACCTACTGCAATATTGAAACTGTCTAAGTACAAGTGTGTTCTCTAGAAATTTCAAGAGACAAAACTCCTTCTAAAACCATCTTAGCAGAGGTCATAGAAAACAGTATGAATTGGGCTATTGAAGTGAACATTATCTAAAAGTAATTGGGGAAATGCAGGTACATGTATAGGGTTTAGCATAGTTAGTGCTGAGAATCACTTATTTAACCGTAATAGCGCAGTGGAATTTGTAATAGCGCAGTTGTAATGCATTCGCTTCAGATGCGAAAGGCCCGGAGTTCGAGCCTCCATTGGAGCAGTTACGATTGTGCTCTTAGGCAAGGTGTTTAAATTCCACATTGCCTCTTCTCTCTCCTTCGTGGCAATGGATTCCATCAAGAGTGAGGTCTCGAGAGCGATTAATATAAGTTGTAAGAACTTGTTTCGCAATCGAGCTAAAATAAACTTATTTAACCCATAACCTGCCGAATAAATTGGACAGAATGTGCAAACAACATAGATCCAGATCAGACGTGTTTTAGGCTCGCTGCACTATCCAAACAACATAGAGCTTCTAATCTGACTGTGTGCTGTTTGCAAAAGCGACGTTAGTTGTGATTGGCAGGTTACGGTTTATCTTCCAAGTGTGTTAACTAGTCATCAGGGCGACAAACTAGCCACAAGAACAACAGTTATACCGACATGTAATCCTAGCCTTGGTGTTGATCATTTTCTGAAAGTTAGTGTTCAAATTGGACCATGTGTGGAATAACTTTGTCTTGAAAATGTTAAAATGGATGTACATATTCTTGACAAATTGGGGGTGTGGGGGGGGGGGCACTTGGTCTGCCCCCCACATACAATGTAAAACAAGTCAATTTCATCTGTATATCATTTATGGGTGATATTAGAATGTACTTCCATTTCATTGTTATTTGGAACAAACAGAATACCCTATAAATGCACTAGAATGCATCAAACCCAAAACTCCCTTCTTAATTCTTTCTGAGGGAGCAAGCCACAAGACCAACAGTTAGAGGGAGCAAGCCACAAGAACAACAGTTATACCTACATGTAATCCTGAATCCACATTTGTGGATGTTTGCCTTTAGACCAAACACTTCAACCTGGTCAAATGATGGTCAAAGAATGCAATGGTTCTTAAAATTGGCCAGAATTTATCAATCCATTCAGTGATCATGATTTACATGTAGTATTAATCAATAATCGGCTGTCCGGTTAGTGCAGTGGTTAGTGCAGTGCAGTGGTTAGTGCAGTGCAGTGGTTAATACACTTGCTTCTCACCAAATCCTCGGGAAGTATGCGAGATGGTATGGTGGTCGACAGGTAGGTTTTCTCCTGGTACTCCGGTTTCCTCCCACACAAATGACCACATTTACGCTTTCATCCGCGCCAACGAGAGTGATTAATATAAGTTGTTAAAACTTGCTTCGCAATCGTTGTAAAATAAATAAAGTTTAAACTTTTTAAATCTTGTTTCACAATCGTTTTAAAATAAATAAAGTTTAAACTTTTAATCACTAACATAGATTGTTGATTTTACAGATTTCAGATGATAGGCTGGGGAAGGGAGCAGCAACAATTTTCCGGGATAAGTCTGGGAGAAAACGTAATTTAGCCGAGGAAAAATTGAAGGAGTCAGAGGAAGCAAAGAAGAAAGCGAAAGAAGACGAAAAATTCCAGAAATGGGGAAAAGGGTAAGTTTCACAAATGGCCTTCTCAACCTGATTAAAATAACCCAATCCCAGGTAAACACCAATCCAAGTAACACAATGCCAGGTAAATACCAATCCAAGTATTATCTTTTGTCAAATTTTATTCAAAGATGGTCACAGGTTTAATATATTTCGATCAAATGAAATAGTTCCTTTTGATAAACTGTTGTATTCAGTAATAGAACTTGGCGATTTATTTATTAGTGTTTTTTTTTGTGTTCGCCATTTTAGCATTGGGTGCGTGCTACATGGTTTGTTTGACTACCCCCATCTTCATCTCTCTTGCACTATGTGAGGTGTGTTGTTTAAGGACACTGCTTACCATGTCATGACTTGAGTATCAAAGCGGGGACCCATCAATTTCTAATCCGTTGTTCTATCTCTGGACCACTTGTAAAGCCGAACGATGTCAATACTGATGGAATTCTACGTTTGATCGATTTAGTTCAATCTTGGTCGCAAACGGCATTTTATTGAAAGCTTGTAGCGGAAATACAGTGAAACCTGTCTCAAGCAGCTAGTCAATGAAATCACAGAAAGTGGCTGCTTAGTGCAGGTGGTTGCTTACTAGAGGTCCAATGTATAATAAAAACAACATATTGGTAATCTGGAAACTGGCTGCTTAATGGAGGTGACCACTAACACAGAATCGACTGTACAGTACATTTGTATCTGCATAAAATGGCAGTGTGTTGCATGTAAACCCAGGTGTGTAGCTGCAATGTCAGTGCCACCTAATGTAAACCCAGGTGTGTAGCTGCAATGTCAATGCCACCTAATGTAAACCCAGGTGTGTATCTGCAATGTCAATGCCACCTAATGTAAACCCAGGTGTGTATCTGCAATGTCAATGCCACCTAATCGGACGTCCATCAAGGCATCTGTGTGTGTTTTACGTTTATTTATCGTCGCTACCGGTTGCCCATATGAGCGACGCCTCCTGGAGAGATTAGTCATTTTAGATTTTTGGGGGATAGTGCAATGATACAGACAGATACCCATTCCAGAGTCTCCTCTGGTTCTTTTACGTGCACGGTGTACAGTACCGACACGAGACCTCGGTTTAAAGTCCCATCTGAAAGACTGTTGATTTTATTAGGGTCAGAATGGGGATCGAACTTGTGATCCCTGGATTACCAGTCCCGTGTGTTACCACTGGACTACAGATCCATTTAATTGTATCTATGTGTCTTATATCTGGATTGTTTGCAAGATATTTACATAAATAATAAGCATATCAACCCGATGTGCAGAGCATAACGTTCAGCCATGTCACTCTGAGGACAAAGTCATACTTAGAAGACGGAGGTAGTATGCACTGCATGTTGTGTCCGCTCCATATCTCTTTAACCGACAGAATATTAGTTACTCACCGTAACTGTGCATAAATGTTCATCATACTTAATTTTATGCTTTATCTTAAGTATGATTATGATGATATGATTATGTATTCTATAAAAAAATATATTGGTCAGCACCCATTATACTATCAATGTACAAATGTACTGTTACGACTACAGACGGATCTGTAGTCCAGTGGTAACACGCTGGACTGGTAATCCAGGGATCGCAGGTTCGATCCCCGTCTGACCCTAATAGAATTAACAGTCTTTCAGATGGGACGTTAAACCGAGGTCTTGTGTCGGTGTTTTACACCGTGCACGTAAAAGAACCAGAGAAGACTCTGTAATGGGTCTCTGTCTGTATTATGCACTATCCTCCAAAATATAAAATGATTAATCTCTTTAGGAGGCGTCGATCATATGCGCAACCGGTAGCGACGATAAATAAACATAAAACACACTGTTACGACTTTTACATCTGCCTGTGACAGTATTTGTCAATGTTACAAAGTAGTATGTACATACGCCATGGTTGTTGTTTACATTCTGTATGGTTGTTGTTTGCATTCTGTATGGTTGTTGTTTGCATTCTGGTATGGTTGTTGTTTACATTCTGGTATGGTTGTTGTTTACATTCTGTATGGTTGTTGTTTGCATTCTGTATGGTTGTTGTTTGCATTCTGGCATGGTTGTTGTTTGCATTCTGGCATGGTTGTTGTTTGCATTCTGTATGGTTGTTGTTTACATTCTGTATGGTTGTTGTTTACATTATGTATGGTTGTTGTTTGCATTATGTATGGTTGTTGTTTGCATTATGTATGGTTGTTGGTTGCCTTCTGTATGGTTGTTGTTTACAATATGTATGGTTGTTGTTTGCATTCTGTATGGTTGTTGTTTACATTCTGTATGGTTGTTGTTTACAATCAGTATGGTTGTTGTTTACATTCTGTATGGTTGTTGTTTACAGTCAGTATGGTTGTTGTTTGCATTCTGTATGGTTGTTGTTTACATTATGTATGGTTGTTGTTTACATTATGTATGGTTGTTGTTTACATTCTGTATGGTTGTTGTTTACATTCTGTATGGTTGTTGTTTACATTCTGTATGGTTGTTGTTTGCATTATGTATGGTTGTTGTTTACATT
Source organism: Archivesica marissinica (assembly GCA_014843695.1). Lineage (NCBI taxonomy): Eukaryota > Metazoa > Mollusca > Bivalvia > Venerida > Vesicomyidae > Archivesica > Archivesica marissinica. The sequence goes on along the minus strand of CM026386.1, from coordinate 73,341,132 downwards.
ATGTATGGTTGTTGTTTACATTCTGTATGGTTGTTGTTTACATTCTGTATGGTTGTTGTTTACATTATGTATGGTTGTTTGCATTCTGTATGGTTGTTGTTTACATTCTGTATGGTTGTTGGTTACATTATGTATGGTTGTTGTTTGCATTCTGGCATGGTTGTTGTTTACATTATGTATGGTTGTTTACATTATGTATGGTTGTTGTTTGCATTATGTATGGTTGTTGTTTACATTATGTATGGTTGTTGGTTACATTATGTATGGTTGTTGTTTGCATTCTGGCATGGTTGTTGTTTACATTATGTATGGTTGTTTACATTATGTATGGTTGTTGTTTACATTATGTATGGTTGTTGTTTACATTCTGTATGGTTGTTGTTTACATTATGTATGGTTGTTTACATTATGTATGGTTGTTGTTTACATTATGTATGGTTGTTTACATTATGTATGGTTGTTGTTTACATTATGTATGGTTGTTGTTTACAATCAGTATGGTTGTTGTTTACATTATGTATGGTTGTTGTTTACAATCAGTATGGTTGTTGTTTACATTATGTATGGTTGTTGTTTACATTATGTATGGTTGTTGTTTACAATCAGTATGGTTGTTGTTTACATTATGTATGGTTGTTGTTTACATTATGTATGGTTGTTGTTTACATTATGTATGGTTGTTGTTTGCATTATGTATGGTTGTTGTTTGCATTATGTATGGTTGTTTGCATTCTGTATGGTTGTTTGCATTCTGTATGGTTGTTGTTTGCATTCTGTATGGTTGTTGTTTACATTCTGTATGGTTGTTGTTTACATTTTGTATGGTTGTTGTTTGCATTCTGTATGGTTGTTGTTTGCATTCTGTATGGTTGTTGTTTGCATTCTGTATGGTTGTTGTTTGCATTATGTATGGTTGTTGTTTGCATTCTGTATGGTTGTTGTTTACATTATGTATGGTTGTTGTTTGCATTATGTATGGTTGTTGTTTACATTCTGTATGGTTGTTTGCATTCTGTATGGTTGTTGTTTGCATTCTGTATGGTTGTTTGCATTCTGTATGGTTGTTGTTTACATTATGTATGGTTGTTTGCATTCTGTATGGTTGTTGTTTGCATTCTGTATGGTTGTTGTTTACATTATGTATGGTTGTTGTTTACATTCTGTATGGTTGTTGTTTGCATTCTGTATGGTTGTTTACATTCTGTATGGTTGTCATCTGTATGGTTTGTTTACATTCTGTATGGTTGTTGTTTACATTCTGTATGGTTGTTGTTTACATTCTGTATGGTTGTTTACATTATGTATGGTTGTTGTTTACATTCTGTATGGTTGTTGTTTGCATTCTGTATGGTTGTTGTTTACATTATGTATGGTTGTTGTTTACATTCTGTATGGTTGTTGTTTACATTATGTATGGTTGTTGTTTACATTCTGTATGTTGTTGTTTACATTATGTATGGTTGTTGTTTACATTCTGTATGGTTGTTGTTTACATTATGTATGGTTGTTGTTTACATTCTGTATGGTTGTTGTTTACATTCTGTATGGTTGTTGTTTACATTATGTATGGTTGTTGTTTACATTATGTATGGTTGTTTGCATTCTGTATGGTTGTTGTTTACATTATGTATGGTTGTTGTTTACAATCTGTATGGTTGTTGTTTACATTCTGTATGGTTGTTTACATTATGTATGGTTGTTGTTTACAATCTGTATGGTTGTTGTTTACATTATGTATGGTTGTTGTTTACATTCTGTATGGTTGTTGTTTACATTATGTATGGTTGTTGTTTACAATCAGTATGGTTGTTGTTTACATTATGTATGGTTGTTGTTTACATTATGTATGGTTGTTGTTTGCATTCTGTATGGTTGTTGTTTACATTATGTATGGTTGTTGTTTACATTATGTATGGTTGTTGTTTACATTATGTATGGTTGTTGTTTACATTCTGTATGGTTGTTGTTTGCATTATGTATGGTTGTTTACATTCTGTATGGTTGTTTACATTCTGTATGGTTGTTGTTTACATTCTGTATGGTTGTTTACATTCTGTATGGTTGTTGTTTACATTCTGTATGGTTGTTGTTTACATTCTGTATGGTTGTTTACATTATGTATGGTTGTTGTTTACATTATGTATGGTTGTTTGCATTCTGTATGGTTGTTGTTTACATTCTGTATGGTTTACATTATGTATGGTTGTTTGCATTCTGTATGGTTGTTGTTTACATTCTGTATGGTTGTTGTTTACATCGTATGGTTGTTGTTTACATTATGTATGGTTGTTGTTTACATTCTGTATGGTTGTTGTTTACATCAGTATGGTTGTTGTTTACATTCTGTATGGTTGTTGTTTACATTCTGTATGGTTGTTGTTTACATTCTGTATGGTTTGTTTACATATGTATGGTTGTTTGCATTCTGTATGGTTGTTGTTTACATTCTGTATGGTTGTTGTTTACATTATGTATGGTTGTTGTTTACATTTGTATGGTTGTTGTTTACATTCTGTATGGTTTTGTTTACTTTGTAGGTTGTTGTTTGCATTATGTATGGTTGTTGTTTACATTCTGTATGGTTGTTTACATTCTGTATGGTTGTTTACATTATGTATGGTTGTTGTTTGCATTATGTATGGTTGTTGTTTACATTATGTATGGTTGTTTGCATTCTGTATGGTTGTTGTTTACATTCTGTATGGTTGTTTGCATTCTGTATGGTTGTTGTTTACATTATGTATGGTTGTTTGCATTCTGTATGGTTGTTGTTTGCATTCTGTATGGTTGTTGTTTACATTATGTATGGTTGTTGTTTACATTCTGTATGGTTGTTGTTTGCATTCTGTATGGTTGTTTACATTCTGTATGGTTGTTTACATTCTGTATGGTTGTTGTTTACATTCTGTATGGTTGTTTACATTATGTATGGTTGTTTACATTCTGTATGGTTGTTGTTTACATTCTGTATGGTTGTTGTTTACATTCTGTATGGTTGTTTACATTATGTATGGTTGTTGTTTGCATTATGTATGGTTGTTTGCATTCTGTATGGTTGTTGTTTACATTCTGTATGGTTGTTTACATTCTGTATGGTTGTTGTTTACATTATGTATGGTTGTTTGCATTCTGTATGGTTGTTGTTTACATTCTGTATGGTTGTTGTTTACAATCAGTATGGTTGTTGTTTACATTCTGTATGGTTGTTGTTTACATTCTGTATGATTGTTGTTTACATTATGTATGGTTGTTGTTTACAATCAGTATGGTTGTTGTTTACATTATGTATGGTTGTTTGCATTATGTATGGTTGTTGTTTACATTATGTATGGTTGTTGTTTACAATCAGTATGGTTGTTGTTTACATTCTGTATGATTGTTGTTTACATTATGTATGGTTGTTGTTTACAATCAGTATGGTTGTTGTTTACATTCTGTATGGTTGTTGTTTACATTCTGTATGATTGTTGTTTACATTATGTATGGTTGTTGTTTACAATCAGTATGGTTGTTGTTTACATTATGTATGGTTGTTTGCATTATGTATGGTTGTTGTTTGCATTCTGTATGGTTGTTGTTTACAATCTGTATGGTTGTTGTTTACATTCTGTATGGTTGTTGTTTACATTATGTATGGTTGTTGTTTACATTCTGTATGGTTGTTGTTTGCATTATGTATGGTTGTTTACATTCTGTATGGTTGTTTACATTCTGTATGGTTGTTGTTTACATTCTGTATGGTTGTTTACATTCTGTATGGTTGTTGTTTACATTCTGTATGGTTGTTGTTTACATTCTGTATGGTTGTTTACATTATGTATGGTTGTTGTTTGCATTATGTATGGTTGTTTGCATTCTGTATGGTTGTTGTTTACATTCTGTATGGTTATTTACATTCTGTATGGTTGTTGTTTACATTATGTATGGTTGTTTGCATTCTGTATGGTTGTTGTTTGCATTCTGTATGGTTGTTGTTTACAATCAGTATGGTTGTTGTTTACATTATGTATGGTTGTTGTTTACATTATGTATGGTTGTTGTTTACAATCAGTATGGTTGTTGTTTACATTATGTATGGTTGTTGTTTACATTATGTATGGTTGTTTGCATTCTGTATGGTTGTTGTTTACATTATGTATGGTTGTTGTTTCATCTATGGTTGTTGTTTACATTCTGTATGATTGTTGTTTACATTATGTATGGTTGTTGTTTACAATCAGTATGGTTGTTGTTTACATTCTGTATGGTTGTTGTTTACATTCTGTATGATTGTTGTTTACATTATGTATGGTTGTTGTTTACAATCAGTATGGTTGTTGTTTACATTATGTATGGTTGTTGTTTACATTATGTATGGTTGTTGTTTACAATCAGTATGGTTGTTGTTTACATTATGTATGGTTGTTGTTTACATTATGTATGGTTGTTTGCATTCTGTATGGTTGTTGTTTACATTATGTATGGTTGTTTACATTCTGTATGGTTGTTGTTTACATTCTGTATGGTTGTTGTTTGCATTCTGTATGGTTGTTGTTTACATTCTGTATGGTTGTTTGCATTCTGTATGGTTGTTGTTTACATTCTGTATGGTTGTTTGCATTCTGTATGGTTGTTGTTTACATTCTGTATGGTTGTTGTTTGCATTCTGTATGGTTGTTGTTTACATTCTGTATGGTTGTTGTTTGCATTCTGTATGGTTGTTGTTTACATTCTGTATGGTTGTTGTTTGCATTCTGTATGGTTGTTTACATTCTGTATGGTTGTTGTTTACATTCTGTATGGTTGTTGTTTACATTATGTATGGTTGTTGTTTGCATTCTGTATGGTTGTTGTTTACATTCTGTATGGTTGTTGTTTACATTCTGTATGGTTGTTGTTTGCATTCTGTATGGTTGTTTACATTCTGTATGGTTGTTGTTTACATTCTGTATGGTTGTTGTTTACATTCTGTATGGTTGTTGTTTGCATTATGTATGGTTGTTGTTTACATTATGTATGGTTGTTGTTTACAATCTGTATGGTTGTTGTTTATAATCAGTATGGTTGTTGTTTACATTCTGTATGGTTGTTGTTTACATTCTGTATGGTTGTTTGCATTCTGTATGATTGTTGTTTACATTCTGTATGGTTGTTTGCATTCTGTATGGTTGTTGTTTACATTATGTATGGTTGTTGTTTACATTATGTATGGTTGTTGTTTACATTATGTATGGTTGTTGTTTACATTCTGTATGGTTGTTGTTTACATTCTGTATGGTTGTTGTTTACATTCTGTATGGTTGTTGTTTACATTCTGTATGGTTGTTGTTTACAATCAGTATGGTTGTTGTTTACATTCTGTATGGTTGTTGTTTACATTATGTATGGTTGTTGTTTACAGTCAGTATGGTTGTTGTTTACAGTCAGTATGGTTGTTGTTTACAATCAGTATGATTGTTGTTTGCATTATGTATGGTTGTTGTTTACAGTCAGTATGGTTGTTGTTTACATTCTGTATGGTTGTTGTTTACATTCTGTATGGTTGTTGTTTACATTCTGTATGGTTGTTGTTTACATTCTGTATGGTTGTTGTTTACATTATGTATGGTTGTTGTTTGCATTATGTATGGTTGTTGTTTACAATCAGTATGGTTGTTGTTTACATTCTGTATGGTTGTTGTTTACATTCTGTATGGTTGTTGTTTACATTCTGTATGGTTGTTGTTTACATTCTGTATGGTTGTTGTTTACATTCTGTATGGTTGTTGTTTACATTATGTATGGTTGTTGTTTGCATTATGTATGGTTGTTGTTTACATTCTGTATGGTTGTTTACATTATGTATGGTTGTTGTTTGCATTCTGTATGGTTGTTTACATTATGTATGGTTGTTGTTTGCATTCTGTATGGTTGTTGTTTACATTCTGTATGGTTGTTGTTTACATTCTGTATGGTTGTTGTTTGCATTATGTATGGTTGTTGTTTACATTCTGTATGGTTGTTTACATTATGTATGGTTGTTGTTTACATTATGTATGGTTGTTGTTTACATTATGTATGGTTGTTGTTTACATTATGTATGGTTGTTGTTTACATTATGTATGGTTGTTGTTTGCATTCTGTATGGTTGTTGTTTGCAATCAGTATGATTGTTGTTTACCTTATGTATGGTTGTTGTTTACCTTCTGTATGGTTGTTGTTTACATTCTGTATGGTTGTTGTTTGCATTCTGTATGGTTGTTGTTTGCATTCTGTATGGTTGTTTGCATTCTGTATGGTTGTTGTTTGCATTCTGTATTGTTGTTTACATTCTGTATGGTTGTTGTTTACATTATGTATGGTTGTTGTTTACATTTTGTATGATTGTTGTTTACATTCTGTATGGTTGTTGTTTGCATTCTGTATGGTTGTTGTTTACATTCTGTATGGTTGTTGTTTGCATTCTGTATGGTTGTTGTTTGCATTCTGTATGGTTGTTGTTTACATTATGTATGGTTGTTGTTTACATTATGTATGGTTGTTGTTTACATTATGTATGGTTGTTGTTTACATTATGTATGGTTGTTGTTTACATTATGTATGGTTGTTGTTTACATTATGTATGGTTGTTGTTTGCATTCTGTATGGTTGTTGTTTGCAATCAGTATGATTGTTGTTTACCTTATGTATGGTTGTTGTTTACCTTCTGTATGGTTGTTGTTTACATTCTGTATGGTTGTTGTTTGCATTCTGTATGGTTGTTGTTTGCATTCTGTATGGTTGTTTGCATTCTGTATGGTTGTTGTTTGCATTCTGTATTGTTGTTTACATTCTGTATGGTTGTTGTTTACATTATGTATGGTTGTTGTTTACATTTTGTATGATTGTTGTTTACATTCTGTATGGTTGTTGTTTGCATTCTGTATGGTTGTTGTTTACATTCTGTATGGTTGTTGTTTGCATTCTGTATGGTTGTTGTTTGCATTCTGTATGGTTGTTTACATTATGTATGGTTGTTGTTTGCATTCTGTATGGTTGTTGTTTACATTATGTATGGTTGTTGTTTACATTATGTATGGTTGTTGTTTACATTATGTATGGTTGTTGTTTACAATCAGTATGATTGGTATGATGTTTATTTATTTACTAGCTTGAAGCAGATAGAATTACAGTCGAAACATGTGGAGGAAGCTATTCACGAGGCCAACAAACCGCTGGCACGGTACAAAGATGACGACGATCTCGATCAGATCTTACGTGACATGGATAGAGCCGAGGATCCCATGCTGGCTTTCATGACAAAGAAAAAAAGCAAAAATACTGGACCGCCCAAGAAAGGTAGGGTGTATAATAAATAAACTTTAATTGATTTTACAACGATTGCAAAGTTTTAGCAACTTATATTAATCACTATCGTTGGCGCTGATGAAGGCGTATATGTGTTAATTCATGTGGGGAGGACACCGGAGTATACTGAATAAACCCACCTGTCCAATCTGGCGACCAGGTACCATCGGTTGTTTAAGGGTGAGTAGTTATTATACTGTTTCTCAGCCTAATTAGTTTATGCAGACAATATCCCATAATAATTCAGAAGATGTTTCCTAGATATCAGACGGATCATTCTAGAGGTCGATTTGGGCAAAATAGTCGCCCTAGGGATCCTGACTTCGCCCTTTGGGGGCCCCACTTCGCGATTGCACGCTTTCTCACTTCTCCTAAAAATGTTGATCTAGAATGAACCCTGTATGTTTACTGTTTATAATTGTGCCTTTACATGTATTATACTGTATATACATGTATATATATTAATTTCAGAGAAACCCCGGTATAAGGGTCCAGCCCCTCCTCCCAATAGATTCGGCATCATGCCAGGTTACAGATGGGACGGTGTGGATCGCTCAAGTGGGTTTGAGAAACAAGTCTATGCGAAGCAAGCGGAAAGAAAGGCTGTGTCTGATCAAGCATATAAATGGAGTGTGGAGGATATGTGACTTGGTGTGTGGAGGATATGTGATAGCATACAACAAACATATGCATGGATTGGACTTTGGAGGATGTTATCTGAACTCTGGAGAATATGTTACTTAGTGTCTGGAGGATATGTTACTTGTACTATGGAAGATATGTTACTTGTACTATGGAAGATATGTTACTTGTACTATGGAAGATATGTTACTTGTACTATGGAAGATATGTTACTTGTACTATGGAAGATATGTTACTTGTACTATGGAAGATATGTTACTTGTACTATGGAAGATATGTGATTTGGACTCTGGATGATATGTGATTTGGATGATATGTGATTTGGTCTCTGGAGGATATGTGATTTGGACTCTGGATGATATGTGATTTGGACTCTGGATGATATGTGATTTGGACTCTGGATGATATGTGATTTGGACTCTGGATGATATGTGATTTGGACTCTGGATGATATGTGATTTGGACTCTGGATGATATGTGATTTGGACTCTGGATGATATGTGATTTGGTCTCTGGAGGATATATGACTTGGAGTGTGGAGGATATGTTACTTGAACTCTAGAGGATATATTACTTGGAGTGTGGAGGATATGTTACTTGAACTCTAGAGGATATGTGACTTGGAGTGTGGAGGATATGTCATAGCATACAACAAACATATGCATGGATTGTGGAGGATATGTGACTTGGAGTGTGGAGGATATGCCATAGCATACAACAAACATATGCATGGATTGTGGAGGATATGTGACTTGGAGTGTGGAGGATATGTCATAGCATACAACAAACATATGCATGGATTGTGGAGGATATGTGACTTGGAGTGTGGAGGATATGCCATAGCATACAACAAACATATGCATGGATTGTGGAGGATATGTGACTTGGAGTGTGGAGGATATGTCATAGCATACAACAAACATATGCATGGATTGTGGAGGATATGTGACTTGGAGTGTGGAGGATATGCCATAGCATACAACAAACATAACAAACATATGCATGGATTGTGGAGGATATGTGACTTGGAGTGTGGAGGATATGCTATAGCATACAACAAACATATGCATGGATTGTGGAGGATATGTGACTTGGGAGTGTGGAGGATATGCTATAGCATACAATAAACATATGCATGGATTGTGGAGGATATGTGACTTGGAGTGTGGAGGATATGCTATAGCATACAATAAACATATGCATGGATTGTGGAGGATATGTGACTTGGAGTGTGGAGGATATGCTATAGCATACAACAAACATATGCATGGATTGTGGAGGATATGTGACTTGGAGTGTGGAGGATATGCTATAGCATACAATAAACATATGCATGGATTGTGGAGGATATGTGACATTAATGATGTTCTATGATCTGTAATTTTTGTCACGTACAACATCAGTATTTTTTTACTATAAATTTAAGAAATGCACATATATAAGATAAGAAATTGCAATTGTTCACATCATCATTCACATTTTTCATCTTTTCTAACAAAGTGATGGGCTTGGAAACATTGTTCCTACATAGCTTTAACTAATAATCGCTTGAAACTGTAAAGTAATGTCGAGGTGTGGAAAATGTACAATTTTAGTCTAATTTAAACAATTTCTTTCCATTTTTCTGAAAAATGTCTCAAGTGTCCATTTTCGCATGGCCGCATTATATTTCATATTTTTCACTTTTATGAAACTGCTTTTATGGTTCGATGAATTAAATATTTGAATATAATACTAACCTTTAATCAACGATTTAATCAATCATTAGGATCGTCCTATTTGTAATATTTATTATTTACTAACAGTAACATGATATTTCTGATAACTGGTCCACCCCAGGTTATAAGCTTTTCTCAAAATATCTCAGAATCAACCAATCAAATTTCTTGAGCTCAAGATCTGAGAAAGTATAAAGTTTTTATAACCTCGGGGCCCTGTTCTGAGAACAGTGCCCATGTTTATTTTATGCAGTAGTTTGTAGTTGAATAAAAGTGATCAAATCAGAAAAAATTGTCTGCAGCCTGACATACTGCTCGAAGGGGCATCCGTGGTCTACCTCCATCAATAATAGCTGGAGAGTCGCCTGTAATACTGCTCGGAGGGATACCCGTGGTCTACCTCCACCAATAATAGCTGGAGTCGTCTAAAATACTACTCGGAGGGGCATCCGTGGTCTACCTCCACCAATAATAGCTGGAGAGTTGCCTAAAATACTGCTCGGATGGGTACCCGTGGTCTACCTCCACCAATAATAGCTGGAGAGTGGTCTGAAATACTGCTCGGAGGGGCATCCGTGGTCTACCTCCATCAATAATAGCTGGGGAGTTGCCATATGACCTAAGCTGTTGGTGTGACGTTAAGCAAACAATAAAAAAAATTAATTCTGGTACTAAGTGACATGACCTGAGGTGGAGCTCTGACTGTCTGTTGGTACTAAGTGACATGACCTGAGGTGGAGCTCTGACTGTCTGTTGGTACTAAGTGACATGACCTGGGGTGGAGCTCTGACTGTCTGTTGGTACTAAGTGACATGACCTGAGGTGGAGCTCTGACTGTCTGTTGGTACTAAGTGACATGACCTGAGGTGGAGCTCTGACTGTCTGTTGGTACTAAGTGACATGACCTGAGGTGGAGCTCTGACTGTCTTTTGGTACTAAGTGACATGACCTGAGGTGGAGCTCTGACTGTCTTTTGGTACTAAGTGACATGACCTGAGGTGGAGCTCTGACTGTCTTTTGGTACTAAGTGACATGACCTGAGGTGGAGCTCTGACTGTCTTTTGGTACTAAGTGACATGACCTGAGGTGGAGCTCTGACTGTCTTTTGGTACTAAGTGACATGACCTGAGGTGGAGCTCTGACTGTCTTTTGGTACTAGGTGACATGACCTGAAGTGGAGCTATGACTGTCTTTTGGTACTAGGTGACATGACCTGAGGTACAGCTCTGTCTTTTGGTACTAAGTAACATGACCTGAGGTACAGCTCTGTCTTTTGGTACTAAGTGACATGACCTGAGGTACAGCTCTGTCTTTTGGTACTAAGTGACATGACCTGAGGTGGAGCTCTGACTGTCTTTTGGTACTAAGTGACATGACCTGAGGTGGAGCACTGACTGTCTTTTGGTACTAAGTGACATGACCTGAAGTGGAGCTCTGACTGTCTTTTGGTACTAAGTAACATGACCTGAGGTGGAGCTCTGTCTTTTGGTACTAAGTGACATGACCTGAGTTGGAGCTCTGACTGTCTTTTGGTACTAAGTGACATGACCTGAGGTGGAGCTCTGTCTGTCTTTTGGTACTAAGTGACATGACCTGAGGTGGGGCTCTAACTGTCTTTTGGTACTAAGTAACATGACCTGAGGTGGAGCTCTGACTGTCTTTTGGTACTAAGTGACATGACCTGAGGTGGAGCTCTGTCTGTCTTTTGGTACTAAGTAACATGACCTGAGGTGGAGCTCTGTCTGTCTTTTGGTACTAAGTGACATGACCTGAGGTGGAGCTCTGTCTGTCTTTTGGTACTAAGTGACATGACCTGAGGTGGAGCTCTGGCTGTGTTTTGGTACTAAGTAACATGACCTGAGGTGGAGCTCTGTCTGTCTTTTGGTACTAAGTGACATGACCTGAGGTGGAGCTCTGACTGTCTTTTGGTACTAAGTAACATGACCTGAGGTACAGCTCTGTCCTTTGGTACTAGGTGACATGACCTGAGGTGGAGCTCTGTCTTTTGGTACTAGGTGACTTGACCTGAGGTGGAGCTCTGACTTTCTTTTGGTACTAAGTGACATGACCTGGGGTGGAGTTCTGTCTTTTGGTACTAGGTGACATGACCTGAGGTGGAACTCTGACTGTCTTTTGGTACTAAGTGACATGACCTGGGGTGGAGCTCTGACTATTTTGGTACTAAGTGACATGACCTGGGGTGGAGCTCTGACTGTCTTTTGGTACTAAGTAACATGACCTGAGGTGGAGCTCTGTCTTTTAGTACTAGGTGACATGACCTGAGGTGGAGCTCTGACTGTCTTTTGGTACTAAGTGACATGACCTGGGGTGGAGCTCTGATTGTCTTTTGGTACTAAGTGACATGACCTGAGGTGGAGCTCTGACTGTCTTTTGGTACTTAGTGACATGACCTGAGGTGGAGCTCTGACTGTCTTTTGGTACTAAGTGACATGACCTGAAGTGGAGCTATGACTGTCTTTTGGTACTAAGTGACATGACCTGAAGTGGGGCTATGACTGTCTTTTGGTACTAAGTGTGTGTAACAATTATCAACATTCACACTTGGTTCTTGGTGAAATAATTCACACAGGTAATCAAATTGGTAATCTCTAAAAATTTGTACCTGGGCATTACCCGACTTGATATATTTGTACTGCGGGGGGACTGGTAGCAGCTCTAGTGGTATCAATAATATATTACACTGTTTAGTAATGCAATGTCAGATATTAGTGCTTTATGATTTGTCCCTCTCTGGTCCTGCAGTAACATTCTATAAGGTTTCTACAGGTGGGGTGTTCCGTTGAGACAGTGCCGGCAAATAATGCATCAACATTTTCACAATGACTTTTAAACTGAACATTGTCCGTATGCTACAGTTACTGATGTTTATTTATCCATTGTGGGTCAAAAACCAGCGGGAAGAACTGTCCTTCCATCTTCTGTCCCTGAAACAAACAATCAACACCAGTGAGTAAAACTTGCTTCCTACTGCTGGTGCCCTTCTCGTTCCGGTGTCAATTAATGATGGTGAAAAATATTGAAATTTTAATGATTCAAGGGAAGTAACTCTGGTTTGACTATTGCAATTTAGTGCAGACTTGCAGGGCAACACCACGCAATGGATATGTAATTTTATCTTTTAAGTTTGCTGACATTCCATACAGTGGTTACTATAGGGTATTTATTGAATTTTTAATCAATTAAAGGGCCATAACTCTGTTGCAATTGACCTTATCCAGATGGTGGTTATATGTGAACCTGTGTACTATGGTGATACATTTAATTTGAGTTTCATGAAATTCTATGCCTTATTAAGGCAACATTATTAAATTTTTAATCAATTCAAGAGCAATAACTCTGGTTTTACTATTGCAATGTGTGTCAGACTTGCAGGACAACACAGCACAATGGTGATCTAATTTTAGTTTAAGTTTGATAACATTCCATACATCGGTTACTTAGTTATGGTCAATTAATTGAATTTGTAATAAATTAAAGGGCCAAAACTCTAGTGTTACTGACCTGATGTGGAAACAGTCATACTTGTTACAGAGATCCAATTCCGGACAGAAGGACATGCGGACAGACAAAACCAATACCCCCTCCGAGATCCTTCGGATAACAATGGAACTCCACTAACCTTTGGAATTTTGATTCCTTTCAGTAGTTCTTCATCTGTGTTTGAGCAGACGCCATCTTTAAAGTAGTTCAGTACAGCTGCTCGACGGGGTACGCTTGATCTATAGATATAGACTAAGAGTAATCCGGTAAAGAATGAAGTCATTTTCTGTAAATGTTTAAAGATTTCACCCCGTCACACACTCTCCCCCCATCCCATCTATACTGCCACCAAAGCCATCCAATCTTAAGCAAGTACATTCTAGCATCAATCGAAACCATCCTTCCCCCAAATCATCATATCTCATCTAAAGTCATCCGTTCCAAACAGCTAGTCATCTCATCCCAACCCCTAGTCAAATTAAACCGCCCCATCTCATACTAAGCCATCCACTCGCAACAACCAGCCATCCCAACTCCTAGCGAACCCAAGCTAAGCCATCCTTTCTCACCCCAAGCCATATCATCTAATCCCAAGCCATTTAATCTCATTACAAGCCATCCCATCTAATCCCAAGCCATTTAATCTCATTACAAGCCACCCCATCTAATTCCAAGCCATTTAACCTCATTACAAGCCATCTCATCTAATCCCAAGCCATTTAATCTCATTACAAGCCATCTAATCCCAAGCCATTTAATCTCATTACAAGCCATCCCATCTAATTCCAAGCCATTTAAACTCATTACAAGCCATCCCATCTAATCCCAAGCCATTTAATCTCATTACATGCCATCCCATCTAATTCCAAGCCATTTAAACTCATACAAGCCATCCCATCTAATCCCAAGCCATTTAATCTCATTACAAGCCATCCCATCTAATTCCAAGCCATTTAATCTCATTACAAGCCATCCCATCTAATCCCAAGCCATTTAACCGCATTACAAGCCATCTCATCTAATCCCAAGCCATTTAATCTCATTACAAGCCATCTAATCTAATCCCATTACCATCCTGAATAAATATTACATTACCAAAGAGTTACAAAGATTTGTTATGGTCGCAGACTGGTATACCACTGTAACCTATCATCACTGATGGTCACGGGTTCGAGCCCCGCTCAGACCTTGTCTCTTCATATGAGGTTGGTGCACCAAGTACTGGTTAACCGCTGGAGCCTGCCCAGGGAAGGTGTTGTTAGGTAAACTGCCCATCGCTCATATGGGCAACCGGTAGCGACATTAAATAAACTTTTTAAAAAAAAACATTGCCAAAGAATTACGTAGATACATGTATAAACTTAAGAAATTGAAAGAGCAAACAAATCGACAGACAGTAGAACTACAGCACTGATTATGGAAGCACAAGGTTTCTGGGCTAATGGGAAGAAGTAGTTCCTACCTGTTACTATATGAGCCGTGTACAGACAGGGCATGATGAAAGCTGGCCTCTCCCTTCTTCAGATTACTACACACAGGACGAAAACAGGCCTTCTCCTCTTCTGTCAATACTGTCTGAAAAATTACTGTCTTTGTGTGTTTTACGTTTATTTATCTTCGCTACCGGTTGCCCATATGAATGAGGTCTCGAGAGTGATTAATATTAGTTGTAGGAACTTGTTTCGCAATCGAGGTAAAATATATTTGTATAAACTAAACGAACTCTGACCATGGGGAAACATTTTATGCCTTTCACATTACATCAACAGTGCTGTTGTGAATATCGCAGTAAGTTTAAACTTTATTTATTTTACAACGATTTATTTATACAAATTAATTTTAGCTCGATTGCGAAACAAGTTCTTATAACTTATATATTAATCACTCTCGAGACCTCATTCCTGATGGAATCCATCGCCACGAGGAAGAGAGAAGAGGCAACGTGGAAATTAAATGCCTTGTCTAAGGGCACAATCGTAACGGCTCCAGCGGGGTTCGAACTCCGGACCTTTCACACCTGAAGCGAATGCGCATCCACTGCGCTATCACGACTTCCACAACTTTACAACGATTGCGAAGCAAGTTCTAACAACTTATATTAATCACTCTCGTTGGTGCTGATGAAAGCGTATATATGGTCATTCTTGTGGGAGGAAACCGGAGTACCTGGAGAAAACCAACCTGTCCGATCTGGCAACCACCGTACAATCTCACATACTTCAAGGTCCGAGGATCGAACCTGGGTTGCATTGGTGAGAAGTGAGCGCGCTAACTACTGCGCTAATCGGACAGCCATTTGCACAATATTCACGATATGTCGAAATAGATAGGCCTACTCATGATTTAGATGGCGACAAAGGTGTATTGGGATTGTAATTAATATGCAGTAAGAGATCAGACACAGCATGACACAGACGTCTAGTAAATCTATCATCCCTGAAACCATTCTTCAAACGGTGGGAACTAAAAACAATTGTTTTATTACCATAATCGAATCCATTTCCTTGAAGTTAAAATCGGTAACTGGCAATGGTTCCCCGCCATTTCTTGTCCATCTGTAAATGAATTTGAGCTTCAGAAAAAGTTCAATTTCTGGAAAAGTTATAGAAGTTTGTTTTGCAATTAATAAAGAAGTGAAAGATTGGGACAAACAAAATCATCTAGTTTGGAAGGTATAGAGTGGTTCCAGTCTAGAGGGATTCTGGTGTAGAGTGGTTCCAGTCTAGAGGGATTCTGGTTTAGAGTGGTTCCAGTCTAGAGGGATTCTGGTGTAGAGTGGTTCCAGTCTAAGAGTGATTCTGGTGTAGAGTGGTTCCAGACTAAGAGTGATTCTGGTGTAGAGTGATTCTGGTGTAGAGTGGTTCCAGTCTAGAGGGATTCTGGTGTAGAGTGGTTCCAGTCTAGAGGGATTCTGGTGTAGAGTGGTTCCAGTCTAGAGTGATTCTGATGTAGAGTGGTTCCAGTCTAGAGTGATTCTGGTGTAGAGTGGTTCCAGTCTAGAGTGATTCTGGTGTAGAGTGGTTCCAGTATAGAGGGATTCTGGTGTAGAGTGGTTCCAGTCTAGAGGGATTCTGGTGTAGAGTGGTTCCAGTCTAGAGGGATTCTGGTGTAGAGTGGTTCCAGTCTAGAGTGATTCTGGTGTAGAGTGGTTCCAGTCTAGAGTGATTCTGGTGTAGAGTGGTTCCAGTCTAAGAGTGATTCTGGTGTAGAGTGGTTCCAGTCTAGAGGGATTCTGATGTAGAGTGGTTCCAGTCTAGAGTGATTCTGGCGTAGAGTGGTTCCAGTCTAGAGGGATTCTGGTGTAGAGTGGTTCCAGTCTAGAGGGATTCTGGTGTAGAGTGGTTCCAGTCTAGAGGGATTCCAGTCTAGAGTGGTTCCAGTCTAGAGGGATTCTGGTGTAGAGTGGTTCCAGTCTAGAGGGATTCCAGTCTAGAGTGGTTCCAGTCTAGAGGGATTCTGGTGTAGAGTGGTTCCAGTCTAGAGGGATTCTGGTGTAGAGTGGTTCTGGTCGACATAATGTAGAGATTTGTAAATAATGGAGGGCTCCATTCTCCTTGCTTGTGTGACACACTGTACCTGTATGATCCAGGTATGTAATGGAGGGCTCCATTCTCCTTGCCTGTGTGACGTACTGTACCTGTGTGATCCAGGTATGTAATGGAGGGCTCCATTCTCCTTGCTTGTATGACGTACTGTACCTGTGTGATCCAGGTATGTAATGGAGGGCTCCATTCTCCTTGCTTGTGTGACGTACTGTACCTGTGTGATCCAGGTATGTAATGGAGGGCTCCATTCTCCTTGCCTGTGTGACACACTGTACCTGTGTGATCCAGGTATGTAATGGAGGGCTCCATTCTCCTTGCTTGTATGACGTACTGTACCTGTGTGATCCAGGTATGTAATGGAGGGCTCCATTCTCCTTGCTTGTGTGACGTACTGTACCTGTGTGATCCAGGTATGTAATGGAGGGATCCATTCTCCTTGCCTGTGTGACATACTGTACCTGTGTGATCCAGGTATGTAATGGAGGGCTCCATTCTCCTTGCCTGTGTAACATACTGTACCTGTGTGATCCAGGTATGTAATGGAGGGCTCCATTCTCCTTGCTTGTGTGACGTACTGTACCTGTGTGATCCAGGTATGTAATGGAGGGCTCCATTCTCCTTGCCTGTGTGACACACTGTACCTGTGTGATTCAGGTATGTAATGGAGGGCTCCATTCTCCTTGCCTGTGTGACATACTGTACCTGTGTGATCCAGGTATGTAATGGAGGGCTCCATTCTCCTTGCTTGTGTGACACACTGTACCTGTGTGATCCAGGTATATAATGGAGGGCTCCATTCTCCATGCTAGTGTGACGTACTGTACCTGTGTGATCCAGGTATGTAATGGAGGGCTCCATTCTCCTCGCTTGTGTGACGTACTGTACCTGTGTGATCCAGGTATGTAATGGAGGGCTCCATTCTCCTTGCCTGTGTGACATACTGTACCTGTGTGATCCAGGTATGTAATGGAGGGCTGCATTCTCCTTGCCTGTGTGACGTACTGTACCTGTGTGATCCAGGTATGTAATGGAGGGCTCCATTCTCCTTGCCTGTGTGACATACTGTACCTGTATGATCCAGGTATGTAATGGAGGGCTCCATTCTCCTTGCTTGTATGACGTACTGTACCTGTGTGATCCAGGTATGTAATGGAGGGCTCCATTCTCCTTGCCTGTGTGACATACTGTACCTGTATGATCCAGGTATGTAATGGAGGGCTCCATTCTCCTTGCTTGTATGACGTACTGTACCTGTGTGATCCAGGTATGTAATGGAGGGCTCCATTCTCTTTGCTTGTGTGACATACTGTACCTGTGTGATCCAGGTATGTAATGGAGGGCTCCATTCTCCTCACTCTGATCATCAAGGGCTATATGTACCTGAAATAAAATAACACTACTTGAATTTGTCTGGGGAATTTGAAATAGTGTCACTAATTAAAAATTCAAACTTCATTTATCATGCCTCATACAGATGTCAAACAAGCTATCTTCCTATCTGACCTTTGACCTCTAATTGTGAACAGGTACTTTTAAGCAACCTGGTGGACATTTGCTCTTATTTTTTAAAATTTAGTTTAATTCATTTCTATGTAAAGGGTGTGCAAAAAGTTTGTTCCGGTTGCAATATCAATTACATTTCATGTAATATTGAATTGTACCCTGTGTATTTGGTCTACGGTAAACAATATTTATTGCACGACATAAATCACATATAAACATATCTGTGTATTTGATAATAATGTTCCTTGGTGTAGTGCAATTTTTAGAGCGTCCTATTAACACACACACCTTACCATGGATTTTTCGAATGCGGAAGTAAACAAACAAACTGTTTATAAGATGCTGCGGTCAATTCAAAATTTGATGGTCCGATATGACTGTCTATGAAACATAATGTGCGCAAATTTTGGCATTTAAGAATATGGGGCTGACTGACGGACACATTGTGAAGTGTAAATCTGAGCGTTGGTTTGTAAGTAAATGGGAGACATAAGGACACGTTAGTGATTTCAGACGGTCCGGGAGACCTACACAAGTATGGGGAAGGGCTAAGAAGGTGTTTGAAGGAGTAAAGTACAAGCGAGGGAAATCCAATTAGAAGCTTGAAAAACATCTCAAAAGCATGGGTTAAAGCATTTGCCATAAGATTGTTCAGAATTATCTGCGGGACACCAAGAATTGGAAACCTTTTAAAAGACAACAATCTCAACTGCTGACAAAATTACAGCTGAAGAAACGGATGACATTTGCAAAAATATACATTTAAAGTCTGACAATTGGGAAAATATTTTTTTTCCGGATGCGAGTACCAAGTATCTCTTCCATCATCTGAATCCGAAAACAATATAGTGTGGGGATCACAATGTATTGAGGAACACAAAGTCACCTGCTTGAAGTCGTGATAGCGCAGTGGATGCGCGTTCGCTTCAGGTGCGAAAGGTCCTGAGTTCGAGCTACGCTGGAGCCGTTACGACTGTGACCTTAGGCAAGGCATTTAAATTCTATGTTGCCTGTTCTCTCTCCCTCATGGCGATGGATTCCATCAAGAATGAGGTCTCGACAGTGATTAATATTAGTTGTAATAACTTGTTTCGCAATCAAGCTAAAATAAATTTGTATAAACCTGCTTGAAGAACAAAATTCATGGTGTGGGGAGCATTTGGTTCATCTGGACTTTCTAGGCTACACATGGTTGTTATGTTATATTTCGGGTTTTACGCCTGCATCAGCGACCTTAACCACTCGACCACGGAGGCGGACCTCACATTGGAAAAACTATCGCAGTAGATTATTACCAGAAACATGTGCTTGAGAAAGAACTAAGAAGCATATCCTGAAATATTGCGCTACAACTGGAAAAACAGACAAAAGAAAGCTACTAACAGGATGGGGTATTTCCCCAGACTTGAAAGTCATAGAGAATGTGTGGAGTGTGTTGGATACAGAGATCTATAACCCCCACCACCCCTACGATGGCACAGCTGTGACGACGCCTACGTCTGACCTGGAGCAAGATCTGGAAGGGTGGGGGACTGGGTCTATGTAGATGGAAGGGTGGGGACTGGGTTTCTGTAGCAGGCAGGGGGGTGGAGAATGGACTATAGCGTAATAATGTAGCTGTTTCTACGAGCATTAGCAACAAGATTTACACAAATTTCATAAGCAGAGTAAAGGACAAAACGGGTCAAAAGAAAAGAAATTTACTGTGAAATGCTTCATTGGTGTAGTCCTTGTCCAGTATGAATAATCCTGATGCCTACAAACCATCTAAATTAATCATACTGTGTATAAACACATTATTTGAAATACATTAATCTGTTCATCCTGTCCAAGAGTTTGTTGATAACACGTATCACCTAGACACAAATCATCTTTCACCACAAATTTAAAAATCGAATGAAAACAACATTATAAATGACTTAAAATATACAATTGAGTACTTTTTTGTGAACATAATATATATATTTAAGGTAGTATATCCATTCATAGTTATATAACAATGAAACGTTTGTGTTGGCATCGTAACTTACCAATTATGTGGAAATCATCAACTTTCACAGACACACGAGATAGAATGCATAAATTGATGGACAGACACACGAGATAGAATTATTAAATTGATGGACAGACACACGAGATAGAATAGATAAATTGATGGACAGACACACAAGATAGAATGGTTAAATTGATGGACAGACACACAAGAGAGAATGGATAAATTGATGGACAGACATACAAGATAGAATAGATAAATTGATGGACAGACACACGAGATAGAATTATTAAATTGATGGACAGACACACGAGATAGAATAGATAAATTGATGGACAGACACACAAGATAGAATGGTTAAATTGATGGACAGACACACAAGAGAGAATGGATAAATTGATGGACAGACATACAAGATAGAATAGATAAATTGATGGACAGACACACGAGATAGAATTATTAAATTGATGGACAGACACACGAGATAGAATAGATAAATTGATGGACAGACACACAAGATAGAATGGTTAAATTGATGGACAGACACACAAGAGAGAATGGATAAATTGATGGACAGACATACAAGATAGAATAGATAAATTGATGGACAGACACACGAGATAGAATTATTAAATTGATGGACAGACACACGAGATAGAATAGATAAATTGATGGACAGACACACAAGATAGAATGGTTAAATTGATGGACAGACACACAAGATAGAATGGATAAATTGATGGACAGACACACAAGATAGAATGGATAAATTGATGGACAGACACACAAGATAGAATGGATAAATTGATGGACAGACACACAAGATAGAATGGATAAATTGATGGACAGACGCACAAGATAGAATGGATAAATTGATGGACAGACACACAAGATAGAATGGTTAAATTGATGGACAGACGCACAAGATAGAATGGTTAAATTGATGGACAGACGCACAAGATAGAATGGTTAAATTGATGGACAGACGCACAAGATAGAATGGTTAAATTGATGGACAGACGCACAAGATAGAATGGTTAAATTGATGGACAGACGCACAAGATAGAATGGATAAATTGACAAATCTGCAAGCAATAACATATTGTAAGATGCTGTTTATAATTTCACGTTTCTTACCAGGCTACACTTCCTCCATACTTTGGCGGTTTCGCAAACAGCTGATCGTGCCAGAACCTCACAGATGACATTGTGCCAGACGGTTCCAACAACTGGGAAACAGGAACCTGTAATCAATTATTCAACATTATTTTATCATGTGTTTTCCATTAGAATGAACTAACCTGGAGCATAGACAGATCAGTGTTAGCCTGCGAATCTAGGGATGGTAGATTTCATTCCCCGTCTGACCCTAATAATATTAACAGTGTTTCAGGTAGGATTATAAAACGATAAATAAATGTACTATCTATGGTGCAATGGAAAAAGTATCCGTCTCATACCCGAGCCTAGCAAGAACCACGGTGGTTAATTTTTTTTATTTAGCAAATCGACTAATGCACAGTATAATCATATATACATATTTATAATCACAAACAAATATGAGTAAAATAATCTTTCGTTAATATGGTAGTTTACATATGATATATGTATACACACGTAAATTACACTATTTGATTTCTTAACACATAGGCTACCTTTAAACATTTAGAAATGTTTACAAGAACTCTTCTTTTATCGGTTGACATAAAGACAATTCAATTTCTTTAAAATTCTGCCAAGATACGGTTGCCATGTATTTAGATCGAATATCAGAATATTTAATATAGAAAGTCTCGGAGGCTTCAGGACTACTCATATTGGACGAGGCACATTGCTTCCTCTCTCCCGCATGGAATGAGCATTTAGGCTAAATTTGTAAGAACTTGTTCCGCAATCAAGCTAAAGGAAATTTGTATAAATCAAACTATGGGTAGGTCGCCGGAGACAACTACAAACAGACCGACCAGCTGAAAAAGATGAGAGTCCGAGAGATGGCTATATACAGAACCGAGGAATGCCGCACAATTGGGTACTGAAGTGACTCTTCTCTCCGTCGTTCTATTAGCCACATAACAGCTAATCCCCAGACAATAAGAGACACGCCAAGTACGCATTAATGTGTGCGGATGGACAGACAGACGGAGATCAATCCTATATCCCTCTGCCGCTACACGTTGGGGGATAACAAACAACTAACATGGTCACAAGATTTTGCAGGAAACTATTGTTTAGAACATACCACAATTTCAGGCAGAAATATGAGATCATGGAAATGCTTGGTAAGCCTCCAATGACCCAGAGCATGCATGAGGACATTGTCTGGATCAGCAGTCTGGTTGCTATGGTACTCGTACAACATGTCCATACCCGGGTGCTTGTCTTCTCCCTATGAAATGTTCAACACACTGTTATTGTATACAGGGATCACAGGTTCGATCCCCCGTCTGATCCTAATAAATTTAACAGTCTTTCATATGGGCCGTTTTAAGTTGAAATGAGACAGCTGTAACCACGTTCTTTCAGTTGGGACGTTAAACCGAGGTCTCATATCGGTGCTTTACACCGTGCACGTAAAAGAACCAGATGAGACTCTGGAATGGGTCTCTGTCTGTATCATTGCACTATCCTCCAAAATGATTAATATCTTCAGGAGGTGTCGCTCATATGGGCAACCGGTAGCGACGCTAAATAAACATAAAACACACACACACTATTGTATACAAGTACTAGTATATAAAATCATTAACGGTTGTCGTTGGTTTCATAGAATGGCACACAGCATTGTATTCAGTTCTAGGCTCGGTTCTTTTTCTAGATTTGAAAAATATGCTGAGTGGAATAGAAATGAGTCTGGGTGCGTATTAACGCTGGACGTGGTGAGAACTTGAGTACATGTAAGCATTGAAGGGTTAGAAGGTCTCCCTGAAAAATGTTTTGTAAAGTAGGCCACATGTCATATACTAATAAGCCATGAACCATTGATATGGTGCATCGCTAACATGATATTCAACGGTTGAAGTTCAAAATAACACTTTAAGATGGTCGCCATGAGAGCCATTATTCTCTCAACCGATCAGAATTCATCCATGTGTGTACATATAATAAATTATGTGATGGCTGTATAAAACTGTATACAATGAACAAGCAAGGTTATGTGATACACTGAATGAGGTTGCACATGTATGGCTGCTACAGCAATAATCATGATGCTTACCAGGAGTTCGAGCCCCTCTGGAGCCGTTACGATTGTGCCCTTAGGCAAGGCATTTAAATTCCACATTGCCTCTTCTCTCTCCCTCGTGGCGATGGATTCCATCAGGAATGAGGTCTCGAGAGTGATTTATATAAGTTGAAATAACTTGTTTCGCAATCGAGCTAAAATAAATTTGTATAAACTATGCTTACCAGAAAGTATTTGTAATCGTCAAGGATATGATCACACTGTTCATGTGTCAGCACCGGAATGTTGAGCAGGAACCCGTTGTGCCAGAACTGCTCAATCTGATCCTCACACAGTTTGTAAATACTCCAGTCATGGTGCTCCTTAGTTTAAACATATTTTATTTCCCATATTGAACAATGCATAATACATCCAGGGCTGAGGTGAATACATTAGGAAAGTATTTGAATACGAATACTCTGGAAATGTATGAATACGAATACGAATACTCTGTTTTATAAATGTATTTGAATACGAATACTTTAGTAATGCATTCGAATGTATTATACATCACACATAATCAAAATACAGAAAAAGGATTAGAATGGAAGACAGAGTCTTAAATTGTTAAAGAATACACACAATAATCACAGTCTAATAATAGACAATCAATCCAAGCCTATGTGGTGTAATGGATACGGTGTTCACCGTGTAACCGAGCATCATATAATGCCCTATCAGGGAAAATCCTCTTTATTTGATCAAAATTCAACCATTATTACGTGAATTAGATTGATCGCATTGATAAATTAAGTTCTCCGTATCAGTATATTTAATCCCAGAGCCTGATAAGAAACACGGGCTGTATTTATCATGGTGGGACGAATTAGTTCTTGGAGTGTGTCAAACAGGAAACTCAGAACAAGCGACATTTGGGTATGTTAAATTCATTGTCTGTATTGAATTATTTGTAGTGTATAGGCTTATGTCATTATTGGAATCTGTGTCTGAATACGTATCCCGGATATATTTGCAAAGAATAATATAATGCAGTGTTGTTGTACTAAATCTAGTAATTGACGAAGTAGATTAGAAGTGTCACACAGAAGTGTATTACCATCTAGTTAAATATGTCCACATGGTAAATTGACAAATACTGGTGACAGAAACTACACTTGTAAATGTGCTCAATAGTCTGTAGTACTCTGTACCATTCCATTCTGTGACAATCTCATAAATGCTGCATCAGATCAGGATCTATTTTGTTTGTTATTCTGTGTTTTAGCGTCATTAACAAAAAAGAGGACAAATTTATGGCTGTTTTAGTGTTTTGCCATCAAGTTTGATCTGGCTATACACTGTTTATAAAAATGATTATACTTGGTTGGCGAACAGCACAGCTTAAGTTAAAAGACATGTGACTCACACACCCCTGCATGTAGGAATGTGGGAAAGACAAACATTTGTATTCTAGAATACCTGTTTGGTACACATTAAATCTCCAACTGGTTTGTGGGTGGTACTGTAGTCTGGTACACCTGGTAGGAACTCAACAATGCTATCCATTATCATCTACAACCTGAAAGAAACACATAGCTGACACTACATACGTTGCCTGACTGAGTATCGAACCCGGGACCATTCTATTCCAAATCAGACGCACTACCACTGAACCACGGATGCCACACAGTGTAGACCCAAGCTATTTTTTTAAATTAAAGAATTCTGCATAAATATACATATGGGGATGATTATCTATTATCCGATTGGACCACTTATTAGGAACCGCCCTGTTATTCTGGAAGATAATCATCCCCATATGTATATTTATGCAGAATTCTTTAATTTATGTGGTGGGAGGCTCGGCAGAGGCGGTTCCCACGAAGTTGGTGCATTCACCCCACTGCTGCTGCTCTATACAACCTGTCACTTTATCTGAACCAGATGAAAATTGATTGTCATTTTGTTAAGCAATTTAGAATGTAGGAATAAATTGTACTATAGCTGCTCAGTAAATACTAATAATATCTCATGCCCATGTGGATTATTTACTCGGGGAGAAAATTACTACATCGCTGTATAACTTTTATCAACCGCGCTTCGTCCAAGAATAATAGCAACATAACATTAGTACTAATCAGTATAAAACATTAATTATTTCGTTTCAGCTTTCACCTATAAATGTGACACCACCCGGGTCAAATAGCACAAGCTACAATCAGCATAAGAATTATAAATAGTATTTCTATCTAGCAAATTGTTTACCTCAACACCGTTCACGTGAGTTCATCAAAAATGGAGTTTGGCTGTTCTGCCACACTCCCTTGTTTGTAGTAATATGTGATCTGCTGCGTAATGTTTAGCCTTATTTAACACGTGTGCCTTTCATTATGCTGAAATATTATTTCCATCTTTGAAATAAAAGGTGTTTTATTTATATTCGCTCCGCATAAATGTTATTTTTAGTCGAATTTTATGTACACGCATTTGTACAATAGAACAGCCAATTACAAAAGCAAGTTCAAAATGGAGCCGAAAACTAATTACTAACAAAGGTGTATTCATCTTTTCTTTAATATTTAGCTTGAGCAAAACCCATTTAATCAACAATGGAAAATCAAATTCATACCAACGGATAGCCTGCAAGCAACGTCTAGCTTAAACAAGTTAATACGTAAGTTTTCATGTAAAACAACTAATAGATTTTATTGCTATTTGAAAATTTATTTTTTAAAATGTGGATTATGTGCAAACCTTGTTTTGAAATCTAGGACTGGAACATTTTGCACCTGAAGCATGACTTCCAGTTTGTTTCTTAGGCAGGATTGTTTATCACTAAGGTTTCGCAGTGTTGCTGTATAGCCTTTGTACAGTGGTATATACTATATAGCTTTGTATAGATTGTTGAACATGTTGTATGTATCATTGTATGTACTATGTATGTTCCATTAATCATGTCAAACCCCATCTGTATGGAGTACACTGCAGAATCCAATTGCTGGCTTTAATACAGTGGGAGAGCGGGGACCTAGACATGTTTTCCTGGGCTAGCCGACCTAAGTTGTTAACCAGTTGTGTGGCGTCCATGGTCCAGTATAAACGGCAGAAGTGGTAGAGCGTCGGATTTGGAATCGAACAGTCCCGGGTTCGATACTCGGTCAGGCCACGTATGTAGTGTCATTGAGCACCGCACCTCACACACATTGCTTAGTACTGGTTAATCGCTTAGGTCGGCTAAGCCTGCCCAAGAAAACATGTCTAAGTTCCCGCGAGGGGTTTGACATTAAAGGAACATACATACAACCAGTACTAAGCAATGTGTGTGAGGTGCTCAATGACAATCGATGTTCGATACTCACTTACATGTAATGTATGTAGGATGCATTTTGATGCAACGTTAGTCTTTGAACCATAACATTCAACAGTTTTGTCGTACTTCTGTTGTACAGTGGAACACAAACATGTGTTACATGTACTGATGTAGAGCGACAGATTTGGAATCAAGAGATCCAGGGTTTGATACACCATCACAGCACATATGTAGTGTCCTTGGCTTGGGTAAGACACCTCACACACATTGCTTAGTACTGGTGTTAATTGCGTGTTATCTGATTACTTTGTGGCAATTATTAGACTCGTCAAGATCAGCAATTTCCACACAGCTTTGTAGTTTATTTCGGCGTGGTTAGTACATCTATCTGGCTAGCTCAATTGGTAGAGCTGTCCGACTAGTGTTCAGGAGGTCGTGGGTTCGAGTCCCACTTCGGTTCACTAACATTTCCGCTTTTATCATGTGGTGATAACTCCGGTTACAATAGTAAGAATATGTCTTACCTATGTTTTTTATACTTTTATCTCTGAATATCACTGGTTGTCTCGTTTGGATTCTGTCGCTGAGCAGGAACATTACCATCTTCACACTATCCTGTTCTCATCTGCTGACGTAGCGATATTCCCCGGCCAACGCCACGGACCGGAGTTATCACCACACTCCAATTAAATATTTGCATTTTACGATTGTCTAACTACATGTATTAGCTGGTGCTCTACGGTCTTGCATCCCATATATACTAGTCAATATCCATACGTAATACAACGCGTGTACCCTGCATTATAATAACAACATTTATTGTACAGATTTCCCGTTACAGATTGTATCTCACATTTGTGTCTGTGCATAATAACAATATATTTATTTTTAGACTTGTCAGATTTAAATGAATTATCGACCAGCACGTTTAGAATAGACTCCATAAAAACTTCAATTCAGGAGCGTGGCCGACCGTTGAAATCCTACTTTCACTTTTGAGAGTTTGTAGACCACAACAAATTTGAGAAACACTTACAATGCTATTTATACATAAAATATGTATTTGTTTTTTGTGATGCTTTAAAATTATAGATATATAAAGTTCAGCCAAAATATCTTATTATACATACAATACTCACCAGCCGGAAACCGCAACCTTGGAATACAAGTTTTGTCGTTTTTTAAATGAAATCAAAGACATTGATTGTTAGCGACATTTGGGAAAACAAATGATGACACAGTATCAATTCGAGAATTCTAAATGACTTGAGTTTCGAAAAGGTACCTGGAGCATTGGTTGGTGTTAATTTTCTGTGGCCGTTCAAAGATTATTGTATCATGCTGAATATAGTATTTCCGATGGTTCATCCTGAAATAAAAACTATCGCGTGATATCTCTCTCCAATGTGTACATGCTGCAAAGGTTTCGACATCATACTCATTCACACTGTCCGATTAGCGCAGTGGTTAGCAAGCTCCCTTCTCACCAATGCAACTCTGGTTGCAATCCGGGTTCGATCCTCGGACCGGGAAATATGTCAGATGGTACGGTGGTCGCCAGATCGGACATGTGGCTTTTCCGGTTTCCTCCCATACGAATGACCGCATATACGTCATCCGCGCCAACGAGAGTGATTAATATAAGTTGTTAGAGCTTTCTTTGCAATCGTTGTGAAATAAATAAAGCTTAAACTAACAGTTAGTTACATGTATATGCAAATTAGCTGAAGTTTATTTGATTTTTTTTTAATGAAACTGCAATATATATTTTTCGATTACGTTACCATCCTTAAATTAAACAAAAAGTGTTACTGACAGTGTACAGGTAAGATTCTGTGTCGATTTTTCACGAAATCCTTTGTGTCGGATCGCCGCCACGCCAGTTAATTCTGTCACGAGATGCACAAGTCTTTGTCCGTTTTCATTTTGCTTCACGTCAAGACCAGGGATCATTCTAGAGGGCGATGTGGGCGAAATTGTCGCCCTAGGGACCCTGACTTCGTTCCTCTGGGGGCCCCACTTCTCCCTAAAAAAAATATATTTTGGTTTTTACGATTTTCAAACAAAATTTTGTCTAGTAAGATGCACTGGCCCATTATAAAGCACTCCTTCTATTCAAATGTTGTATTTAATGGTTGTACTGTGCATTTTAACCCTATTTTGCAGAAGTATATTAAAGAACACCATTTAACCCTTTCAACACCACAGACCTCTAAATAGGCTTACAAAAAGTGTAGATCCAGATGAGCCGGCACGTGACGAGCCGTCTCATCAGGATCTGCACTTTTTGCAAGTAGTATTACTAATTTTAGACAAAATTACCCATCTTGATAAATGAACTGGTCCGAATGTAATTTTCTTATTCATTTATTGGTCTAAGAATATCATGGACCAGTCCATGTCAGTTACTTGGTGTTGAATGGGTTAAGGAAGCGATCATACACTTTCTCACTTCTCCCAAAAATTCTGACCTAGAATGAACCCTGCAAGACGCGGCGATGAGTATGATTAATCTGCCTTGTGGCCTGTACTGTAGTGTAGGTCCTGTAGTATGGTAAGAAAGGCCTGTACTGTAGGTCCTGTAGTATGGTAAGAAAGGCCTGTACTGTAGATCCTGTAGGATGGTAAGAAAGGCCTGTACTGTAGTGTAGGTCCTGTAGGACGGTAAGAAAGGCCTGTACTGTAGTGTAGGTCCTGTAGGATGGTAATAAAGGCCTGTACTGTAGGTCCTGTAGTATGGTAAGAAAGGCCTGTACTGTAGTGTAGGTCCTGTAGGACGGTAAGAAAGGCCTGTACTGTAGTGTAGGTCCTGTAGGATGGTAAGAAAGGCCTGTACTGTAGTGTAGGTCCTGTAAGATGGTAATAAAGGCCTGTACTGTAGTGTAGGTCCTGTAGGACGGTAAGAAAGGCCTGTACTGTAGTGTAGGTCCTGTAGTATGGTAAGAAAGGCCTGTACTGTAGTGTAGGTCCTGTAGGACGGTAAGAAAGGCCTGTACTGTAGTGTAGGTCCTGTAGTATGAATGGTAAAAGTAAAAAGGCCTGTACTGTAGTGTAGGTCCTGTAGTATGGTAAGAAAGGCCTGTACTGTAGTGTAGGTCCTGTAGGATGGGTAAGAAAGGCCTGTACTGTAGTGTAGGTCCTGTAGGATGTAAGAAAGGCCTGTACTGTAGTGTAGGTCCTGTAGGATGGTAAGAAAGGCCTGTACTGTAGTGTAGGTCCTGTAGGACGGTAAGAAAGGCCTGTACTGTAGTGTAGGTCCTGTAGGACGGTAAGAAAGGCCTGTACTGTAGTGTAGGTCCTGTAGGACGGTAAGAAA
The DNA here is from genome assembly GCA_014843695.1 of Archivesica marissinica. NCBI lineage: Eukaryota > Metazoa > Mollusca > Bivalvia > Venerida > Vesicomyidae > Archivesica > Archivesica marissinica. Next base: position 73,311,139 of record CM026386.1, on the reverse strand, counting down.
GGCCTGTACTGTAGTGTAGGTCCTGTAGGACGGTAAGAAAGGCCTGTACTGTAGTGTAGGTCCTGTAGGACGGTAATAAAATAACTAGAAAAATGTCCTAACAGCAAATAATGTTTTGTCTCTGTAAACTGCGTGGAAATGCACAGACTTGTGCTAGCTATAGCTGAGATGAAACATGTGGCAATGGTATTTTATGCAAGATTATTTTGCCCTGATTATTATTTTATTATGCCAATATGGTTTACATTTATGTAACATCATGTGAGCCTAACAGACATGATAATACAAAGTGACATCAGAGTAATACCACGGCTCATCATGGCAGAATGTTTGGGGGAAAATGAGAAAGCTCGTGATTGCTTCCTTATATGGTATTATTTAACAAATTTCAACAAAACGGTTAAAATACACATTGACCATTAAATACAACATTTGAATATGAGTGCTTTGCAATGGCCAGGGACTGTCTGTTACTGTGCAGAATGGGGAACCAATTGTATGAAAATTGTAAAAGAATATATCATTTTAAATTATTTTTAGGGAGAAGTGAGGCCCCCATAAGGGCAAAGTCACGGTCACTATGGTGACTATTTTGCCTATGTCACCCTCTAGGATGAGCCCTGAATACATACTGATGACATCATTTTAATCTCTCATTAATTGCACATGGCTTTGATGTACTTAATATTGTATGTACAATTATATAATAGCATGTACTATCGTCTACAATGCAAGTCCCTTCCATCAGCTAATATTAAATGTGTCGAGATAATCCCTGCTGAATGGTAATCCAGGTGCAAACTACATGTACATGTAATTGGTTTTATAGCCTCTAATTAAGTAAATAAAGTGGCCACACATTGTTTGATCCCTTGACAATTTGTTGTGTGAGAAATCTGCTGTCTTCTCACAGATGCACCGCACCTATTATCGTGTGTGTGTGTGTGAGTTCGAGTTCGAGATTATTAAGGTGTCAACCTGAATGCACTAGGTGAGCGGCCGAAAAAACAAATTCAGTGGAGAACATTATTTCCCTGTACATGACTACATGTATTCCTCACCTTTGAGTATTTCCCAGGCAAGGTTCCCTCTGTATGAATGTTTGTCTGCGCCACCTCTTGTCGCCAATTTAGCAAACTTGGAGCCAACTAAGAGCCAGAGCCATATAGTTCACAAATAAATATTTGAAGCCGTGTATTTGATAAAACATGTGCCCCCCCCAAATTGCGCCAAATATTTTCGCCAATTCACAAAATTTAGCGGCAATATTTTGTTTTTGTCGCCATTGACGAACGACAGCGGGAACCCTGCCAGGGTGCAGTGATTTCTATTCAATCCTGCCTAATTTACTATAATCTTCATCTGCAGTATAACGGTACCTGTGTATCTAAAATAATGATGATGATTCATCTAGCCTTGTGAGAGGCGGAGGCTAACATATTTAAGGGACATAGTTTTAGCACATGCCGATGTATGTACTTACTTATCCTGGCTGAGTGGTTACGGTCATTGAATTCAAATCACTTGCCCCTCACCACAGCAGGTTTGAATCCCACTTGGGGTTTCGAAAGGAAGCTATCCAGCTGGTATATGGAAGGTTGGTGGTTCTACCCATGTGCTCGTCCTTATCAACTGCTGATGGGGCATCCAGGTCCGTCCTTATCAACTGCTGATGGGGCATCCAGGCCCGTCCTTATCAACTGCTGATGGGGCATCCAGGCCCGTCCTTATCAACTGCTGATGGGGCATCCAGGCTCGTCCTTATCAACTGCTGATGGGGCATCCAGGCCCGTCCTTATCAACTGCTGATGGGGCATCCAGGCTCGTCCTTATCAACTGCTGATGGGGCATCCAGGCCCGTCCTTATCAACTGCTGATGGGGCATCCAGGCCCGTCCTTATCAACTGCTGATGGGGCATCCAGGCCCGTCCTTATCAACTGCTGATGGGGCATCCAGGCTCGTCCTTATCAACTGCTGATGGGGCATCCAGGCCCGTCCTTATCAACTGCTGATGGGGCATCCAGGCCCGTCCTTATCAACTGCTGATGGGGCATCCAGGCTCGTCCTTATCAACTGCTGATGGGGCATCCAGGCTCGTCCTTATCAACTGCTGATGGGGCATCCAGGCCCGTCCTTATCAACTGCTGATGGGGCATCCAGGCTCGTCCTTATCAACTGCTGATGGGGCATCCAGGCTCGTCCTTATCAACTGCTGATGGGGCATCCAGGCCCGTCCTTATCAACTGCTGATGGGGCATCCAGGCTCTTCCTTATCAACTGCTGATGGGGCATCCAGGCTCTTCCTTATCAACTGCTGATGGGGCATCCAGGCCCGTCCTTATCAACTGCTGAAGGGGCATCCAGGCTCTTCCTTATCAACTGCTGATGGGGCATCCAGGCCCGTCCTTATCAACTGCTGATGGGGCATCCAGGCCCGTCCTTATCAACTGCTGATGGGGCATCCAGGCTCTTCCTTATCAACTGCTAATGGGGCATCCAGGCTCTTCCTTATCAACTGCTGATGGGGCATCCAGGCCCGTCCTTATCAACTGCTGATGGGGCATCCAGGCCTGTCCTTATCAACTGCTGATGGATCCAGGCGCTTCCTCCACCAATAATATTTGGAGAGTCATCGTATAACCTACGCTGTTGGTGCGACATTCAGCCCTCGAAGCAAATAAACACACACACAGTGATTATGCAGTGTTCATTCTAGATCAGCATTTTTGGGATAAGTGTGAAAGCGCACGATCGTTATTTAATAAATTTTAACAAAATATGGTTACAATGCACAGTGTGTCCATTAAATACGACATTTTATTAGAAGGAGTACTTTATAATGGGGCCAGTGTTTTTATTTAGGGAACAGTGGGGCCTCCAGAGAGCTAGTCAGGATCCCTAAGGCGACTATTTCGCACACATCAGTGACATCACCCTCTAAAATGACCCCTGGTTATGGTGTGTGCACACATATTGGGTACTATTTTTCATCTGCATGGGACATGCGCCTATATTCGCAGTTTAATATTATCGGCTGTATGCTCATCATATCTTATGTTACACTCGCAAACCCTCCAAGACGGACATATTTCAGAAATAGTCTTACGTGTTTATTCTAAAGTCGTAAAGAAGGGCAGGGTGCATCATAACATGGGACATCGTGCATTTTGAGCGGCAAAATGGGTAGGTGCAGTATTTGGGGGTTTTGCACATACATTTCAATCTCTCGTACACCTACAGTTCTACCTCTTGTTCTCCTACAGTTCTATCTCTTGTACTCCTACAGTTCTACCTCTTGTACTCCTACAGTTCTACCTCTTGTACTCCTACATTTCTATCTCTTGTACTCCTACCTTGTACTCCTACATATCTACCTCTTGTACTCCTACATTTCTACCTCTTGTACTCCTACAGTTCTATCTCTTGTACTCCTACAGTTCTACCTCTTGTACTCATACAGTTCTACCTCTTGTACTCCTACAGTTCTACCTCTTGTACTCCTACAGTTCTACCTCTTGTACTCCTACAGTTCAGTCTCTTGTAATCCTACAGTTCTACCTCTTGTAATCCTACAGTTCTACCTCTTGTACTCCTACAGTTCAGTCTCTTGTAATCCTACAGTTCTACCTCTTGTAATCCTACAGTTCTACCTCTTGTACTCCTACAGTTCTATCTCTTGTACTCCTACAGATCTATCTCTTGTACTCCTACAGTTCAGTCTCTTGTACTCCTACAGTTATATCTCTTGTACTCCTACAGTTCTATCTCTTGTACTCCTACAGTTCTACCTCTTGTACTCCTACAGTTCTACCTCTTGTACTCCTACAGTTCTATCTCTTGTACTCCTACAGTTCTACCTCTTGTACTCCTACAGTTCACACCTCTTGTACTCCTACAGTTCTACCTCACCCACACACTCTTGTACTCCTACACACCTCTTGTACTCCTACAGTTCTACCTCTTGTACTCCTACAGTTCTACCTCTTTTACTCCTACAGTTCTACCTCTTGTACTCCTACAGTTCTATCTCTTGTACTCCTACAGTTCTACCTCTTGTACTCGTACAGTTCTACCTCTTGTACTCCTACAGTTCTACCTCTTGTACTCATACAGTTCTACCTCTTGTACTCCTACAGTTCTACCTCTTGTACTCCTACAGTTCTATCTCTTGTACTCCTACAGTTCTACCTCTTGTACTCCTACAGTTCTACCTCTTGTACTCCTACAGTTCTATCTCTTGTACTCCTACAGTTCTACCTCTTGTACTCCTACAGTTCTACCTCTTGTACTCCTACAGTTCTATCTCTTGTACTCCTACAGTTCTACCTCTTGTACTCCTACAGTTCTATCTCTTGTACTCCTACCTTGTACTCCTACAGTTCTACCTCTTGTACTCCTACAGTTCTACCTCTTGTACTCCTACAGTTCTATCTCTTGTACTCCTACAGTTCTACCTCTTGTACTCCTACAGTTCTACCTCTTGTACTCCTACAGTTTTACCTCTTGTACTCCTACAGTTCTACCTCTTGTACTCCTACAGTTCTACCTCTTGTACTCCTACAGTTCTACCGCTTGTACTCCTACAGTTCTATCTCTTGTACTCCTACAGTTCTACCTCTTGTACTCCTACAGTTCTATCTCTTGTACTCCTACAGTTCTACCTCTTGTACTCCTACAGTTCTATCTCTTGTACTCCTACAGTTCTACCTCGTGTACTCCTACAGTTCTACCTCTTGTACTCCTACAGTTCTATCTCTTGTACTCCTACAGTTCTACCTCTTGTACTCCTACAGTTCTATCTCTTGTACCCCTACAGTTCAGCCTCTTGTACTCCTACAGTTCCACCTCTTGTACTCCTACAGTTCCATCTCTTGTACTCCTACAGTTCCACCTCTTGTACTCCTACATTCCATCTCTTGTACTCCTACAGTTCTACCTCTTGTACTCCTACAGTTCTATCTCTTGTACCCCTACAGTTCAGTCTCTTGTACTCCTACAGTTCTACCTCTTGTACTCCTACAGTTCCATCTCTTGTACTCCTACAGTTCCATCTCTTGTACTCCTACAGTTCTACCTCTTGTACTCCTACAGTTCCATCTCTTGTACTCCTACAGTTCCATCTCTTGTACTCCTACAGTTCTACCTCTTGTACTCCTACAGTTCTATCTCTTGTACTCCTACAGTTCTACCTCTTGTACTCCTACAGTTCTGTCTCTTGTAATCCTACAGTTCTACCTCTTGTACTCCTACAGTTCTATCTCTTGTACTCCTCCTACAGTTCTATCTCTTGTACCCCTACAGTTCAGTCTCTTGTGCTCCTACAGTTCTACCGCTTATACTCCTACAGTTCCATCTCTTGTACTCCTACAGTTCCATCTCTTGTACTCCTACAGTTCTATCTCTTGTACTCCTACAGTTCTATCTCTTGTACTCCTCCTACAGTTCTACCTCTTGTACTCCTACAGTTCTACCTCTTGTACTCCTACAGTTCTACCTCTTGTACTCCTCCTACAGTTCTATCTCGTGTACTCCTACAGTTCTACCTCTTGTACTCCTACAGTTCTACCTCTTGTACTCCTACAGTTCTATCTCTTGTACTCCTACAGTTCTATCTCTTGTACTCCTACAGTTCTACCTCTTGTACTCCTACAGTTCTACCTCTTGTACTCCTACAGTTCTATCTCTTGTACTCCTACAGTTCTACCTCTTGTACTCCTACAGTTCTACCTCTTGTACTCCTACATTTCTATCTCTTGTACTCCTACCTTGTACTCCTACATATCTACCTCTTGTACTCCTACAGTTCTACCTCTTGTACTCCTACAGTTCTACCTCTTGTACTCCTACAGTTCTACCTCTTGTACTCCTACAGTTCTACCTCTTGTACTCCTACAGTTCTACCTCTTGTACTCCTACAGTTCTACCTCTTGTACTCCTACAGTTCTACCTCTTGTACTCCTACAGTTCTACCTCTTGTACTCCTACAGTTCTACCTCTTGTACTCCTACAGTTCTACCTCTTGTACTCCTACAGTTCTATCTCTTGTACTCCTACAGTTCTATCTCTTGTACTCCCACAGTTCTACCTCTTGTACTCTCTTGTACTCCTACAGTTCTACCTCTTGTACTCCTACAGTTCTATCTCTTGTACTCCTACAGTTCTACCTCTTGTACTCCTACAGTTCTATCTCTTGTACTCCTACCTTGTACTCCTACAGTTCTACCTCTTGTACTCCTACAGTTCTACCTCTTGTACTCCTACAGTTCTATCTCTTGTACTCCTACAGTTCTACCTCTTGTACTCCTACAGTTCTACCTCTTGTACTCCTACAGTTTTACCTCTTGTACTCCTACAGTTCTACCTCTTGTACTCCTACAGTTCTACCTCTTGTACTCCTACAGTTCTACCGCTTGTACTCCTACAGTTCTATCTCTTGTACTCCTACAGTTCTACCTCTTGTACTCCTACAGTTCTATCTCTTGTACTCCTACAGTTCTACCTCTTGTACTCCTACAGTTCTATCTCTTGTACTCCTACAGTTCTACCTCGTGTACTCCTACAGTTCTACCTCTTGTACTCCTACAGTTCTATCTCTTGTACTCCTACAGTTCTACCTCTTGTACTCCTCCTACAGTTATATCTCTTGTACTCCTCCTACAGTTCTATCTCTTGTACTCCTGCAGTACTATCTCTTGTACTCCTACAGTTCTACCTCTTGTACTCCTACAGTTCTATCTCTTGTACTCCTACAGTTCCATCTCTTGTACTCCTACAGTTCTACCTCTTGTACTCCTACAGTTCTATCTCTTGTACTCCTACAGTTCTACCTCTTGTACTCCTACAGTTCTACCTCTTGTACTCCTACAGTTCTACCTCTTGTACTCCTCCTACAGTTCTGTCTCTTGTACTCCTACAGTTCTATCTCTTGTACCCCTACAGTTCAGTCTCTTGTACTCCTACAGTTCTACCTCTTGTACTCCTACAGTTCCATCTCTTGTACTCCTACAGTTCCATCTCTTGTACTCCTACAGTTCTACCTCTTGTACTCCTACAGTTCCATCTCTTGTACTCCTACAGTTCCATCTCTTGTACTCCTACAGTTCTACCTCTTGTACTCCTACAGTTCTACCTCTTGTACTCCTACAGTTCTATCTCTTGTACTCCTCCTACAGTTCTATCTCTTGTACCCCTACAGTTCAGTCTCTTGTGCTCCTACAGTTCTACCGCTTATACTCCTACAGTTCCATCTCTTGTACTCCTACAGTTCCATCTCTTGTACTCCTACAGTTCTATCTCTTGTACTCCTACAGTTCTATCTCTTGTACTCCTCCTACAGTTCTACCTCTTGTACTCCTACAGTTCTACCTCTTGTACTCCTACAGTTCTACCTCTTGTACTCCTCCTACAGTTCTATCTCGTGTACTCCTACAGTTCTACCTCTTGTACTCCTACAGTTCTACCTCTTGTACTCCTACAGTTCTATCTCTTGTACTCCTACAGTTCTATCTCTTGTACTCCTACAGTTCTACCTCTTGTACTCCTACAGTTCTACCTCTTGTACTCCTACAGTTCTACCTCTTGTACTCCTACAGTTCTACCTCTTGTACTCCTACAGTTCTACTCTTGTACTCCTACAGTTCTATCTCTTGTACTCCTACCTTGTACTCCTACATATCTACCTCTTGTACTCCTACAGTTCTACCCTTGTACTCCTACAGTTCTATCTCTTGTACTCCTACAGTCTAAATCTTGTACTCCTACAGTTCTACCTCTTGTACTCCTACAGTTCTACCTCTTGTACTCCTACAGTTCTACCTCTTGTACTCCTACAGTTCTACCTCTTGTACTCCTACAGTTCTACCTCTTGTACTCCTACAGTTCTATCTCTTGTACTCCTACAGTTCTATCTCTTGTACTCCCACAGTTCTACCTCTTGTACTCTCTTGTACTCCTACAGTTCTATCTCTTGTACTCCTACAGTTCAGTCTCTTGTAATCCTACAGTTCAGTCTCTTGTAATCCTACAGTTCAGTCTCTTGTAATCCTACAGTTCTACCTCTTGTAATCCTACAGTGCAGTCTCTTGTACTCCTACAGTTCTACCTCTTGTAATCCTACAGTTCTACCTCTTGTAATCCTACAGTTCTACCTCTTGTAATCCTACAGTTCTACCTCTTGTAATCCTACAGTTCTACCTCTTGTAATCCTACAGTTCAGTCTCTTGTAATCCTACAGTTCTACCTCTTGTACTCCTACAGTTCAGTCTCTTGTAATCCTACAGTTCTACCTATTGTAATCCTACAGTTCTACCTCTTGTACTCCTACAGTTCAGTCTCTTGTAATCCTACAGTTCTACCTCTTGTAATCCTACAGTTCTACCTCTTGTACTCCTACAGTTCTACCTCTTGTACTCCTACAGTTCTATCTCTTGTACTCCTACAGATCTATCTCTTGTACTCCTACAGTTCTATCTCTTGTACTCCTACAGTTCTATCTCTTGTACTCCTACAGTTCTACCTCTTGTACTCCTACAGTTCTACCTCTTGTACTCCTACAGTGCTATCTCTTGTACTCCTACAGTTCTACCTCTTGTACTCGTACAGTTCTACCTCTGGTACTCGTACAGTTCTACCTCTTGTACTCCTACAGTTCTACCTCTTGTACTCCTACAGTTCTACCTCTTGTACTCCTACAGTTCTATCTCTTGTACTCCCACAGTTCTACCTCTTGTACTCCTACAGTTCTACCTCTTGTACTCCTACAGTTCTACCTCTTGTACTCCTACAGTTCTATCTCTTGTACTCCTACAGTTCTACCTCTTGTACTCCTACAGTTCTATCTCTTGTACTCCTACCTTGTACTCCTACAGTTCTACCTCTTGTACTCCTACAGTTCTACCTCTTGTACTCCTACAGTTCTATCTCTTGTACTCCTACAGTTCTACCTCTTGTACTCCTACAGTTCTACCTCTTGTACTCCTACAGTTCTACCTCTTGTACTCCTACAGTTTACCTCTTGTACTCCTACAGTTCTACCGCTTGTACTCCTACAGTTCTACCTCTTGTACTCCTACAGTTCTACCTCTTGTACTCTCTTGTACTCCTACAGTTCTATCTCTTGTACTCCTACAGTTCAGTCTCTTGTACTCCTACAGTTCAGTCTCTTGTAATCCTACAGTTCAGTCTCTTGTAATCCTACAGTTCAGTCTCTTGTAATCCTACAGTTCTACCTCTTGTAATCCTACAGTGCAGTCTCTTGTACTCCTACAGTTCTATCTCTTGTACTCCTACAGTTCTATCTCTTGTACTCCTACAGTTCAGTCTCTTGTACTCCTACAGGTCTACCTCTTGCAATCCTACAGTTCTACCTCTTGTAATCCTACAGTTCTACCTCTTGTAATCCTACAGTTCTACCTCTTGTACTCCTACAGTTCTACCTCTTGTAATCCTACAGTTCTACCTCTTGTAATCCTACAGTTCTACCTCTTGTAATCCTACAGTTCAGTCTCTTGTAATCCTACAGTTCTACCTCTTGTACTCCTACAGTTCAGTCTCTTGTACTCCTACAGTTCTACCTCTTGTAATCCTACAGTTCTACCTCTTGTAATCCTATAGTTCTACCTCTTGTAATCCTACAGTTCAGTCTCTTGTACTCTTGGCCTCCTACTTGTTTTCACCTCTAAAACAACTGACTAATGCAACTCATATGTTTGTGTGTCTCACCTATTTATGCATATTTGTGGATTACCCACTGTAATAAAGTGTAAATTTTCCATACATTGATTTACCTTCTCCCATCTGCGGCATGTACGGAATTTCTGAGGATGCATACGGCATAATAAAATTAGAACAAGATCAGTGCGTTACTTGAGACAATATTCTGGAAAATTAACCCTTTCAACACCACATACCTCTAAATAGGCTTACAAAAAGTGTAGATCCAGATGAGCCGGCTCGTGACGAGCCGTCTCATCAGGATCTGCACTTTTTGCCAGTGATATGACTATTTTTAGACATAATTACCCATTTTGATAAATGAACTTGTCCAAATGTGATATTCTGATTCATTTATTGGTTTATGAATATCATGGACCAGTCCATGTGAGTTACTTGGTGTTGAATGGGTTAAGTTACTAATTCCATCCCCACCACCCACGTTCTTACTTTTGCTTACATAATTATATAAAACCATGTGAAATTTACTTTTGATTGTGAAAACATATGGTTCACAATTAAAACAACCGATCGTCCTTCGGGAACGAGTATTGTTTGTCTCAGTTGAGTGACTGCAAAAACTTGGACCTCGTCTTAAACTAGGTCATACGTTATGTTTTTGGTATTAGGTCACTATGTCATCTTAGAGAAATTTCTTATCAGCACTACATGTAGTCTAGCAACTCAATTTGATGAGAGCTTGATTTAACTCAATAATTGCTGGTGGCAGCCATTAAACATTATGTTCAATTACATAATATGGCCTTCTCGTGAACCAATCAAAATCTAAGTGGATATTTCCAAATGTGGTCAGTACTGATTGTTCTGGGAAGGAGACCTTAGCTTTATTAGAACTTGTTGCCCAACCCATTTGCTTTTATTATGTTGTATTATTATTGTGTAACTATACCATGTATATATAGGCAATAAAATATGATTAAATAAAATAAATATACAAACTACTCAAATGAGAGGTCACAAGGTCAACTTTATGAATATGTAAATTAATTGATCAAATGGTGTCCAAGTCTCAACTAGCAAACTCCCAGTACACATTATCACCATTATAGAAACGGTTTCATATAGATTTTATGAAATTGTGTACAAGTACTTGGAACATCAAGGCTTGCCATTACATGTATTTATCCAAGTCCATTAACTATCCAAACGGCGTGTACCATTACATGTACTTATCCAAGTCCATTAACTATCCAAACGGCAGGTACCATTACATGTACTTATCCAAGTCCATTAACTATCCAAACGGCGTGTACCATTACATGTACTTATCCAAGTCCATTAACAACTATCCAACCACGTCCCAGTGTACCATTACATGTACTTATCCAAGTCTATTAACTATCCAAATGGCAGTACCTTACATGTACTTATCCAAGTCCATACTATCCAAACGGCCAGGTACCATTACATGTACTATATCCAAGTCCATTCAACTATCCAACGGCGTGTACCATTACATGTACCAAGTCCATTACAACTATCCAAACGGCAGGTACCATACATGTACTTATACAAGTCCATTAACTATCCAAACGGCAGGTACCATTAATGTACTTATACCAAGTCCACCATAACTATCCAAGCCGGTACCATACATACATGTATATCCAAGTCCATAAACTATCAAACGGCATGTACACATCATGTACTTATCCAAGTCCATTAAATATCCAAAGGGTGTACCATTACATGTACTATCCAAGTCCATTAACTATCCAACCGGCGTGTACCATTACATGTACTTATCCAAGTCCATTAACTATCCAAACGGCAGGTACCATTACATGTACTTATCCAAGTCCATTAACTATCCAAACGGCGTGTACCATTACATGTACTTATCCAAGTCCATTAACTATCCAAACGGCGTGTACCATTACATGTACTTATCCAAGTCCATTAACTATCCAAACGGCGTGTACCATTACATGTACTTATCCAAGTCCATTAACTATCCAAACGGCAGGTACCATTACATGTACTTATCCAAGTCCATTAACTATCCAAACGGCAGGTACCATTACATGTACTTATCCAAGTCCATTAACTATCCAAACGGCGTGTACCATTACATGTACTTATCCAAGTCCATTAACTATCCAAACGGCGTGTACCATTACATGTACTTATCCAAGTCCATTAACTATCCAAACGGCAGGTACCATTACATGTACTTATCCAAGTCCATTAACTATCCAAACGGCAGGTACCATTACATGTACTTATCCAAGTCCATTAACTATCCAAACGGCAGGTACCATTACATGTACTTATCCAAGTCCATTAACTATCCAAACGGCAGGTACCATTACATGTACTTATCCAAGTCCATTAACTATCCAACGGCGTGTACCATTACATGTACTTATCCAAGTCCATTAACTATCCAAACGGCAGGTACCATTACATGTACTTATCCAAGTCAATTAACTATCCAAACGGCAGGTACCATTACATGTACTTATCCAAGTCCATTAACTATCCAAACGGCAGGTACCATTACATGTACTTATCCAAACGGCAGGTACCATTACATGTACTTATCCAAGTCCATTAACTATCCAAACGGCAGGTACCATTACATGTACTTATCCAAGTCCATTGACTATCCAAACGGCGTGTACCATTACATGTACTTATCCAAGTCCATTAACTATCCAAGCGGCGTGTACCATTACATGTACTTATCCAAGTCCATTAACTATCCAAACGGCAGGTACCATTACATGTACTTATCCAAGTCCATTAACTATCCAAACGGCGTGTACCATTACATGTACTTATCCAAGTCAATTAACTATCCAAACGGCGTGTACCATTACATGTACTTATCCAAGTCCATTAACTATCCAAACGGCGTGTACCATTACATGTACTTATCCAAGTCCATTAACTATCCAAACGGCGTGTACCATTACATGTACTTATCCAAGTCCATTAACTATCCAAACGGCAGGTACCATTACATGTACTTATCCAAGTCCATTAACTATCCAAACGGCAGGTACCATTACATGTACTTATCCAAGTCCATTAACTATCCAAACGGCAGGTACCATTACATGTACTTATCCAAGTCCATTAACTATCCAAACGGCGTGTACCATTACATGTACTTATCCAAGTCCATTAACTATCCATCGGCGTGTACCATTACATGTACTTATCCAAGTCAATTAACTATCCTAACGGTGTGTACCATTACATGTACTTATCCAAGTCCATTAACTATCCAAACGGCAGGTACCATTACATGTACTTATCCAAGTCCATTAACTATCCAAACGGCAGGTACCATTACATGTACTTATCCAAGTCCATTAACTATCCAAGCGGCAGGTACCATTACATGTACTTATCCAAGTCCATTAACTATCCAAACGGCAGGTACCATTACATGTACTTATCCAAGTCCATTAACTATCCAAACGGCAGGTACCATTACATGTACTTATCCAAGTCCATTAACTATCCAAATGGCAGGTACCATTACATGTACTTATCCAAGTCCATTAACTATCCAAACGGCAGGTACCATTACATGTACTTATCCAAGTCCATTAACTATCCAAGCGGCAGGTACCATTACATGTACTTATCCAAGTCCATTAACTATCCAAACGGCAGGTACCATTACATGTACTTATCCAAGTCCATTAACTATCCAAACGGCAGGTACCATTACATGTACTTATCCAAGTCCATTAACTATCCAAACGGCAGGTACCATTACATGTACTTATCCAAGTCCATTAACTATCCAAACGGCATGTACCATTACATGTACTTATCCAAGTCCATTAACTATCCAAACGGCAGGTACCATTACATATACTTATCCAAGTCCATTAACTATCCAAACGGCGTGTACCATTACATGTACTTATCCAAGTCCATTAACTATCCAAGCGGCAGGTACCATTACATGTACTTATCCAAGTCCATTAACTATCCAAACGGCATGTACCATTACATGTACTTATCCAAGTCCATTAACTATCCAAGCGGCAGGTACCATTACATGTACTTATCCAAGTCCATTAACTATCCAAACGGCAGGTACCATTACATGTACTTATCCAAGTCCATTAACTATCCAAACGACAGGTACCATTACATGTACTTATCCAAGTCCATTAACTATCCAAACGGCAGGTACCATTACATGTACTTATCCAAGTCCATTAACTATCCAAACGGCAGGTACCATTACATGTACTTATCCAAGTCCATTAACTATCCAAGCGGCAGGTACCATTACATGTACTTATCCAAGTCCATTAACTATCCAAACGGCAGGTACCATTACATGTACTTATCCAAGTCCATTAACTATCCAAGCGGCGTGTACCATTACATGTACTTATCCAAGTCCATTAACTATCCAAGCGGCGTGTACCATTACATGTACTTATCCAAGTCCATTAACTATCCAAACGGCGTGTACCATTACATGTACTTATCCAAGTCCATTAACTATCCAAGCGGCGTGTACCATTACATGTACTTATCCAAGTCCATTAACTATCCAAGCGGCGTGTACCATTACATGTACTTATCCAAGTCTATTAACTATCCAAACGGCAGGTACCATTACATGTACTTATCCAAGTCCATTAACTATCCAAACGGCAGGTACCATTACATGTACTTATCCAAGTCCATTAACTATCCAAACGGCAGGTACCATTACATGTACTTATCCAAGTCCATTAACTATCCAAACGGCAGGTACCATTACATGTACTTATCCAAGTCCATTAACTATCCAAACGGCGTGTACCATTACATGTACTTATCCAAGTCTATTAACTATCCAAACGGCAGGTACCATTACATGTACTTATCCAAGTCCATTAACTATCCAAACGACAGGTACCATTACATGTACTTATCCAAGTCCATTAACTATCCAAACGGCGTGTACCATTACATGTACTTATCCAAGTCCATTAACTATCCAAACGGCGTGTACCATTACATGTACTTATCCAAGTCCATTAACTATCCAAACGGCGTGTACCATTACATGTACTTATCCAAGTCAATTAACTATCCAAACGGCAGGTACCATTACATGTACTTATCCTTTTTCATTAACTATCCAAAAGGCAAGTACATTTTGTTCATACCTGAAATAGTTTTTGTACGAGCCGCCGCTGATCAGAATCATTAACAATCAAAATATTTACTGTAGTACAATGTAGGAACCGAAAATGCAATCTGGAATTTTTTTATTCGGCTTGTCGCTATTCCTGACAAAACTACCATCACTCAGGAGTGTTAGTTCTGAGTCGTGCACACAGCAACATCATATCTTTCCAGCAATTTTATATTATTTCTTTTTTCAAACCTGTGTAGTTAACGGTACATTAAGCTTTCCATCAATGCTTGTGAACATGTGATGTTTGTTACTCACCGGTGGTTGCCCGTAGATTTCCTCGCATTGCTAGCAATGTTATAGCACTTAAGTTAAGTCATTGGGTGCGTGGTTGTGGCGGAGCAGTGCTCCCAAGATTGGCAGGCTTGGGTCATCACCCTTCAATCTAAGCGTAAATGTACATATACCTGACACTGCTAATACTGGTGAAATGTACATATACCTGACACTGCTAATACTGGTGATTTGCTATGCCATCTCTTATTTTATCTTCTAGCTTGTATAACCCATGCACTTCTAATGACTTTTGTGTTGAAGGTACATTTTGATGTGGAATTATAAGGTGATTTACAAGATTATGTTCACTTGATGAAGCACTCACAAATAATTACATAGATAATAAGAAGCAAGTGAATTTTCTCCAGTACCAAGAAAATTGCCAAACTTATTCCATTTGTTTGAAGTAAAACCCAGCATGGGGCTTTTATGTTGATGTGCCGTTAATTTGTCCCATCTGCAGATATAGCTGTTTGGGTCGGAACATACTGGATATTTAGTATACCTGTACCTTTTGTTAAAAGAACATCTCTAACAAAATGCAGGCATATACAGTATATCAAGGTTATTATGGACTAAATTTTTTTTAATGCGTTTTACTGCGGTGTTGAAAATATGTTTTTAGTTCATGCGTGTATTTTTAAGGATTAGTTTACAGGATATTTAAGTGAAATACAGTTAAGCAAAACCTACTTAAAAAAATTAGTTAAACCTCGTATTTTATTATTCAAACAAATTTATTTTAACTCGATTGCAAAAAAAGGTTTTTACAACATTATATTAATTGCTCCTGAGACCTCATTCCTGATGGAATTCATCGCCGTTAGGGAAAGAGAAGATTCAATGTAGAATTTAAATGCATTTGCCTTTGCCTAAGGACACAATCGTAACTGTTACAGATGGTCGCAAACTATGGGCTACCACTGCGCTATCACGACTATTTTAATAATTGAAATTGCACTGAATTGTCACATGTACGTTATTGTGTACATTTGTATGTTGTACAAACATGTATATTGATGTATTTATGCAATCTACATGATCTTAAAATCAGAAAAATAACCGTTATAGTAACTTATCAAAACAAACAAAAAACATTGTAATTTTAACACTTTTAACCATTCATTTTATTGTTCTATTTTTAGACCTTATGAAACATGAAATTTGTGTACCGTATTAACCTGTCTGTTGTTGAGTCGTCGACTCCACTAACACCTATCTCTTACATGTTTGTTAACTCTGCATGCTGGGTAATATAAAGGCTATAAATAGTTCAAATATTGGTAGCAGACAACAATTCATTAATCTGTGTTTCTTATTTGTAACGGAAAACAATGGGAATATGTTGTGGCGTTATGACACAATTCTAATGAAATTCCATGACGTATTTGCCACTATTTGGGTGTTATATTCACTGCTAGCATGCAGAGTTTAATGGTGTAATTTTAAAATGTTAAAATATTCTCGGCGATTACATTTACCATTTAGGGAATGATAGTATATTGCTTAGCAACAGAAAGTATCATACCATCAACATAATAATGGATTTATAAAGAGAGCTTGATATCATCAGCTCATGTTTGGTAGCACCAGCTTCATTCCTCCCCAAGGCCCCCCCCCTTCATTATCAATGGAAGATAGGAACATAGGTGCATGACTTGTGTAACATAGCATTTTCACTATTGAAGAGTACCCAGGTCATCATAAATATTGCGTTCTGTGAGAATTTTGTGAAGCTTACACATTTGTGTTGTCAGATTGTGAAGTTTGGATGCGATTTGGATATTTTCAATCGTTGATATATAAATGATATGTCTGATTAGGAGCAGTCCAGTAACATTAATAGTATAAGGAAACGAGTGGCATTGTGGGACAATTTTATGATGTAATGAGATGCATAATGGCAATGAATAGCGACTTTGATTTTCCAGTATTTGATTGTGACGGTATTCGAATATTTGATGATGTCGTGAAATTTTAAAATGTGTTTATTTACCTGAAATTATGTATGATTAACCCTTTCAACACCACAGACCTCTAAATAGGCTTACAAAAAGTGTAGATCCAGATGAGCCGGCTCGTGACGAGCCGTCTCATCAGGATCTGCACTTTTTGCCAGTGATATGACTATTTTTAGACATAATTACCCATTTTGATAAATGAACTTGTCCAAATGTGATTTTCTGATTCATTTATTGGTTTATGAATATCATGGACCAGTCCATGTGAGTTACTTGGTGTTGAGTGGGTTATGGATAAAAAATAAATGTTAATAAAAGTACATGAAATGAAAACTCGCATATTACATATATATACATGTCAGGGTTTCCGCTGTCGCTCGCCAATGGCGCCAATTGCGACAAAAAACAAATATTGGCGCTAAATTTTGTGAATTGGCGAAAATATTTGGTGCAACTTTTTATTTTGTTAATTAATTTTTGGGTACATGGCTTCAAATATTTATTTGTGAACTGTATGGCTCCAGTGTTTTTCTCCAGAAGTGGCCAGCGCAGACAAATATTCAGAACATTTGTTTGGATAGTATTATGGAATTCACTAACCATATAATAAACCCAGAAGAGAAGTTTGTAACCCTGCCCTCTTACGTTGCTTTCTATATTTATTTTCAGTTGACAACTACCATCCTATTGAGGTTAGTCCCCTCACACCTAGGAGAATGGACGGAGCTGAATCTGTCCGCTCGGGGCGTAGCGACAGATCAGAGAGATCACATCGTAGCCATGGCAGTCATCACAGTCGTCACCACCGGCATCGCCCACAAGGGTCTTCAACACACTCGCAAGGTCACCGAGGTCGAGGTTCAGACCGTGTGCGGGATGACCGGTCGGTGACCATTCAGACTCCAGGAAATGGATCGGACGTGGATAGTCGAGTCGCAGAAAGTGAAAAAATAGAAGTGCAGATTCTACCACAGGATGATAACTGGGGGGATAATACAACAGCCTATACAGGAAACACGAGTGAAACGGGCTTCTCCATGGACGATATGAGAAAATTCGCAAAGGAAAGTTTTGACGATGATAGTGGCGGAATTGACTGTTGTAGATACCTAAGCACAGGACTAGCGGCCATACTCAGTTTGTTGGGATTTTGTTCACCAATCGCCATGGTGGTGTTACCCAGACTGAAGATTGGCGGGTGGGAGACGTCGCCATGCATGGTGGAGTGCGAGGGGTTACTCATCAGCATGGCCTTCAAACTACTCATTCTGCTCATCGGCACGGTAGCGCTGTTCTTTCATGCTCCTCGCGCCACCATGCCACGAGTGTTTGTTTTTCGCGTTGTAGTTCTGTTTCTTGTGTTTGTACTGAGCTTTGCGTTTTGGTTGTTTTACGGAGTTAAGATAATGCAAGAGAAGGAGTATTCATACTACAGCATCGTGCAGTTCTCGGTGCATCTAGTGGACGCGCTGTTATTCATCCATTACATCGCTCTCATTCTACTCGTCATCCGCCAACTACAGCCTCAGTTTGTCATACACGTTGTGAGATCACCTGATGGAGAGAGTCGCACCTACACTCTCGGACACTTGAGTATTCAGCGTGCATCTGTGTGGATTCTAGAGCAATATTACAAGGATTTTCAGGTCTATAATCCGTATTTGGAAAATGTGATGAAAAAGCCGATGAAAATGACTGGATTAAAATTCTATGAAGTGGACGGAGTGCAACAGCCAAATAACCACGCGAGATCTCGTGCCATGTTTGCCGCTGCTGCCCGACGACGTGATGCTAGTCATAATGACCGCTTTTACGAGGAGCAGGAGTACGATCGTCGTGTCCGGAAGAGACGTGCACGGCTGGTAACTGCCGCCGAGGAAGCCTTCACACACATCAAACGCATGCAGGATGAGAATGGTTAGTATTGTTGTCTTTATTGTAGTCTTGTAGTCATGGTTGCCAACACGATTGTACATATCAATATGCAGTGAAACCCATGTCAAATCAGCCAGATGCGACTGCTGAGTCGAGGTCAAATGTATAATAAACTAACATAGTGGGAAACTGGCTGCTTAGTACAGGTTGATTGCTTAATACGATGTTTTTGTTTAATACAGGTAGGTTGCTTAATACAGGTTGATTGTTTAATAAAAGTAGGTTTCTTACTTGATACAGGTTGGCTGCTTAATACAGGTTATTTGCTTAATAGTATAATACAGGTTGGCTGCTTAATACAGGTTGATTGTTTAATAAAAGTAGGTTTCTTGCTTGATACAGGTTGGCTGCTTAATACAAGTTATTTGCTTAATAGTATAATACAGGTTGGCTGCTTAATACAGGTTGATTGTTTAATAAAAGTAGGTTTCTTGCTTGATACAGGTTGGCTGCTTAATACAAGTTATTTGCTTAATAGTATAATACAGGTTGGCTGCTTAATACAGGTTGATTGTTTAATAAAAGTAGGTTTCTTGCTTGATACAGGTTGGCTGCTTAATACAAGTTATTTGCTTAATAGTATAATACAAGTTGGTTGCTTTTTTTCAATTGATACAAGTACACGTTATTTACGTGTACATGTGAGCACTAACACAGGTTTGACTATGTTTTCGCTGCTGTTTTAGTGGGCCCATGTGGTTTAGTGGTTGCTTTACATGTATGTAACTCTGGAATGAAAGGATACAGGTACAACTGGGTCATGGAACTTTCACAATTGTACTGGTTCCATTGTTAAGAGTTTCTTACGGAGGTTGGTGCACCCAAGTACTGGTTAACCGCTGGAGCCTGCCCAGGAAAGGTGTTGTTAGGTAAACTGCCCGCCGGCGATATAGCCCAAAATGGTGCTGATGCAGGTGTAAAACCCGAAATATAACAT
Source organism: Archivesica marissinica (assembly GCA_014843695.1). Lineage (NCBI taxonomy): Eukaryota > Metazoa > Mollusca > Bivalvia > Venerida > Vesicomyidae > Archivesica > Archivesica marissinica. The sequence continues at coordinate 73,291,136 of CM026386.1, read as the reverse complement.
AACATAATCCATTGTTAAGAGTATACAGGTCAAGGTCAGCTTGATGACATTGTTTGTCCCAGGCGATGTCGCCGTAGCGATGCAAGTTCTGAATCTCTTTAGATATAATTAACCCTTTCAACACCGCAGGCCTCTAAATAGGCTTATGAAAAGTGTAGATCCAGATGAGCCGGCTCATGACGAGCCGTCTCATCAGGATCTGCACTTTTTTGCCAGTAATAATTATTACTATTTTTAGATAAAATTACCCATTTTGATAAATGAACTGGTCCAAAGGTAATTTTCTTATTAATTTATTGGTCTAAAAATATCATGCACCAGTCCATGTCAGTTACTTGGGTTTGAATGGGTTAATAAGGAAAATAATTGGCAGCACATGTACCATAATTTTAGTGTTTGTCTTTTGTACATAAGTAACCATTTTCCATATATACATTTGTATACATGTATTCTGACTATCAACAGATCAATGGATCATCATTGCATACACTGGAATATTTAGTGTTGGACGATATTGTTTAATTAAATTTTTCTGCAGTTCTCATTTTCAAATATAAAAAAGACAACACTGACTGTAAATATGTTTTGACGGACTGTAAAACACAACTGTCAGTACATTGATTCACTGCCGGGTGCCCACTCGAGTGAGAACTTGCTGGTATCAACTCGTAGTCGTAAAATTGAAATACAGTAAATGTTACAATCGTTTAGGAAAGTAGAGATTAGTATCCTTATATGTCTCCGTCAATAATTGTGTGTTTTATTTCCGATATATTTATATGGTAGCACTTAGACGTGTTTTCATGCCCAGTTTAATAGCCTGTTTTGGTTTGTGAGGAGTATAGAGAATTTGTAATAACGATTTACGGGTATGCAAGGTGCTTGAAATTTACAAATCCACAAATTCTTTGAATGTTAGTTCACTGATATCTGAAAGATTTAGATCTTAATTGAGTAGATTTAGATTGAGAACTGGTAACATTAATGTAGTTGCCGTTTCAAAAAAAAGAAGACATTTTTTAACACTGTTAAAAAGCATCATTTTGTCCGTTTTATTGTAGATATTCGTGTTTCTCAAATAGAAGCACCCAGTGTATGCAATAAATTGTGAGCTAAAATTGATATACGTTCGCGCTAACTATTTTAGTAGGTACATTTAACGATTTATTTCATTTAACAAAAATATGTGTATGTATATTTTACGAGTTCTGGCTATGATTCTCATCAAAGCTGGCATAAATATAATGTACTGTAATGTATTGACATTTCGTAGAAATAGTCTGGCAGTCGTCAGGTGCCTAACATCTGAAGCAATGATTCTTGGAGGTAGATTCACAGGGTTCCCGCTGTCGGGCGACAAAAACCAAATACTGACGCTAAATTTTGTGAAATGGCGAAAATATTTGGTGCACCATTTGATTTTTGGCACATCATCTTTTGTCTAATACATGGCTTCAAATATTAACCCATTCAACCCCAAGTAACTGACATGGACTGGTGCATGATATTTTCCGACCAATAAATTAATAAGAAAATTACCATTGGACCAGTTCATTTATCAAAATGGGTAATTTTATCTAAAAATAGTAATAATTATTACTGGCAAAAAAGTGCAGATCCTGATGAGACGGCTCGTCACGAGCCGGCTCATCTGGATCTACACTTTTCATAAGCCTATTTAGAGGCCTGTGGGGTTGAAAGGGTTAACCTGTGAACTATATGGCTCTTAGGCTTTTCAAATAGGCTCCAGTTTTATTCAAATGGCGATACAAATTGGCACAGACAGAGAGAGGGAACCCTGATTCAGAATTGTAATATGTATAGGACCCGTGGCAACAGAGTTATACTGGGGGGATGGTGAGGGCAGCGTGTCCTCGCATACATTTGTATGCTACTCCTTCAACATAGGGTGAAGTTCAAGATTTGTTCAAGCGTGTCGTCCGTATGTCCTTTACATATTTGTTTTTAAACCTGAACTCAAAACAGGGGAAAAGTGAGGCAAGTCACAGAGATATTCACCCAAGTCACCCCCCTCTAGATGAAGTCCTACCTCGCCAACATAGTTTTTCTTCAAGCCTTACTTCACAACCAGAGACACTTTCCTCTTGTAGAAGAACTCATCAATAGGGGGTTGGCGATTCTTCAATCTGCCACAGTGATTTGAGAAACCTGGAAACTATTTTGTGATCTGCTCCACTGTTCAAATGTTGATTTGACCTTGACCCACAACTAAACCATCTTTGAACATTGTTGTCTCCGATAAACTTCAATGCAATAACAGGACATTAAAATAGGCTTTGAATATCAAGTTCAATTTTAGGACTTTTTGTGTAGAATTCATGTTTTGTTAAACCTAGTGAAGCCCTATAATACTGAACACCTGTTGCAGGGAGTAGAACTTGCATAAACATTGTAGTGCTCCGTAATTTGGTCTTGGGTATTTAAAACAATACATTAGTAATCTAAGATGTAAACAATAGCACATTAACATTGTAAATAAATCAAAATTTGGATGATTATTCTTGGGTACTGATTAGTATAAAAATTAACAATTCGATCGTGTTGGGTGTTTTTGCATTCTACTTAACTAGTAGATCTGTATCTGGTGATAGCCTTGTCACACAGTGGATGCACACTGTTTATGTTTTATAAATATCGGCTGATCTTGCCATCACAGCAGAAAAACCTGGATACAGATGGTTTATTATATTTATCAGTTGGTCTTGTCTTCACAGCAGACAGCCTTGGATACAGATGGTTTATTATATCAGTTGGTCTTGTCTTCATAGCAGACAGCCTTGGATACAGATGGTTTATTATATCAGTTGGTCTTGTCTTCATAGCAGACAGCCTTGGATACAGATGGTTTATTATATCAGTTGGTCGTGTCTTCACAGCAGAATGTCCTGGATACAGATTGTTTATTATATCAGTTGGTCTTGCCTTCACAGCAGACAGCCATGGATACAGATGGTTTATTATATCAGTTGGTCTTGCCTTCACAGCAGAATGTCCTGGATACAGATGGTTTATTATATCAGTTGGTCTTGCCTTCACAGCAGACAGCCATGGATACAGATGGTTTATTATATCAGTTTGTCTTGCCTTCACAGCAGAATGTCCTGGATACAGATGGTTTATTATATTTATCAGTTGGTCTTGTCTTCACAGCAGACAGCCCGGCTACAGATGGTTTATGATATCACTTGGTCTTGCCTTCACAGCAGACAACAGCCTTGGATACAGATGGTTTAGGATATCACTTGGTCTTGCCTTCACAGCAGACAGCCATGGATACAGATGGTTTATTATATCAGTTTGTCTTGCCTTCACAGCAGAATGTCCTGGATACAGATGGTTTATTATATCAGTTGGTCTTGCCTTCACAGCAGACAGCCATGGATACAGATGGTTTATTATATCAGTTTGTCTTGCCTTCACAGCAGACAGCCATGGATACAGATGGTTTATTATATAAGTTGGTCTTGCCTTCACAGCAGACAGCCATGGATACAGATGGTTTATTATATCAGTTGGTCTTGCCTTCACAGCAGAATGCCCTGGATACAGATTGTTTATGATATTTGTTGGTCTTGCCTTCATAGCACAATTTCATCGAAACAATGTTTCTCAATCGCACTAAAATAAATTTGTATAAACTAATGTCCCTCTCTGCCCTGGGTGTTATATTGTTCAAGTGCTAAGCAATGTCTGTAGATATGCCTGATTGGCGACCTATATCCAGTGCTATGCAATAAGCTCCATCATGTTGTTTGTGAATTGGTCTAAACTGGCTTTACCTTCCCAGTATGGTAAGTTACCTGTTTCTTTGTCCAGCAAAACCTTGTAACTGGAGTGGTATCGTTGGTTTAACTGTCTTTGCAACGAATGTATGTAAGTATATCTGTTATTTTGATAGCCAGTATTATCATGCCACCGGGGTTGTCTATTGTCCCCATTCATATATAGATGACAATACAACGATACTGCATTGTCTGAACGACAGAATAACACCTGATAATTAATCAGAGCTACATGTAATGTGTGTGTGGGGGGGGGGGGGGATCAGCTCAAATTTGCTATCATTTTTGTTTTGGAGCCAAATCATTATCTAGAGATTTTTGCAAACAAATGAAGTTATTAGGATCAATTTATCTCTGCATGTTATCAGAGCCTTGATTTAGTTCTCAAATCATTAGAACTGCAGAGTAAAGTATCCACTAAGCCTATCTTGACATAAGAATTATACAGTTAAACCCCCCACCCCTGTATGATGTTTGGAGATACCAACAGCACATTTATCCTGAAATACAAGGCACATGTATTAGCTGGAAATTAGTGTTTATGCCAAGGCTGTGTGAGGCAGCACTCTCCATTTCTTAGCCCCACCCATTTACAGTCCATATCCACCCTCATATTTTCTTAGCCCCACCCCTTTACAGTCCATATCCACCCTCATACTTTCTTAACCCCACCCCTTTACAGTCCATATCCACCCTCATACTTTCTTAGCCCCACCCCTTTACAGTCCATATCCACCCTCATACTTTCTTAGCCCCACCCCTTTACAGCCCATATCCACCTTCATACTTTCTTCGCCCCACCCCTTTACAGCCCATATCCACCCTCATACTTTACATCATGCAGCCTCTGTGATCCAATATACATAAATTGCAAACAAACACTTGAGTATTTTTATTATCAATGAAACAAAACACTTCTTTAATAATTATTTGAGAGGAACATCCCAATTAATCAGTACTACTATGGGATAGAAATCCAATCTGTGACATCACACACTTCTAACATTAATATTTTATTTAGACCTGGTGAATTCTCTTTCCCACATTCGCTTCCTAACATGAATATCGTTTTTGGTAACGTTACATCGATTTCGGTCATTTATCTGCGCTGCAACTTTGAGATATACGATATAGTATATACCCAATGACAAATTGAAGGAAATCGTGTTTCAGAAATATATTTGTGCTTGTTGTTCCTAATCCGTCATCCAAATGAAATTGCTACTTATATATATATTGTAGTGTTAGAGCCTATAGGTTTTAATTTGTTTTCGTAAGTACCAATAGTAGTTAGTACATATTTAATGATATATAATGTTCACCATATAAAGCGACCACCCAATTTAATGATATATAACACCAAATAAAGCGACCACCCAATTTAATGATATATAACACCAAATAAAGCGACCACCCAATTTAATGATTTATAACACCAAATAAATCGACCACCCAATTTAATGATATATAACACCAAATAAAGCGACCACCCAATTTAATGATATATAACACCAAATAAAGCGACCACCCAATTTAATGATTTATAACACCAAATAAATCGACCACCCAATTTAATGATTTATAACACCAAATAAATCGACCACCCAATTTAATGATTTATAACACCAAATAAATCGACCACCCAATTTAATGATTTATAACACCAAATAAATCGACCACCCAATTTAATGATTTATAACACCAAATAAATCGACCACCCAATTTAATGATTTATAACACCAAATAAATCGACCACCCAATTTAATGATTTATAACACCAAATAAATCGACCACCCAATTTAATGATTTATAACACCAAATAAATCGACCACCCAATTTAATGATTTATAACACCAAATAAATCGACCACCCAATTTAATGATTTATAACACCAAATAAATCGACCACCCAATTTAATGATTTATAACACCAAATAAATCGACCACCCAATTTAATGATTTATAACACCAAATAAATCGACCACCCAATTTAATGATTTATAACACCAAATAAATCGACCACCCAAGTTAATCATAACTCTTAAAATGCTGAGGAAATTGGAAGGAATGTGCAAACAATATAGATCCGGACCAGCCACAGAGTAACACTGTATCTGATCTGGCTCTATGTTGTTTGCAAAAGCAAAATTGAGTTGGGATTAGCAGGTTACGGGTTAATGAGTGTTTTATCCAGTTGAGATAGTATTGGGCAGTAGTATTATACCATTTAGCACTTTTATTACACATATCATTCTTTAAAATCATTAAATGGTCTGTGCAACAAGGTACAGACTGATCTGCAGTCCAGTTATAACACGCTGGACTGGTAATCCAGGGATCGCAGGTTCGATCCCCGTCTGACCCTAAGAAAATTAACAGACATTCAGATGGGACTTTAAACAGAGGTCTCGTGTCGGTGCTTTACACCATGCACTGCACGTAAAAGAACCAGAGGAGATTCTGGAATGGGTCTCTGTTTGTATCATAGCACTATCCTCCGAAAATCTAAAATGACTTAATCTCTTCAGGAGTCGCTCATATGGGCAACCAACCGGTAGCGACGGTAAGCGTAAAATACGCATGTAACAAGGTCAATACATCCCAAGTTATGTGTATTACCTGATTCACTTCTTTAACACCCATATTTGGTAAACATCTCTTTCTTTTTACATTCGATTTGTTAGCTTTTATATTAGCTTTTATGTCCATTTATATGCAGGTTTTATGGTTGTTACTACAGTTATATAGGGTTCCTTCAAATAAATGAAGCCCACGAATTCAGCAGTTAATGTGCCATTTAGATAGTAGTTATGAAGTAAACATTATTTGATCACACTTACGCAATTACATTTCACAGTTTAATTGGATACTTTGATCTTATGGCCCAGACTGTACATGGAAGTTATTACAGAGATGCCCAGGCTACTCTGATCTTATGGCCCAGACTGTACATGGAAGTTATTACAGAGATGCCCAGGCTACTCTGATCTTATGGCCCAGACTGTACATGGAATTTATTACAGAGATGACCAGGCTACTCTGATCTTATGGCCCAGACTGTACATGGAAGTTATTACAGAGATGCACAAGCTACTTTGATCTTATGGCCCAGACTGTACATGGAAGTTATTACAGAGATGCCCAGGCTACTCTGATCTTATGGCCCAGACTGTACATGAAAGTTATTACAGAGATGCACAGGCTACTTTGATCTTATGGCCCAGACTGTACATGGAAGTTATTACAGAGATACACAGGCTACTTTGATCTTATGGCCCAGACTGTACATGGAAGTTATTACAGAGATGCCCAGGCTACTCTGATCTTATGGCCCAGACTGTACATGGAAGTTATTACAGAGATGCCCAGGCTACTCTGATCTTATGGCCCAGACTGTACATGGAAGTTATTACAGAGATTCCCAGGCTACTCTGATCTTATGGCCCAGACTGTACATGGAAGTTATTACAGAGATGCACAGGCTACTTTGATCTTATGGCCCAGACTGTACATGGAAGTTATTACAGAGATGCACAGGCTACTCTGATCTTATGGCCCAGACTGTACATGGAAGATACCAGTAATCCAGAGATACACAGGCTACTTCGATCTTATGGCCCAGACTGTACATGGACGTTATTACAGAGATGCACAGGCTACTCTGATCTTATGGCCCAGACTGTACATGGAAGATACCAGTAATCCAGAGATACACAGGCTACTTCGATCTTATGGCACAGACTGTACATGGAAGTTATTACAGAGATGCACAGGCCACATTTGAACTGTTCAATCATAAATCGTATATAATATTTTGTGGAAGTCGTGATAGCGCAGTGGATGCACGTTCGCTTCAGGTGCGAAAGGTCCGGAGTTCGATCCCTGCTGGTGCCGTTACAATTGTGCCCTTAGGCAAGGCATTTAAATTTCACATTGCCTCTTTTCTCTCCTTCATGGCGATGGATTCCATCAGGAATGAGGTCACGAGAGTGATTAATATAAGTTGAAAGAACTTGTTTTGCAATCAAGCTAAGATAAATGTGTATTAACCCTTTCAACACCACAGACCTCTAAATAGGCTTACAAAAAGTGTAGATCCAGATGAGCCGGCTCGTGACGAGCCGTCTCATCAGGATCTGCACTTTTTGCCAGTGATATGACTATTTTTAGACATAATTACCCATTTTGATAAATGAACTTGACCAAATGTGATATTCTGATTCATTTATTGGTTTATGAATATCGTGGACCAGTCCATGTGAGTTACTTGGTGTTGAATGGGTTAATCAATCGTATACAAACAATATGTGACATTAGGGTTGTAGTGCCTCCTCAGAAGGTATGACAGACTGCTGTACATTTACTGATCTCATTGGCCAACACAGTACAGCAATTTTTGACTGCAATATCCTCCTATTGGTAAAAACTCTCAACTCTGAGAAGTAAGATTACCCCCTTTGGCCTCGTTTAAGTTGTGAGGGGTGCATGACAGGGTTAGATCTCTACGTGTGAGCAAGCTTCGGTCCCTCACTTGGTTTCACTCACTTACAATGAGGGCAAGCAGACCTTTTATAATGTCGAATACAAACAAGTATGGTTGAGATTCCCACAAGGTGTTGGCAGGTGAACCAAGAGATTGTTAAACTGATATAAAAAACTGCTTTCTTTCATTTTCATAATGATGTTGAGGTGTTCACTTTTGATCATGAAATACAAATGTACCACAAAGGAATTCAACCCAAAGACAGCCAATTGACAATAATTGAAAATTGGAATATATTGATTTTAATGGGATCAAAGGGTTCAATTAAACATGTGCTTGGTGTTCAGCAACTGTTACGGAAAATTGGTCTGTATGTGGAAGAGTGCAGAGCCTGTATATCCAGGTGTACCGGAGTATACCTGTGTGTATATCCAGGTGTACCGGAGTATACCTGTATGTATATCCAGGTGTACCGGAGTATACAGATGTGTATATCCAGGTGTACAGGAGCATACAGATGTGTATATCCAGGTATACCGGAGCATACAGATGTGTGCAACACTGTGTGTCCAGGTATACGGAAGTGTATAGATCTGTATACTAGGTGTTCCATATGCAGTAGTGATAAACTGATTCTCGGGAAGTCGCCAACAATCGTTCACCGGCATGGACATCGGCGATAAAATAGCACTGGGCTACATGTATAATGTTTGCATCTTGCAAATGACAAGATTCATAATTATTGAGTGTTTTTTCAGCTTGCAAATGACGAGATTCATAATTATTGAGTGTTTTTTCAGCTTGCAAATGACGAGATTCATAATTATTGAGTGTTACCTTGAGGGACCCTTTAAACAATAGCCTATGTGGTCAATGAATGATTACTTTTATAGACCCTAAAAAAATTGTGTGTTGGTCAATGAGAGATTTAGTCCTCATGAGGGTACCATGTAATCATGTTTGTTGTAATCTATAATACAGCATATTCTACATTTATTGTGTGAATCACCATCTACAAATGTACAGTAGGTAATATACATATCAAGACCCCAAAGAAATCCTGATAGTGAAGGAATTATTTATCATGTAAGATTCTGCATATCAATTCACCGATATTCCTTCCTGTACCAGATCTATACGTTATCTGTAATCTTCTCAAAACACAAGATCCATAATAATAACAATATTTGTTTATACAATGTAGATGTTGCATAATCTATAAACCTATTTTTTCCAGGAATAATATATAAACCTATTTGTTCCAGGAATAATATATGAACCTATTTCTTCCAGGAATAATATATAAACATTTCTGCCAGGGATAATATATAAACATTTCTTCCAGGAATAATATATAAACATTTCTTCCAGGGATAATATATAAACATATTTCTTCCAGGGATAATATATAAACATATTTCTTCCAGGGATAATATATAAACATATTTCTTCCAGGGATAATATATAAACCTATTTGTTCCAGGAATAATATATGAACCTATTTCTTCCAGGAATAATATATAAACATATTTCTTCCAGGGATAATATATAAACATTTTTTCCAGGAATAATATATAAACCTATTTGTTCCAGGAATAATATATGAACCTATTTCTTCCAGGAATAATATATAAACATATTTCTTCCAGGGATAATATATAAACATTTTTTCCAGGAATAATATATAAACCTATTTGTTCCAGGAATAATATATGAACCTATTTCTTCCAGGAATAATATATAAACATATTTCTTCCAGGGATAATATATAAACATTTTTTCCAGGAATAATATATAAACCTATTTCTTCCAGGGATAATATATAAACCTATTTCTTCCAGGAATAATATATAAACATATTTCTTCCAGGGATAATATATAAACATTTTTTCCAGGGATAATATATAAACCTATTTGTTCCAGGGATAATATATGAACCTATTTCTTCCAGGAATAATATATAAACATATTTCTTCCAGGGATAATATATAAACATTTTTTCCAGGAATAATATATAAACATTTCTTCCAGGATAATATAAACATATTTCTTCCTGGGATAATATATAAACATTTCTGCCAGGGATAATATATAAACATATTTCTTCCAGGGATAATATATAAACATTTCTTCCAGGGATAATATATAAACATATTTCTTCCTGGGATAATATATAAACATTTCTTCCAGGGATAATATATAAACATATTTCTTCCAGGATAATATATAAACATATTTCTTCCTGGGATAATATATAAACATTTCTGCCAGGGATAATATATAAACATATTTCTTCCAGGGATAATATATAAACATATTTCTTCCAGGGATAATATATAAACATTTCTTCCAGGGATAATATATAAACATATTTCTTCCAGAGATAATATATAAACATTTCTTCCAGGAATAATATATAAACATATTTCTTCCAGGAATAATATATAAACATTTCTTCCAGGGATAATATATAAACATATTTCTTCCAGAAGTACATTTCACTCACTCCTCCCTGTGATACCACAAATTGGGACTCATTCCTCCCTTGCATATCACCAAATTTATGGGAACTTATTTCTCCCTGAGATATCAAAAATGTTCGCCCGATATATCCAAATTGAAGACTGAAGACCCATGTCTCCCTGAGATATCGTACAGTTGAGACCTATTTCTGAGATATCCCAATCCACCCGAGATATCACACAATGGAGACCCATTCCTCACTGTGATACCCCAAAATGTACACCGGTATGAGTCGTTCCTCCATGTGATACCCCAAAATGTACACCGGTATGAGTCGTTCCTCCCTGTGATACCCCAAAATGTACACCGGTATGAGTCGTTCCTCCATGTGATACCCCAAAATGTACACCGGTATGAGTCGTTCCTCCCTGTGATACCCCAAAATGTACACCGGTATGAGTCGTTCCTCCATGTGATACCCCAAAATGTACACTGGTATGAGTCGTTCCTCCCTGTGATACCCCAAAATGTACACCGGTATGAGTCGTTCCTCCATGTGATACCCCAAAATGTACACCGGTATGAGTCGTTCCTCCCTGTGATACCCCAAAATGTACACCGGTATGAGTCGTTCCTCCATGTGATACCCCAAAATGTACACCGGTATGAGTCGTTCCTCCATGTGATACCCCAAAATGGGCACTCATATATAGGTATGAGTTGTTCCTCCATGTGATGCCCCAAAATGGGCACTCGTATATAGGTATGGGTTGTTCTTCCCTGTGATACCCCAAAATGGGCACTCCTCGTAATATTGCAAAATGGGCACTCGTATATAGGTATGAGTTGTTCTTCCCTGTGATACCCCAAAATGGGCACTCCTCATAATATTGCAAAATGGGCACTCGTATATTGGTATGAGTCATCCCTCCCTGTGATACCCCAAAATGGGCACTCATTTCTCCAGCTCTGAGATATAAAATGTAAGCTCATTCCTCCATTAGAAAATAGGGACCCTCCCGGAGAGATCATACAATTGGGACTTAATTATTCTCACTGCATGTAGCTGAGAACCCATTTCATGGTGAATGTATAAATATATTATATTTCTATGATACATGTAGATTGTTTAGCCTCACCTTCGTGACCTCATCCAACTCCTGGTAATCCCATTAAATTGAAGACTTATCAGATCATCAGCCTTACTAAAGCAAACAAGCAATTTTATGAAAAAATAACCTGTTGTTAAGCTGTACATATCATCATGTAAGAGAGCCAAGGCTCCTTCTTGCATTGTAGCGTCTGCTGTATCTTGTAACAATCTCCAATACATGTATACATTCACTAATATATTTCTAGAGGTGTTGCCCCCAGAGTTGTATACATTGACTAATATATCAACCCCCAAAACACACAAAACAACCCCAAAACACAAAATTCTAGAGGTGTTGCCCCCAGAGTTGTATACATTCACTAATATATTTCTAGAGGTGTTGCCCCCAGAGTTGTATACATTCACTAATATATTTCTAGAGATGTTGCCCCAGAGTTGTATACATTCACTAATATATTTCTAGAGGTGTTGCCCCAGAGTTGTATACATTCACTAATATATTCCTAGAGGTGTTACCCCCAGAGTTGTATACATTCACTAATATATTTCTAGAGGTGTTGCCCCCAGAGTTGTATACATTCACTAATATATTCTAGAGGTGTTGCCCCCAGAGTTGTATACATTCACTAATATATTTCTAGAGATGTTGCCCCCAGAGTTGTAACATTCACTAATATATTTCTAGAGGTGTTGCCCCAGAGTTGTATACATTCACTAATATATTCCTAGAGGTGTTACCCCCAGAGTTGTATACATTCACTAATATATTTCTAGAGGTGTTGCCCCCAGAGTTGTATACATTCACTAATATATTTCTAGAGGTGTTGCCCCCAGAGTTGTATACATTCACTAATATATTTCTAGAGGTGTTGCCGCCAGAGTTGTATACATTCACTAATATATGTCTAGAGGTGTTGCCCCCAGAGTTGTATACATTCACTAATATATTTCTAGAGGTGTTGCCCCAGAGTTGTATACATTCACTAATATATTTCTAGAGATGTTGCCCCCAGAGTTGTATACATTCACTAATATATTTCTAGAGGTGTTGCCCCAGAGTTGTATACATTCACTAATATATTCCCGTGTTACCCCCAGAGTTGTATACATTCACTAATATATTTCTAGAGGTGTTGCCCCCAGAGTTGTATACATTCACTAATATATTTCTAGAGGTGTTGCCCCCAGAGTTGTATACATTCACTAATATAATTCTAGAAGTGTTGCCCCAGAGTTGTATACATTCACTAATATATGTATAGAGGTGTCGCCCCAGAGTTGTATACATTGACTAATATATGTCTAGAGGTGTCGCCCCAGAGTTGTATACATTAAATAATATATTTCTAGAGGTGTTGCCCCAGAGTTGTATACATTCACTAATATATTCCTAGAGGTGTTGCCCCAGAGTTGTATACATTGACTAATATATTTCTAGAGGTGTTGCCCCCAGAGTTGTATACATTCACTAATATATGTCTAGAGGTGTTGCCCCCAGAGTTGTATACATTCACTAATATATTTCTAGAGGTGTTGCCCCCAGAGTTGTATACATTCACTAATATATTTCTAGAGGTGTTGCCCCCAGAGTTGTATACATTCACTAAATATTTCTAGAGGTGTTGCCCCCAGAGTTGTATACATTCACTAATATATGTCTAGAGGTGTTGCCCCCAGAGTTGTATACATTCACTAATATATTTCTAGAGGTGTTGCCCCCAGAGTTGTATACATTCACTAATATATTTCTAGAGGTGTTGCCCCAGAGTTGTATACATTCACTAATATATTCCTAGAGGTGTTACCCCCAGAGTTGTATACATTCACTAATATATTTCTAGAGGTGTTGCCCCCAGAGTTGTATACATTCACTAATATATTTCTAGAGGTGTTGCCCCAAAACACAAAAACAAACCCCAGAGTTGTATACATTCACTAATATATGTATAGAGGTGTCGCCCCAGAGTTGTATACATTGACTAATATATGTCTAGAGGTGTTGCCCCAGAGTTGTATACATTGACTAATATATTTCTAGAGGTGTTGCCCCCAGAGTTGTATACATTGACTAATATATTTCTAGAGGTGTTGCCCCCAGAGTTGTATACATTCACTAATATATTTCTAGAGGTGTTGCCCCCAGAGTTGTATACATTCACTAATATATTTCTAGAGGTGTTGCCCCCAGAGTTGTATACATTCACTAATATATTTCTAGAGGTGTTGCCCCAGAGTTGTATACATTCACTAATATAAGTCTAGAGGTGTTGCCCCAGAGTTGTATACATTCACTAATATAATTCTAGAAGTGTTGCCCCAGAGTTGTATACATTCACTAATATAATTCTAGAGGTGTTGCCCCAGAGTTGTATACATTCACTAATATATTTATAGAGGTGTTGCCCCAGAGTTGTATACATTCACTAATATATTCCTAGAGGTGTTGCCCCCAGAGTTGTATACATTGACTAATATATTTCTAGAGGTGTTGCCCCCAGAGTTGTATACATTGACTAATATATTTCTAGAGGTGTCACCCCAGAGTTGTATACATTCACTAATATATTTCTAGAAGTGTTGCTCCCAGCATTGGTGTGGGCGACGATAAATAAACGATTAATGGAGAAACAATCACGGCATAGTTTGTTCAGTTTGTTTTGCATGTGGTTGTGTTGGTGTTTTACAGTTGTTCCTAATCTGTATAACATTATGTTTTAACCTGATTATGTAATTTCTTAGACAATTGCTGCACAACAAGATATGCTAAGCAGCTGTTGATTAGAAATCACTTTTCACTAATAAATTATTCGAATTTTTAAAAAAAGTAAAAATTTGAAGATCCGCCATGACACAATGTAATGTTGTAGGAAATTGGTGCTACATGTATACGGTTCTTTCTAGAGAGGAATGGCATCGCCCGGCCTGTTTTAGCCCCGCCCTTTTGCCAAATTAGCCCTCTTGCCCTTTTAAAACATTTCATTCTGGATACATTTAAAGGCTTTTGCAAACAACATAGATCCAGATCAGCCGCAGCGTGACGCTGCGTGCTGATCAGGATCTATGTTGTTTGCTACATAGCCAAGTGTCTTAGCAAGATCATCTTAATAGCAAACAGCATAGAGTCTGATCAGACAGCACGTTCCATGGCGGCTGATCTGGCTCTTATGTTCTTTGCAAATACTGTTTGAACGGTATCCAGAATGAAATGGGTTAAAAACATTTCTTGTTTTGTTTTTATATATATATGTATAAGCCGCAACAGGTGCCTTCGGGTGGGCAGACATATATAACTTCTTGTCACCTGTTTTCACCAATATGTACTGCTTTAGTTTATACAAATTTATTTTAGCTCGATTGTGAAACAAGTTCTTACAACTTATATTTATCACTCTCGAGACCTCATTCCTGATGGAATCCATCGCCATGAGGGAGAGAGAAGAGGCAACATGGAATTTAAATGCCTTGCCTAAGGGCACAATCGTAACGGCTTCAGCAGGGCTCGAACTCCGGACCTTTCGCACGTGACGCAAACTCTGAAGCTGTACTTCCTTACTGCCTCTTTGATCAATTACAGTAATTTAGCAAAATTTTCTAAGGGTTAACCCCAAAATATCCCCTCCAGCACCTCATCGTCACTCAAAATGCACCCTGTCCCTTTTTATGACCCACCTGCCCCTTTTTTTCCCCACTGTAGAATAAACCCTATTGTAGTTCTATTTACTCCGTAGCAACAGACCTGGAACGTTAAGTTATTATTGGTCCAGATGTACATTCATATACTGACTCATCTCTCACTATATTGTTCTCATTTATATGAAAAAGTTGGCAGTTTCGGCGATATAGCCCGAAATGGTGCTGATGCAGGCGTAAAACCCGAAATATAACTGACAACTGACTATATTTTGTACACTGTTTGAGAATATAAACTATATAACAATATGGCGAGCCACCATTTTGGCAAAGTCTAACACTAACAGAACATTCTTCTAATAATTACAGTATAGCAGCCTACATATTTATAATCAACAATTTAAATTATATCATACTTGGTGAATGCTTCAACTGAGTGAGAAACTGATTACTGTTCAAAGGAAAGGTGCAGTGTGATATAGAATGTTATCTAACCAGCATTTATACATGGATTGTTTGTAACAAGTGTTATAGAATTCTTACAGGGAGTAGTAGTGTGTATGAGGCACTAGATATGGATTTTCCGTTTGAACGTACATGTATGCTATATATCTCGAGATCTGACTCATCATCATACATCATCAGCATTCACTCCCACATCTCATCAATACTTAACAGTAAAAATATAACTTGTATGCAAATATATATGGGGCAGATCCATTTGTATGCAAATATTCAGGGGCAGATCCACTTGTATGCAAATATTCAGGGGCAGATCCACTTGTATACAATATTCATGGGCAGATCCACTTGTATGCAAATATTCAGGGGCAGATCCATTTGTATGCAAATATTTAGGGGCAGATCCATTTGTATGCAAATATTTAGGGGCAGATCCAGGCAAACCACAGAGATATATACATTGTGTATATATAATAGTATATATGTGAGGTCCGCCTCCGTGGTCGAGTGGTTATGGTCACTGACTTGTATACCACTGTAACCTATCATCACTGATGGTCACGGGTTCGAGCCCCGCTCAGGCCGTGTCTCATTTATATGAAAAAGTTGGCAGTTTCTTACGGAGGTTGGTGAACCTAAGTACTGGTTAACTGCTGGAGCCTGCCCAGGAAAGGTGTTGTTAGGTAAACTGCCCGCCGGCGATATAGCCCGAAATGGTGCTGATGCAGGCATAAAACCCGAAATATAAATAGTATATATGTGAAGAATGTAAAATTGTTTGGAGCATTTCCAGGGAAAATTACTTTATTTATACCATAGAATGTTTGGTGGTAAATCGGAGGAATTTAATTCTAAATATGCAATGATATGCTAGTTACAGTTTCCAACTTCCATGGAAACCGCTGACATAAACATAGAGAGTCAGGACAGATCTTGGAATCTATTGACGTTGGGGACAGATCCAGGATAACCATTGAAATATGCAGCGTACAATTTGTTCTAATCAGAAAACAAACAAATAACTGATTATGCAAAAAGTGCCATCAATTCAATTATTAAATATTACCATTTAACCCGTAAAATGCTTATCACAACAAAAGTTCAGGCTCTATGCTGTTTGCCATTCATTTAGTGCAACGTTGTGCCGTGGTTGATCAGGCTCTATGCTGTTTGCTATTCATTTAGTGCAACGTTATGCCGCGGTTGATCAGGCTCTATGCTGTTTGCTATTCATTTAGTGCAACGTTATGCCGCGGTTGATCAGGCTCTATGCTGTTTGCTATTCATTTAGTGCAACGTTATGCCGTGGTTGATCTGGATCTATGTTGTTTGCTATTCATTTAGTGCAACGTTATGCCGCGGTTGATCTGGATCTATGTAGTTTGCACATTCCTTCCAATTTATTTGGCGTTTTACGGGTTATGGGTACAGTCGCATGGTTTCTCACTTCTCCCAAAAATTCTGACCTAGCATAAGCCATGGGCCCAAGGTTATAAACGTCTTCCCAAAACATGAGTTTAGGACATTTGATTGGTTGAGTGTGAGATATGTTGTTGGCATCAACCAATCAGAAGCTTGACACTATGATTGAGATAGGAGAACAAGTTTAACCCATTTCATTCTGGATACATTTAAAGGCTTTTGCAAACAACATAGATCCAGATCAGCTGCAGTGTTGCAGCGTGACGCTGCATGCTGATCAGGATCAATAATGTTTGCTACATAGCCAAGTGTCTTAGCAAGATCATCTGAATAGCAAACAGCATAGAGCCTGATCAGACGGCACGTTCCGTGGCGGCTGATCTGGCTCTATGTTCTTTGCAAATACTGTGAACAGTATCCAGAATGAAATGGGTTAATAACATCCATGCCTGGACACATAATTTTATTATTATTTATTTTTATGTAATGCTTGACTTATATTGACTACCCCTGAGTGAGAGGTGTCTCCCCCTGACGGTCGAGGTATGCTTCCGTGTATGTGTCGCCTCTAGGTGTCTGAATGCAATATAACACAGTCACACCTGTCCTCCGCAGTCAATGATAGAGCTACAGAAAGTGGCTGCTTAGCACAGGTACATGTAGAATAGAGGTCAAATGTGTAACAAAATGCCAGTAAGGGAAGAAGATTGCTAGATACATGTTGGATGCTTAATTGAGGTGACACAGATATATATATATAGCTTATTTGAGGTGACCACAGATATATATATATATAGCTTATTTAGCTTAGTTGAGGTGACCACAGATATATATATATATAGCTTAATTGAGGTGACCACAGATATATATATATAGCTTATTTGAGGTGACCACAGATATAATATATATAGCTTATTTAGCTTAATTGAGGTGACCACAGATATATATATATATATATAGCTTATTTGAGGTGACCACAGATATATATATATATAGCTTATTTAGCTTAGTTGAGGTGACACAGATATATATATATAGCTTATTTAGCTTAATTGAGGTGACCACAGATATATATATATATATATATATATATATATATATATATAGCTTATTTAGCTTAATTGAGGTGACCACAGATATATATATATAGCTTATTTAGCTTAATTGAGGTGACCACAGATATATATATATATATATAGCTTATTATAATATATATATATATATATATACTATTTAGCTTAATTGAGGTGACCACAGATATATATATATAGCTTATTTAGCTTAATTGAGGTGACACAGAATATATATATAGCTTATTTAGCTTAGTTGAGGTGACCACAGATATATAGCTTATTTAGCTTAATTGAGGTGACACATATATATATATATAGCTTATTTAGCTTAGTTGAGGTGACCACAGATATATATATATATAGCTTATTTAGCTTAATTGAGGTGACCACAGATATATATATATAGCTTATTTAGCTTAATTGAGGTGACCACAGATATATATATATATAGCTTATTTAGCTTAATTGAGGTGACCACA
>CM026386.1:73178178-73271208 GCA_014843695.1 Archivesica marissinica | reverse complement strand
ATATATATATATAGCTTATTTAGCTTAATTGAGGTGACCACAGATATATATATATAGCTTATTTAGCTTAATTGAGGTGACCACAGATATATATATATATATATAGCTTATTCTTTGTTTATTTAGCTTATTGGGTGACACAATATATATATATAGCTTATTTTTTACTAGTTGAGGTGACCACAGATATATATAGCTTATTTAGCTTAGTTGAGTTGACACATATATATATATATAGCTTATTTAGCTTAGTTGAGGTGACCACAGATATATATATATAGAGCTTATTTAGCTTAATTGAGGTGACCACAGATATATATAATAGCTTATTTAGCTTAATTGAGGTGACCACAGATATATATATATATAGCTTATTTAGCTTAAGTGAGGTGACCACATATATATATATATATAGCTTATTTAGCTTAATTGAGGTGACAAAGATATATATATATGCTTATTTAGCTTAGTTGAGGTGACCACAGATATATATATATGCTTATTTAGCTTAGTTGAGGTGACACAGATATTATATATAGCTTATTTAGCTTAGTTGAGGTGACCACAGATATATATATATAGCTTATTTAGCTTAGTTGAGGTGACCACAGATATATATATATAGCTTATTTGAGGTGACCACTAACACAGATATATATATATAGCTTATTTGAGGTGACCACTAACACAGATATATATATATAGCTTATTTGAGGTGACCACTAACACAGATATATATATATAGCTTATTTGAGGTGACCACTAACACAGATATATATATATATAGCTTATTTGAGGTGACCACTAACACAGATATATATATATAGCTTATTTGAGGTGACCACTAACACAGATATATATATATAGCTTATTTGAGGTGACCACTAACACAGATATATATATATATAGCTTATTTGAGGTGACCACTAACACAGATATATATATATAGCTTATTTGAGGTGACCACTAACACAGATATATATATATAGCTTATTTGAGGTAACCACTAACACAGATATATATATATAGCTTATTTGAGGTGACCACTAACACAGATATATATATATATATATAGCTTATTTGAGGTGACCACTAACACAGATATATATATATATATATATAGCTTATTTAGCTTAGTTTAAACAATATTTTATTCAAGAATGGTACATAACATAGGAATAGTTGCAACAGCACTGTTAGGATTGGGGAAAAAGTTACATAGTAACTTATTCGAATCCCTTTCCTTGAATCCCTAGCCTACAGGATATATATATATATATATAGCTTATTTAGCTTAATTGACTAACAGGGTTCATTCTAGGTCAGAATTGTTGGGAGAAGTGAGAAAGGGCGTGATTGCTTCCTTAAATGGTGTTCTTTAATATACTTTATCATCCGCCTCCGTGGTCGAGTGGTTAAGGTCGCTGACTTGTATACCACTGTAACCTATCATCACTGATGGTCACGGGTTCGAGCCCCGCTCAGACTGTGTCTCATTTATATGAAAAAAGTTGATATACTTTAGGGTTAAAATGCACAGTACAACCATTAAATACAACATTTGAATAGAAGGAGTGCTTTATAATGGGCCAGTGTATCTATCTATCTTACTAGACAAAATTTGTTTGAAAATCGTAGAAACTTTTTTTTTAGGGAGAAGTGGGGCCCCTAGAGGGCGAAGTCATGGTCCCTAGGGCGACATTTTCGCCCACATCGTCCTTTAGAATGATCCATGCACTGATACAGGTTTGACTGTGTGTGTGTATATATATATATACACAGTCAGCTATATATATATAGCTTATTTAACACATGATTGACATGATCACCCATATAGACAATAAAATAGTACTAACAATACAGTAAATGGAAGAAATACCAGTGTAGCATTAAATCTCTGCTTCATTAAATTATAGTGATGAGAAAAAAACATTATTATTGCCGGTCTATAAATTTTAAAAGTTTACATGTCACTGCTCCAACTAGTATATGACAATTGTAAGCTCATCCTCGTTTGCAATTTTTAAGAGGTGAAAAAAAAAGGTGCATAATTACTCCCTTAACCCATTGCACGCTTGTGGCAGATAAAATTACGTTTGCAAACAGCATAGAACTGGCAGATAAAATTAGGTTTGCAAACAGCATAGAACCGGCAGATAAAATTACGTTTGCAAACAGCATAGAACCGGCTGATAAAATTACGTTTGCAAACAGCATAGAACCGGCAGATAAAATTACGTTTGCAAACAGCATAGAACCGGCAGATAAAATTACGTTTGCAAACAGCATAGAACCAGATGAGACGGAACAGAACGTGGCGTCTGATCAGGCTCTATGCTGTTTGCTATTTGGATTGTGGACATAAAGCATTTGGCTGATAGCAAACAACATAGATCCTGATCTGGATCTATGTTGTTTGCAAATGTGATTTTATTTACTCAGCAGGCAAAGTGTTAAATGGCACTATTTAATATTTTTTAATAGAATGATTGCTTTACAATGGCCAGTGTGTATTACTGAACAAGATTTTTGTAATAAAATTGTAATAAAACAGTTTATATTTTTTATTATATTTCTTTACGGGTGAAGTGGAGCCCCCTCGTGGCGAAGTCAGGGTCCCTAGGGCGACTATTTCACCCCACCCCCCCCTTGAATGAGCCCTGTGGGTCGTGGTATAAAGTTGACATACATGTAGGTCATCCATTATATATGCCACGTGTATGTAGGTCATCCATTATATATGCCACGTGTATGTAGGTCATCCATTATATATGCCACGTGTATGTAGGTCATCCATTATATATGCCAAGTGTATGTAGGTCATCCATTATATATTCCACGTGTATGTAGGTCATCCATTATATATGCCACGTGTATGTAGGTCATCCATTATATATGCCATGTGTATGTAGGTCATACATTATCTATGCCATGTGTATGTAGGTCATCCATTATATATGCCACGTGTATAGTATGCGACTTCTGTCTGTAGCTCTTGTCTCTTGTATTTTGCAGGTCCTGCCATTGCAATGGATCCTCAGGAGGCAGCACAGGCAGTGTTTCCTTCAATGGCCCGACCCCTACAGAAGTTCCTGCGTGTCACTAGGCAGCAGCCCCGCTACACCATGGAGTCCGTCTTACAGCACCTGGCTACGTGTATAAGTCACGATCTCAGTCCGAAGGCATTCATCGAACGCTATCTATCACAAGGAGTGGTTATCATGAACAGCAAAGATTACAAGCACACTCAGAAGTGGGTGCTGATTTGTGATCAGCTGCTTACGCGGGAGATTGAACACGGAACGATATTTCAACTACGACAAAATGACGTGTCTCTGTTGTGTTCGGTTAGAAAGTTGCCTCATTTTAACATCACCGAAGAAGTCATAGAATCAAAATCAAATAAATTTGTTTTACGACTTAATTCTGAAACTTCCGTGTAGTCAAAAATACCCATGATACATCTGCGATCATTTGAAACTTGTATTGTGATACTTGTGTATAGGGATACAGAATCAAAATGAAAGAGGATTTATCAAAATGCTGGGCTCAAGCTTGAAGGAATTGTTCGAAAGCCAGAAACAAGCTTATAGGAATTATTAGGAAGCTGGGCTCAAGCTAGAATTTACATTAGCAGAATGGCTGTGGAGGATTTATCTTAATACCGATCTCAAACGTGGAGAAATTATCTTCACGCTCGGATCCTGCTACGTGGAATTATCGGAATGCCGGGTTAAAGCATGAAAGAATTATCTTAGTTGCGGTCTGAAGCTAGGTGGAATTATCTTAATGCTGGGCTCAAGCTAGGTAGAATTACCATAACACCTGGCTCAAACTTGCTGGAATTATTTTAACGCCAGACTAAAGTATGGAATCCTTGTTTAACCCTTTCAACACCACAGACCTCTAAATAGGCTTACAAAAAATGTAGATCCAGATGAGCCGGCTCGTGACGAGCCGTCTCATCAGGATCTGCACTTTTTTGCCAGTGATATGACTATTTTTAGACATAATTACCCATTTTGATGAATGAACTTGTCCAAATGTGATTTTCTGATTCATTTATTGGTTTATGAATATCATGGACCAGTCCATGTGAGTTACTTGGTGTTGAATGGGTTAAGAGGAATTATTAATCTCTACCATCCCTACTCGCCTTTTAGATGAGGTTTTTACCGCCAGATTACGGCCTCAAAGTGGCTTCCCGTCTTATAAGTGAGTGCTATTAAAAATACCAACTTTTTAAAAAAAATTTTAACTGTTTGAATGGTATCCACAGTTACGCTTTAGAAAAGAAGGCACCCTGGCACTGAACATTTCTTCAACTTGCACTGGCCAAACATGCAATTTATACATGTCTGGTGTCCATTTTATCAACCCGTCTTATATGCGAATGTATGCCAAAACGCACCGATTTCATTGACCAAAGATGGGGCGTCTTATAGGTGGGTATGGATGCTAAGCTACCAATTTGTAAAAATGAAAAAAGATTACCCTTGATGAATGCATCAGAAATTGACCAATTATTATTATATGTTGTAAGGAGAGATTGTCAATTATAAATGATGCGTAAATGAGAATGTGTATATATATATATATATGTGTGTAATATTGTTTGTAACCGTTACGTGCCCAAACTGTTTTGTTAAATTGGTGCTTTATTGATGACAGTTGTTTATAGTCGTTTGTCTCAGCGACTTCACGACTTTATTACCACAAGGTTTTTGTTATTATGTCCAGTTAATTTATGTCTCCCTATTGTCTCGCCATTGCCGTCTCTGATTTACTTTTTCCGTGTTTCATATTCATTACCCCTGGTTGGATTTTCACCAACCACTGTCGGAAGCATCTGTATGATGTCTAGTTGTGCATATTGTAACCCCGTTCCGTTGGGTGATCTTGCGTATTTACGCCATTTTGGACATTTTCATAACGCAAAGCTTCCTCTCCAAAACACCTTTTTTGCATTTTTACCAAACTTGGCATGAAGCACCAGTATGATGTCTAGTTGTGCATATTGTAATCCCGCGAATTCTTGCGGATTTACGGCCATTTGAACATTTTTATAACACAAGCTTGTGGTGCATAATACTACATACGACTTGTTATATTTAACATCCATGCTTTTATTACTCCACAGAAACAATAGTGGGTGGGGAGACGTACGTTTGAAAAGCAATCTCTAGTTACACGTAATATCACTTGTACATGCAATGCAACATTGACTAAAGTTTCTTGTATATTGTCGTACGTTTCTCATGTTAGCATACATGTGCATGTAATGATTCAGTGTCTGAGAAACCTCGAAAGTCCCAACCATTCAAGCAAGAACACTCTAGGAAGTCGTGATAGTGCAGTGGTTGCGTGTTCGCTTCATGTGCGAAAGGCCCGGAGTTTGCGCCCCACTGGAGCCGTTATGATTGTGCCCTTAGGCAAGGCAATTAAATTCCACATTGCCTCTTCTCTCTCCAGTGTAGATAACTTGCCTAGATATGTGCCAAGAATGTTAAGCTTACAGTCCACTATTTTCCATCTTATCTGTCATTCCCAGGCTTTTATCACAAGGGGTTGAAAATGTCCAAAATATCTTGTTGCCAGTAACTTTGTCCTGTTGATGGACAAATAAAGAAAATGGTCATAAAAATCTTCAATTAGTCGCCCTTGCTCATTTCTACTCACCATGGTGAACCCCGTAAGTGCAATTTTCAACTCTTGTTCACACATTGCTGGTACATAGTAGAAGTCTAATATAAAGGCAATGAACTTGGTACACATTATCATGAACATACTTAAGTGCAACAAATATAACTTTATAGGCATGCTATTTTTCTTCTCATTTATCCTAGACTGGTCGTAATTCTTCTGCTTTATCCTATACTGGTTGTAATTCTTCTGCTTTATCCTATACTGGATGTAATTCTTCTGCTTGATCCTAGACTGGTTGTAATTCTTCTGCTTTATCCTAAACTGGTTGTAATTCTTCTGCTTGATCCTAGACTGGTTGTAATTCTTCTGCTTTATCCTAAACTGGTTGTAATTCTTCTGCTTTATCCTAAACTGGTTGTAATTCTTCTGCTTTATCCTAGACTGGTTGTAATTCTTCTGCTTTATCCTAGACTGGTTGTAATTCTTCTGCTTTATCCTAAACTGGTTGTAATTCTTCTGCTTTATCCTAGACTGGTTGTAATTCTTCTGCTTTATCCTAGACTGGTTGTAATTCTTCTGCTTTATCCTATACTGGTTGTAATTCTTCTGCTTGATCCTAGACTGGTTGTAATTCTTCTGCTTTATCTTAGACTGGTTGTAATTCTTCTGCTTTATCCTATACTGGATGTAATTTTGCTACGTTATCATAGACTGGTTGTAATTATTTTGCGTTATCATGGACTATTACTGTGATTTATCCTAGACTGGTTGTAACTTTTCTGCTTTATCATGGTCCATGATTCATGGACTAATTTTTTTTTATTTATTTGCCATGAACTTGGGTGTAGTTCTTGTGATTTATCATAGACTGGTTGTAATTATTTTGCTTTATCAATTTACTAGTTGTAATTCTTATGAATGGTCCTAGACAGGTAGTTATTCTTTTGTAATAACAGCTGCTATCAACATAATGCCAGTATTTATACATTTTACATGTTTTATGTAGTTTTTTTATAACTTCAGTGTTGTGGGAGTTTTTCAAGAAATGATATATACCAAGCCATGGTTTGTTAACATTGTTTACATGGTTAGCAAAGCATTGGTAGCTACACTGAATTTGTTGAAGCAAGTTAATTTTTCAATATATACGTACAGTCGAACCCATTCATGTGAGCCATTTCTGGAACTCAAAGGGGACTCTTCATTACATTACAGGTGGGCATTAAACATATGTACATAGAAGAAAATAGGAAAACTCGACAGTTCTCAAAAGTGTTCACTTTTAGTATTTTTGTGAAAACATAAATTGTGTCATTTTCAAGAAATTTAGGCCCTCAAGGAAGGGGGGGTATTCATGCTGCACAAATATGCAAACCTGTTTGTAATGACCTTCCTTAGAATGATAAAAAAGCGTTCTCTGTTGTCTAGTGTTTTCACATTACAGGATTGCACCAGTCACTGCTTGGTGGAAGATCAGATTAATAGAGGTGTTTATAGAGAGTGGGTGTTTATAGGGAGATTAGGGAGATGGTGTTTATAGGGAGATGGTGTTTATAGGGAGATTGTGTTTATAGGGAGATGGTGTTTATAGGGAGATTGTGTTTATAAGGAGATGGTGTTTATAGGGAGATGGTGTTTATAAGGAGATGGTGTTTAACACAGATTTAGCTGTATGTGTGCAAGTCATTGTTACATAGTATGGGAATACACAGTATGTATGTATTCAATGGGAATATTTGGGGCTTCTGTCAGTTCTGTGGCAGACCTGATTTTTAGATTTTTGTTTTAAAATATGTGAAATGTTCGCAATACCGCAGGTTTTATGTGTAATTAACTTGCTAAGAAACTTTAGTACATATACTTGGTACGGTGATAAATACACCGCAAACTGTCGTACATCTAAGATGGCGATCTTGTGCATTACTATCGTGTTCACTCATTGTCCATTGATTGCTCTGTGAAGCTAAGCATTATAAACCGAAGCCAACGCATTACGCAAAGAACCTATGCATGTGCATCATATGTAGAGTACTATAGGCCTAAAGCTACAGTATCACGTCAATTATATGTAGAGTACTATAGGCCTAAAGCTACAGTATCACGTCAATTATATGTAGAGTACTATAGGCCTAAAGCTACAGTATCACGTCAATTATATGTAGAGTACTATAGGCCTAAAGCTACAGTATCACGTCAATTATATGTAGAGTACTATAGGCCTAAAGCTACAGTATCACGTCAATTATATGTAGAGTACTATAGGCCTAAAGCTACAGTATCACGTCAATTATATGTAGAGTACTATAGGCCTAAAGCTACAGTATCACGTCAATTATATGTAGAGTACTATAGGCCTAAAGCTACAGTATCACGTCAATTATTTGTTTGTGCCATGTTCAACCAGAGAAAGGGCTTCTGAATCCCTTTTTTAACATTTCTGTATTAGATAGGTGATTTGTTTGACATCATTATATGAACATATATCATTAACCCTTTGTCCCATTGAGACGTATTAATCTTATGTTACAGGAGCTTGAAGAAATTATCCATCAACCACAAAAAGGGTATTGTATCTCGGGCCTAAAATGACCCCTTATATGTATCTATACAAAGCTGGTGGTGCAACAATATATCGGTATATCGCATTGTTGCATCTGGTGAATACATACCACGATATCACACGAGCGAACTAGTCCGTATCGCAAGAGCGAGCTAGTCATATCACACGAGTGAGCTAGTCGTATCACAAGAGCGAGCTAGTCATATCACACGGTCGAGCTAGTCATATCACACGAGCGAGCTAGTCGTATCGCACGAGCGAGCTAGTCATATCACACGAGCGAGCTAGTCGTATCGCAAGAGCGAGCTAGTCATATCACACGAGCGAGCTAGTCGTATCACAAGAGCGAGCTAGTCGTATCACAAGAGCGAGCTCGTCGTATCACAAGAGCGAACTAGTTGTATCACAAGAGTGAGCTCGTATCACAAGAGCGAGCTAGTCGTATCACACGAGCGAGCTAGTCGTATCACAAGAGCGAGCTAGTCGTATCACAAGAGCGAGCTAGTCGTATCACATGAGCGAACTAGTCGTATCACAAGAGCGAGCTCGTCGTATCACAAGAGCGAACTAGTTGTATCACAAGAGTGAGCTCGTATCACAAGAGCGAGCTAGTCGTATCACACGAGCGAGCTAGTCGTATCACAAGAGCGAGCTAGTCGTATCACAAGAGCGAGCTAGTCGTATCACAAGAGCGAGCTCGTCGTATCACAAGAGCGAGCTAGTCGTATCACAAGAGCGAGCTAGTCGTATCACAAGAGCGAGCTAGTCGTATCACAAGAGCGAGCTAGTTGTATCACAAGAGCGAGCTAGTCGTATCACAAGAGCAAGCTCGTCGTATCACAAGAGCCCGCTAGTCGTATCACAAGAGCCCGCTAGTCGTATCACAAGAGCGATCTAGTTGTATCACACGAGCGAGCTAGTCGTATCACAAGAGCGAGCTAGTCGTATCACACGAGCGAACTAGTTGTATCACACGAGCGAGCTAGTCGTATCACAAGAGCGAGCTAGTCGTATCACACGAGCGAACTAGTTGTATCACACGAGCGAGCTAGTCGTATCACAAGAGCGAGCTAGTCGTATCACAAGAGCGAGCTAGTCGTATCACAAGAGCGAGCTAGTCGTATCGCAACATGGATTTTACCATATCGTTGCACCCCTATATATACTGGGGTCTTAAGCTAGAGATACAAGCCTGTTCGTGACTTATGGATAAAACTTCCAGCTCCCTTGCTAATGTATAGATGACATCATCATCGTGCATGGTTGCTATGCTACAGTATGTAGGTAACTCCTGGTTGCCATGCTACAGTATGTAGGTAACTCCTGGTTGCCATGCTACAGTATGTAGGTAACTCCTGGTTGCCATGCTACAGTATGTAGGTAACTCCTGGTTGCCATCCTACAGTATGTAGGTAACGCCTGGTTGCCATGCTACAGTATGTAGGTAACTCCTGGTTGCCATCCTACAATATGTAAGTAACTCCTGGTTGCCATGCTACAGTATGTAGGTAACTCCTGGTTGCCATGCTACAGTATGTAGGTAACTCCTGGTTGCCATCCTACAGTATGTAGGTAACTCCTGGTTGCCATGCTACAGTATGTAGGTAACTCCTGGTTGCCATCCTACAGTATGTAGGTAACTCCTGGTTGCCATGCTACAGTATGTAGGTAACGCCTGGTTGTCATGAGACAATATTAGTGCATTGTACATCAACAAGTTATTCACATACTGGAGCAAACCAGTCGTAAAATTTGTACATAATTAACTCAAATTGAGTAAAATTGTTCTTGTTATGTTTTCCTCAAAACTTTACATTTTTTAAATTTGAAGACGTTTGTACAGATGGGTGTATCAGTTGTTGATCAGTACGTGTGTGTATTATTGATTTAAGTCGACACATCTTATATAGATATGGACTCGTCTTGGGTTAGCATTTTTGGGAGAAGTGGGAAACTGTCGTTAAATAAAATGATTTAGTAAATTTCAACCAGATTGGGTTAAATACACAATACAACCAACCAGCACAACATTTTGAATAGCAGTGCTTTATAACGGTCAGTGTAGCTTATGGGAAAATAATTTGTTTGAAAAGTGTAAACAAACATATATTTTGTGGGATCCCCATTACTTATTTGTTATCTCAGATGTAAAGTTTAGAGTAAAACATGCCCTATTTGATTTTAGTGTCTCACATTTTGAATTTAGTGTAAAACATAACATCATAATGTTATTTAAAATCTCAGTATTCAGTTCTGACCAAATATTTTGTATGCAAAAGACATTTCTTGTAAAGTACAGCAACTGTTGCAATGACTTTTTGTAGATCGTTTTTTCTTTTGTAAATTATTTTTGTCATTAAACTTTTGTAGAACATTGGTATGTTTATATCTTGAAATGGCAGTTTCTTACAGAGGTTGGTGCACCCAAGTACTGGTTAACTGCTGGAACCTGCCCAGGAAAGGTGTTGTTAGGTAAACTGCCCACCGGCGATATAGCCCAATATGGTGCTGATGCAGGCGTAAAACCCGAAATATAACATAACATCTTGAAATGGGTATACATGTAACTGTATGTATTACTGATGTTGTATAGCCAGGTAAACCACCTTTAGTGGACTGAGTTCACTGCCCTTCATTCAAGGCTTACCAGACTTGGGATTCATCAGATGAGGAAGACGTCCTGTTGACATACAGAAAGTCGGTGGTTCTACATGGTGCTCAACCAGGTACCGATGTCTTGTTGGACACCCAGGTACCGATGTCTTGTTGGACACCCAGGTACCGATGTCTTGTTGGACACCCAGGTACCGATGTCTTGTTGGACACCCAGGTACCGATGTCTTGTTGGACACCCAGGTACCGATGTCTTGTTGGACACCCAGGTACCGATGTCTTGTTGGACACCCAGGTACCGATGTCTTGTTGGACACCCAGGTACCGATGTCTTGTTGGACACCCAGGTACCGATGTCTTGTTGGACACCCAGGTACCGATGTCGTGTTGGACACCCAGGTACCGATGTCTTGTTGGACACCCAGGTACCGATGTCGTGTTGGACACCCAGGTACCGATGTCTTGTTGGACACCCAGGTACCGATGTCTTGTTGGACACCCAGGTACCGATGTCTTGTTGGACACCCAGGTACCGATGTCTTGTTGGACACCCAGGTACCGCTGTCTTGTTGGACACCCAGGTACCGATGTCTTGTTGGACACCCAGGTACCGATGTCGTGTTGGACACCCAGGTACCGATGTCTTGTTGGACACCCAGGTACCGATGTCTTGTTGGACACCCAGGGTGTTCTGCTCTTTATCCATTCCCCACATAGGAGCACCACTTGATGTCCTCTAAGGGCCTCCTTGGTTGAGGTCGTTGACTTTAAATCACTTGCCACTCATTGCTGTAGGTTCGGACACCGCTGGTTGTGTCGAATTCCTTCATGTGAGGAAGCGATCCAGCTGGCTTGTGGAAGGTCAGCAGTTCTACCTGGGTTCCCGTCCATGCCTGAAATGCTGCTCGGGAGGGGTATCGTCCAGGGTCTTCCAGCACCACCAAGAGCTGGAGAGTTGCAAGATGTCCTAGGCTGTCGGGGGGGGGGGACTTTAAACACCAAAAACAAACAAACAATAGAAATACTGCATACACGACACATTAGTAATCAAATTCCCTGACCGTGAAAAAAAAAATCATCCGTGACCATGGGAACACTGTTAAAATGACCCCATATATGTAGCTGGTGGTGCAACAATATATCGGTATATTGTATTGTTGCATTTGGTGAATACATATCACACGAGCGAGCTAGTCCGTATCACAAGAGCGAGCTATTCGTATCGCACGGAGCGGGAGGTCGAAGGTTCGACTCTCGTTGGCAAGCCGCCGGCTAGTTAAATAATGGTTACAGATTGCCTGGCTTGGCCTTCAAGGATAGGATTCGGAAAGTACTGAAAAAGGTGTCTCATAAGACAGTAATGGCTGGCTGGCCTTTCAATAGGGGTGACACTATAATAAACAAACACTACTTTTTTACATGGACATAGAGAGAGATAGTATCTGCCTTTAGACAAGGTTGGAGCATACAGAGCGAATTCATTGCCAGTTAGAATATTCATGTATGCAGACACAGAAAATGCTCTGACATGAATTCCAATGTCTTATCAGGGATCATTTTAGAGGGCAATGTGTGCAAAATTGTCGCCCTAGGGACCCTGACTTCGCCCTAAAAAATATAATTGTTTTCAAACACAATTTTGTCTAGTAAGATACACTGGCCCATTATAAAGCACTCCTTCTATTCAAATGTTGTATTTAATGGTTGTGCATTTTAACCCTATTTTGCAGAAGTATATTAACCCTTTCAACACCACAGACCTCTAAATAGGCTTACAAAAAGTGTAGATCCAGATGAGCCGGCTCGTGACGAGCCGTCTCATCAGGATCTGCACTTTTTGCCAGTGATATGACTATTTTTAGACATAATTACCCATTTTGATAAATGAACTTGTCCAAATGTGATTTTCTGATTCATTTATTGGTTTATGAATATCATGGACCAGTCCATGTGAGTTACTTGGTGTTGAATGGGTTAAAGAACACTATTTAAGGAAGCGATCACGCGCTTTCTCACTTCTCCCAAATATTCTGACCTAGAATGAACCCTGCTTATTAGCCAATTTCTTTTTTTTATGCGTATATCAGAAATTGTGATGAACTTAGGGACAGTGCAAATGATGAAATAGCATGACAAACAGCAATAGCATTCCCAAGTGAGAACACGTCACACTATCTGTAAAACTATGATTGGCATGAGAAGATTGTAATGTATCGAGGCCTTCATACGCGTAATTATAAACCACAAATTGGACTTGATTTATTAAACCCTGATGACTTATGGTATTAGTGAACATTGATGACTACCTGATTACTAGTAGTTGTGCCATTCTGTGCACTGGTACGAGATGGTACAATTACGATACACAACCCACCGTGTCACATCTGCCGCATGTAGCACAAGGGAAAAGCTGCTTGTTTTCGCTAACCCAAATGACTGCTGACCCTAATAGGACACGAGGGCTGCGCTATTGCGGGACATAAATTATTAACCCATGTCATTAGGAATGGGAGTTGTTGTTTAATGGCTGCGTATGTGGACAGGATAACTCCAAAAATGGTTTGGTGTATTTGCTGAAACTGTGGATATATATAGAGGGTTAGTCTAGAAGAGAGTGATTCGATTTCGGATGAATCGGTCAAGGGCTGTGGTCAGGGCAGTCAGCGAAGTGGCCACTCGCGTCGACTTCTATGCAATGCCATGTTGTCTTGTAACTCGAAAACGAGGCAAAATAGACACAAACTTGTAGCGACATTTCAAATAAGCCATATCCTGTGACATTGAGGTTGACATTTCAAGGTCATATTAAAAATTAAATCAATCGATCGTTCTTGTGAGATTTTGCTATCCTCTAGTTTTCAAGTTAATGATGGTCTAGTTTGTAAATGTTACAGAAACAAGCATTTTCAGCAAGTAACTTCTAAGTCTTCTATTTTATCATTTTAATATTGTGTGATGACTGATATTGACAGTTTCCATGCAAAACACTTATTGAACTAGAGAATAGCAACTGAGGAGATGCAGACTGGGATTTGACACAAAAACAAATGCTTCATTTCACATGACCTTGATTTAACCTTGAAAGGTCACGTGATGTGGCTTATGTGAACTGTTCTCAGACAATATATTGTAACAGAGGGATTAGTTTATACAAATTTATTTTAGCTCGATTGCGAAACAAGTTCTTTCAACTTATATTAATCACTCTCGAGACCTCATTCCTGATGGAATCCAGCGCCACGAGGGAATGAGAAGAGGCAACGTGGAATTTAAATGCCTTGCCTAAGGGCACAATCGTAACGTCTCCAGCGGGGTTCGAACTCCGGACCTTTCACACCTGAAGCGAACGCGCATCCACTGCACTATCACGACTTCCACTGAGGGATTGTTTGAGGCTTGCCAAGACAACAATGGTGGTGCTCTTACACAGCACATTTCATCTTCTCTCCCTCATGGCAACAGAGTTTTCATCAATATTGAGGTCTCAAGACCAACTTTAGACAAAAGATATAAAAACCTGTTCCGTAATCGAGATACAGTAAATTTGTATAAACTAACATTTTTATTCATAATTGATGTCTGAGCTACCCCAAGTAAAAAATGTTGTCAGTTTGTCACCTGAAACAGACCATCATAGAAAGTGCAAAGACAAAACAATCTGTCATTCATGACAAATCTATGACCACCAACCAGACTAACTATTATTGCACGTGTCAAAATCAATTAACATCACCAATTGAAATATTTCTTATTTATCAGCAGTACAATTGAACGATTTCCAATTGTGTTTACTAAATACAATGATACAGACACTCTGGGACAATGTAATCGATTCGCCGTACACATCTCTACTGCTGTATTATATTTCTCATCACCATTTCATTATGCACTCGGTCGAGTTCATTCTTACTTTGCACTTGACCGAGTTCATTCTTGTCATTTGTATTGGCCACGTAATCTACATTGCCGAAATAGCTTCAATAGTGGAGGCAAGAGGTATCGAGGATCTTGCTGACACAGACTAATCTATCTTCAGGTGAACAAGTTGGCTACCAATAAGTGGTGCTTCTGCGAGACATAGAATCACTCAACAGATATGTGTCATGGACGCTGTGTATTATTTATATAAAGGAGAGCCCAGGCCCCATCTACAATTACTTTGTGAACACTCGAGCTGCACCATGCTTGATCAATCTTGCGTATTCTATGTATGGCCATCAGATATCGGACAACATAGATAATGGGTCAAAATGTCCCTGTATTATTTACAAGATCCATGCCCCTGTATTATTTACAATATCCATGCCCCTGTAGTATTTACAATATAACCATGTCCCTGTATTATTTACAAGATCCATGCCCCTGTATTATTTACAAGATCCATGTCCCTGTATTATTTACAAGGTCCATGTCCCTGTATTATTTTCAAGAACCATGTCCCTGTAGTATTTACAATATATCCATGACCCTGTATTATTTACAAGAACCATGTCCCTGTATTATTTACAAGATCCATGCCCCTGTATATTTTACAAGCACCACGTCCCTGTATTATTTACAAGAACCATAACCCTGCATCATTTACAAGAACCATAACACTGCATTAGTTACAAGAACCATATCGTGTGCTGACCTTGTTTAACATGGAAGGTCATGGTCACAGATGAGCAAGCCAACATACTAAAATAAGCAAATTACAAATATAGATAATTGGATATATTTACAGGAACACAAATTAGGTCCTAGTTTGACCTAAGAAATACTTTGCAATAAAGTTCATAACTGGCCATTCATTCCCTCAATAGCTATGGCATTATTCACGAGGATTCCAAAGACTTCACGAGGGTTCCAAAGACTTCACGAGGATTCCAAAGACTTCACGAGGATTCCAAAGACAAGGTAACACATGTGTAGTTTCATCATACATTATAATATTGCACATATATATTTAATCATGGAATATAACCCTGTATCAATACATCATATAAATGTATTGTATTGAGAACATGGTGCTTACAGTGACTACACCACCGACTATATCAAATGAGGAGATTTTGAGAACAAGCCTAATATTAAAATTCTGCATAAAAATCAGACATGCAGATGAAATAAAACGTCACCCACTGTTCAACAATAACAATACATGTAACAGCCTTTTTAAATCAAATTAAAACATTTTGGTTAATTTTCATTTAGGAAATAATATTTGTCTTGCCGTTAAAACACGGGATTGTCGTGTTGATGCGTAGGAATTAACCACTTAGGCCGCCTACGCATCCAGAACGACAAACCCGTGTGTTATTCGCCGATAAAGAATGGCAAGACAAATATT
Organism: Archivesica marissinica; assembly: GCA_014843695.1. Classification (NCBI taxonomy): domain Eukaryota; kingdom Metazoa; phylum Mollusca; class Bivalvia; order Venerida; family Vesicomyidae; genus Archivesica; species Archivesica marissinica. The sequence continues at coordinate 73,255,057 of CM026386.1, read as the reverse complement.
TCCTTCTAACATGACCCGATGTAATACTACGAACAAATAAATATGTGTGTTATTGTGTCGGCGGAACTACATTATCCATAAAATAGACCGGCTCTAACCGCTATTTATTGCAGATTTAAGCAAAATATTGAGTCATGTTAAATTGGTGTTGTAACTACAATGATTATAAATAAACACATGTTTCTAATGAGTAAGGTACACAATACATTGATAAACATCGACTCGTTTCTAATGAGTAAGGTACACAATACATTGATAAACATCGTCTCGTTTCTAATGAGTAAGGTACACAACACATTGATAAACATCGACTCGTTTCTAATGAGTAAGGTACACAATACATCGACTCGTATCGAGTACTTCTTGTTTTATTTCACAAACTGGAAGAGCCGAGAACCAACTCCAAAATGGTTTGGCTAAAATACAGATTACGAAACTTAAAGCGGTAAAAAATACGCAGCAAGCAAAATATATGTTATAACGTATAAATAGCATTGCTGCTACACATTCTTCGGGGGGAAAAAAGAATAAATTGAACAATTTCTTTCATCAGTATATATGGTATTTGGTGTTTATGTGGCAGTTTACACATTCTCAAAAGTGAAAGTAGAAATTCCAAGAAAGTTAGCCGAGATTCTGGAGGAGACATTTGTTTATTGGATTCTACTATACAGTGATACTGTTGCTTAGAAATAATTTAATTCAGATTAGTTTGCATATAATATACATGTACATGTATAATGATAAATCTGTACCGTGTTCCTTGATGTGCACATTTCATGCATGGGTTTGGTATAGGATGTATACAACATTTGTTTATTTAGTTGAATTTTGTTACCGTGGCGTTACCTTGCTGGTCGAAACTAAATGAAGGTATGTGACACTATAAATATAATGAAATCGCAGCATTCTGATAAAATATTCATAAAATAGCATAAAGTACACGGAAAACCTAACTGCCATTTAGTAAATGGCTATAGCTATACACTACTACTGCCAATTAAGTAGAATACAAGATAAATAATTGTGTAAAGTATCAGATAGGTAATTGTGTAAAGTGCCAGATAGGTAATTGTGTAAAGTACCAGATAGGTAATTGTGTAAAGTACCAGATAGGTAATTGTGTAAAGTGCCAAATAGGTAATTGTGTAAAGTGCCAAATAGGTAATTGTGTAAAGTACCAGATAGGTAATTGTGTAAAGTACCAGATAGGTAATTGTGTAAAGTGCCAAATAGGTAATTGTGTAAAGTACCAGATAGGTAATTGTGTAAAGTACCAGATAGGTAATTGTGTAAAGTGCCAGATAAGTAATTTTGTAACGCACTAGATAAGTAATTTTGTAACGCACTAGATAAGTAATTTTGTAATGCACTAGATAAGTAATTTTGTAACGCACTAGATAAGTAATTTTGTAAATTTGCAAAATACTGAGAAAGTTTTGTAAGGTACCATGTTAGTAATTTTGCACAGTACCAGGTAGATCATTTTGTTGCGTTGTGAGAATTCTCCATAATACTAAAACAAATGACTGCTGGTTGCCAAGATAATAATTATCAGGGCTTCTAAAATGTTCATCACCCCACCACTACCCCACCACTACCCCATCACTACCCCACCACTACCCCACCACTACCCCACCACTACCCCACGGGCAATTTGATACAATGACGGTTTATTGTGCGCAGTCCAGATGTGCAATCTCGGGGTTCAAGCATGTTTTGAAAGTGTTAGAACCGATTTCTGATGCTATTGAAACAAACTTTAGTTGTTTGTTTTTAGAATCGGTCAACCGAGAAAACTCTTGGTCACTTGGACAGTTTAACAAGCCCCAATAGCTATATAAAAAATCAAACAAATTCACTTCCAAACTTGTGATCGAGATGAAATACTGCACTATTACAGTACTGTTGTATAATGTTAATTCAGACTGAAAGACTCTATGCATTTTTCATTCTTCAGTTGAAAAAATAATACCGTAATTCATATGCAAATTTATCCTCGTGTTAAGTTTAGTAAACCACCATTTACAGAGATATCGGTGATTTTGTTAAAAAATATCCATAAAGGGAGGTAATTTACAAATGGTAATTTCACAAAAGCAAGTTAATTTGTGGGCATATTTTCCAAATGTTTTTACCGTAATAAATTACTATTGAATAGTGTAGGTGAGTATACGACAATAATCACAATATCTAATCAATTGGTTCCTTACAATACCTGTGTTTTACGTTTATTTATCGTCGCTACCGGTTGCCCATATGAGTGACGCCTCCTGAAGAGATTAGTAATTTTAGATTTTGGAGGATAGTGCAATGATACAGACAGAGACCCATTCCAGAGTTTCCTCTGGTTCTTTTACATGCACGGTGTACAGCACCGACACAAGACCTCAGTTTAACGTCCCATCTGATAGACTGTTAATAATACCCGTGTTAGGTTAATCGTATTGTATTTGCTATTTCACATTTACATTACATCATGACAAAGCAACGAAAAACCCAGGTCTCGCAGGTTTGATCCCCCGTCTGACCCTAATAAAATTAACAGTCTTTCAGATGGGACGTTAAACCGAGGTCTCGTATTGGTGATATACACCGAGCACGTAAAAGAACCAGAGGAGACTCTGGAATGAGTCTCTTTTCTGTATCATTGCACTATCCTCCAAAAATCTAAAATGACTAATCTCTTCAGGAGGCGTCGCTCATATGGGTAACCGGTGGCGACGATAAATAAACACACAGAAAAACCAAAATGGGTTGGGTAACAAGTTCTAACAACATTAGTAAACTGCCCTCCCCAATACCTGTGTGTGCAGCACATTCTAAGTGAACACAATTAGGGCTTTAAGGTATACTAGACGCATGTTACAAAATTGAGAGATTCCGGTATTAAACACTACGTACGGTACACCGAGTGTGATATGCTAACAAAAGTTCTTTATGTCGTTACACACGGAAAAACACCAAAATATATATAAGCACCGAAACAGATCAAAATGCTTTGTGTGGTAAAATGACACAAATAAAACGGTCCCCCGTTAACACCATCTGTTGAGTTTTACTTCTTGAAATAGAACAGAGACAATATTTGATGTGAACGTATAAAAAAGGAAATAAAACAAAAAAACAGCAACTAAGATTTTGTAGTTAATTAAAACTAATGTCTCCATCCCGCCGCATTCATTCGGAACACGGTAATGATATATGAACAGTAAAGTTGTGTCGCTATGTTGTGTCGTTAACCGACGGGGATGACAAAGGTAGGACAACTGCAGAGTTGTGTACGACAGGAAAGATGAGGAGGACTGTGGAAATGTCATGGGAGAACTAGACTTGGTGTTCATTTAAATATTCCAAGTAATGTTCAAACTGGCCAGCAGTTAGTAGTACTAGCCGGGACTGAATTTCTTTAGAATCTTCATGGGCGATAACTACATGAACAAGACCACCGCACCAAGGGTGCCTCCACACGACGATGGACTGCTCTTAAGTCGTGGTTCAGTAAACTGAAGATTGTTTTTTATGCTTTCAAACTAATTGCCAAATTTCAAGTCAGCCGACCGGAAAGATGATAGCTTAGTCTCGCTTTTCAAAGTGTTGTTTGCTTTTGTAGTTAACCCTTTCAACACCACAGACCTCTAAATAGGCTTACAAAAAGTGTAGATCCAGATGAGCCGGCTCGTGACGAGCCGTCTCATCAGGATCTGCACTTTTTGCCAGTGATATGACTATTTTTAGACATAATTACCCATTTTGATAAATGAACTTGTCCAAATGTGATTTTCTGATTCATTTATTGGTTTATGAATATCATGGACCAGTCCATGTGAGTTACTTGGTGTTGAAAGAGTTAAAAGTTGCACCAACAGCTTAGGTCATACGGCAACTCTCCAGCTATTATTGGTGGAGGAAGACCCCGGCTGCATCTTCTGGCACACGGGTATAACCTCCCAAGTGGGATTTGAACCTACAGCAGTGAGGGGTAAGTGATTTTAAGTCAACAAACTTAACCACTCGGCCACCTCCACTAAAGTGGACGGGACAAAAATTAACTGAGCGGACGTTACAATGGTGTACACAAGCAGACTTGGCAAGCACTGTAATGTCATGACAAGTGATTTCCTAGAAGCAGTCCAGGCAAGCTGTGTTCTTCCAAGGGCAATTAACTCTGCCTATAGTCAAGCAGTAAGAACATGACGGAGCATATCTAGAGTACTGATCATTCCATTCAAGCCCCGATAAACCTTGACAGACAGACGGATGGATGGACAGAAAGTACAAAATCAACATGGCTCCTGGAAGACATAATTCTTGTAACTGGCCGACATAAGATAAATAGTACAACTGTACAGGACTTTCTTGTTGACTTTCAGCACCCAATATTTTCCCCCATCCCTACCCACCCGCACCCAACCCCCACCAAACAGCATCCCTACCCCCACCAGCACCCTACCCCACCAAACAGCATCCCTACCCCACCAAACAGCATCCCTACCCCCACCAGCACCCTACCCCACCAAACAGCATCCCTACCCCCACCAGCACCCTACCCCACCAAACAGCATCCCTACCCCCACCAGCATCCCTACACCACCAAACATCAACCCAACCCCACCAGCATCCCTACACCACCAGATCCTACACCACAGCACCCCTACCCTCACCAGCATCCCTACCCCACCAGCATCCCTACACCACCAAACATCAACCCAACCCCCACCAGCATCCCTACACCACCAGCACCCCTACCCTCACCAGCATCCCTACCCCCACCAGCATCCCTACCCTCACCAGCATCCTTACCCTCACCAGCATCCCCACCAAACAGCATCCCTACCCCACCAAACATCAACCCTACCCCCACCCCCTCATGGTTTTCCTCAGTTATTTGGAAATAGCATGATCCACTTGAAGCCCTACTCCAAATGATATAGTATCTAGTGTTGTATGGTAAGTTCTCCACCCACCCACCATATCTCTCATCTGCACCATCATATAAAAGCCTTACTAGATAAAGGCCATTGAATCACATAACAATATACATGTATTGGTATAAATACATCTTGCATCAAACAGGAACTGCCAGATTCCTGTGATTACAACAAACACTACACCTACTATGACTAGAAAAACCACGTTTACAATATTCACAAGTATCATCATGTACACAAACACACGCCAGCGTACAATCTACACAAACGCAATAGGTTGTTCTCAATAAATTGAAAAAAAATAACTATTTCACTGTAATCAATTTTCATTAAAATATGCAGTGAGAACAGGTTTGAACAAAACTGAGACAAAAATAAACTAAACTCGAGCACACAGACTTTTTGACAACTTGACCTTGCCCCCGAGGTTATAACACTCTTCTCCAATTTCAAACTCAGTCTCAAGCTTCTGGTTGGTTCTGCTGGGTGTAAAACTCAGACTCAACCAATCAAATTACTTGAGTTTGAGAATAGTTTTATAACCTTGGGCACTTGTCTTATTTTTTGTAGAAATGGGATTATGAAAACTAATAAGGTTTTCATCAAAATGCTGACTGCACACAAATTGGATCCATAATAACATCCAGATTCCAGTGACATAAATTTGTATTAACCCATTCAACCCCAAATAACTGACATGGATTGGTGCATGATATTTTCAGACCAATAAATTAATAAGAAAAATTACCTTTGGACCAGTTCATTTATCAAAATGGGTAATTTTATCTAAAAATAGTAATAATTATTACTGGCAAAAAAGTGCAGATCCTGATGAGACGGCTCGTCACGAGCCGGCTCATCTGGATCTACACTTTTCATAAGCCTATTTAGAGGCCTGTGGGGTTGAAAGGGTTAATATCTACTGCAGGGGCAGTTCAGTGGTCAGGCTGAGTCTAGAGGGCGACTGGGGTGAAATAAAAAAAGCTTAAACTTCATTTATTTTACAACGATTGCGAAGAAAGTTTTAACAACTTATATTAATCACTCTCGTTGGCGCGGATGAAAGCGTATATGTGGTCATTCGTGTGGGAGGAAACCGGAGTAAAACCCACCTGTCCGATCTCACATACTTCCCGGGTGAAATAGTTGCCCTAGGGACCCAGACTTTGCCCCCTGGGGACCATACTTCTCCTTAAAAAACATTTCATTTTACAATTTTCATACAAAATATTGTCCAGTAAGATACACTGGCCCATTATAACACACTCCCTTCTATTCAAAATTGTCAAATTGTGACTTTTAATCTCATTTTGTTGAAATTTGTTAAATAACACAATTTTAAGGGTGAAATCGTGCCGCTGTCTCACATCCCCTAAAATGATGACCTTGAATGAGCCCTAGACCCAGTGTTGGACAGACTACGAATCCAAGGGTTGAGAGTTTGATCACCGATCCCCATCCAGATGGTACTATAAACAGGTCCCATGTATCGGCGTTATCCACCGGGCAGGTAAAAGAACCAGGGATCATTCTAGACCTAGAATGACCCCTGATGCCTCTGCAACTGAGATGTAATCTGTACCTTTTATGTGAATATTTATTTTACTGTGTCATAGTGCTTTTTGGTAATATTTAATTACTTAGAATAATGAATGAAATAAAGCAACATTCCTATGAACTTTAAACTATTGTCACATATTTCTAAGTAAAATATTTAGTGTAACTTTCGTACTTGTGAATCTATCTAGTGTTTCTCCACAAATATCATTACTTTGGGAAAAAAAGAATAAATCATTACAAAATATTTACCACATTTGTTGAGAAACCGGGCAATTGAATTTTGAAAGTATTTTAACATAAATGCGAAAATTAACCGATTTATTCAAGTACAACTTAGCAATTGAAAAGATTAATCTCGTCTGTGATCCCTCTAAATTTACACTCCCACTAAAACTGAGCCAATAACTAAACAGTTTGCGTGTAGATACTTTAAAAGTTGTACACATAAAAGTAAACATATTGAATGGGTTACTTTCCTAAAAACTTCCTCTACAACAATTATTCAACAACAAATCATCCAGCAGTCATAAACACAAACATTTTACAGAAATATTTCCACACCTATTTAGCACCATAGAAAGGTTTAGGTCCCATCCTAACAGAACTGTGTTTAATGCTAGCATCAACAACTTTAAACGGTCCCTCTGTATGATGGATAGTCTCTCTGCTAGGCAGTTCCATACTATGTCTAACATTTGTCGGTGACCTATTTACAACACTGTTTGGCGAAACGCTCCGAACTCTAGACCGCAACTTCACTTGGGTCGGAGACGGATTTTTTGCGTCTTTACCGAGATTTTCAATTTTTTCCTCAAAAATGTTTGTTAATTCTTTTATACTTCCTCTCCGTTTTTTCTTCTCGGCTTTGTCTTTATCACATTTTTCATGCTTCTTCTGTCCATTACTTTGACTGAATACAACTTGCTTGTGGTGGTCTTGTTTATCACCATCTTTACTATATTTCATTGCATGATCACTTTCTGTAGAACTCCAACTATGCCTCACGTTTTTTGGAGAACCACTAAATCGTCTGTAAGGCGTATCGCCTTTTGAATCATCTTTAGAAAAACTACTTTGTCTGAACACGGGTATTTTTGATGCAGTTTCACTTCTTGTAGCTGTTGGTGAACCACCATGCCGTGGCATCACAGGGGGTGGCCCTTCTTTGACTCTGGCAAGTTTTGGAGAAATTTCAGTAGAATACCTCTGCCCTTTTGGCGAGCCACTATGTGGGAGATGATTTGGTGAACCTTCCTCTGATGATATGTAAGACTGCCTTTGTCCTTTTGGTGATCCATCATATCGTGGTTTTGGAGAACTTTCCGTTCTAGTGGATTTCACAGGCATTTTAACATTATCTACATCACTGAGAGAGGATTCGCTGGGTGTTCGCGTTTTTGAGGTTGTTCTACATAGTGGAGGTTTACCTTGCAGAGTTGGTATGGCTCTAGCAGCAGATGACATATTGGGACTCCTTTGGTTTGTTTCAATGTTCTCAGTTACAAGTTGACTTTGACTAGCAGAAGCAACACATGTGGGACTTAGACACACAGTTCCAGCATCAGGTGTAGCTTTACTTTCATCAAGTGAAACCTTTCGCACTGTCTGTGGATTTCCAAACACTTCGGCTTTTCCATCTTTACCATCATACTCGAGTGATTCGTGCATTTGTCTTATTGATGACACTATGTTTTTCTCCGGTGGTGTAATAGTCCTTTTTTTACCACCTTCTTCATCTTCGGTGGGAGAGGTGGGGACTGCATCTTTTTCGAACTTTTCACACAAAGTTAAAAGCTTACTGGACCTATGAGCTTTACTAAATCGAATATCTTCCGACTGATCATGTCCAATATCCATTAAATCTTCATGGAAACCAGACAAATTATTCTCCTTATCTCCAACCCCTCTTTCCCGATTAACTGTCATTAAAGTTTCATCAAATGAGCTCCTCGGAGGAAGTTCAAAACTAAACACACTATTATCTCTGGTTTCCCCGTTAACATTTCCCTGCTCATTTGTCGGCATATGTCCGAAACTCAGAAAATCCCTTCTCTGGAAGTACTTTGAGCCTGCAGCATAGAAGCTGGTCTCTGGTGTAACCTCACTAGGATCAACAAAAACGTCGTCTTCAGAGCCCGAATTTTCACCATTATCCGAGTCTCCTAATTCAGTTACGTGCAAATTGGTTGGTTTATACTGTTTTTCCATCCCACCAGATTTTTTAAAGCATGGCTTATTATCCATCACTAATTTTTCTTCTCCTCTTTCTGAACATATATTAGCATCAGCAGCTGAATAAGATCTTGCTGGATCAGATCTCTTTTTTACTTCATTATTTCCATTTTTACCAAGAAGTTTCGGATATTCCCAAGTAATTAAAAGTCCACTTGTCTTGCCCTGCATTGACCGTGACTTATCAGGTGGAGGTTTTGAGAACACTAATGTAGACTTGCACATTTCAATCATTTCTAATGGTGGTGGAGCAAGATCACCGGGTAAACTTAAACTGTTTACCATAGGACTGTAGTAATGCCAGGAGTCAAAGTTCTGGGGATAGGAGAAGCTAGTGCTCATCAGATCTACTTGAGATGATGTCGATGATGACATGGAATCCTGCATCACCGGAGCTGGAGTGTCCATCACGACCACCGAGTCTGCAGATATCGCCACAAGATGCTCTAGTCCTGGAGAACGCTCCGGTATACGTGAACCAGACACATTAACAAAACTTTCATTCTGTAATCTAGAATTGGGATCATGAATTCTTTTAGCAGGTTCACAAACCTCGACATGCTGTGGCAGGAAGTCATGCAGACTGGCCATGTTCCGCTCAAGGTCATCATTAACTGCATTTTGAAATTCTTCCTCTGTGTTATCGATTGGTTGATGGCTCCCTGAAGTAACGGGTGTCAGCTGACTTAGCACCATTGGAGTGGCAATCATAACTGGTCCTTCAGAGATAATCTGTAAGTGTATCTCGGGTAAATTCACTAAACCCACGTCCGAAGGAATCTCAATAGACGATTCCATGTCAAAACCAGACAATGGATTTGTGTCGAAGAAAGAGCATTGTTGAAGGCGTGGAGAGGCCATGTTAGGGAAAGGAGCCATAACATCATCCAGTGGGGACAAAATACCAGCATGTTCTTTCATTTGTTCTTGCATCATTTCTTTCATTTCGTTCGACATGTTTTGATGGGATACCAATCCTAGACAGCTCTCATTTACATCCATCTCTTCCAACATTTGGGGAAGAAGGGTTCCAATACTCGACTGGCTGCCAGTTTGTTCCAGACTGTTGGACTGGTTTGCTTCGTGGTAAGGGAATTCGGCTGATTGGCTACTATCTGATCTCATAAGAACTGATGATTGGTTACTATGATGGGATCTACCAAATCCACCTCTGAATTCCGATTGGCTCCTTTCATTTGATGACCTTGACACATATGACCCTTGACCTGGCGACAAAACATTTGACCTGCTTGACCTGCACTCTGCATCAGATTCCTCAAACGATGAACCAAGACTTGTAACTCTCACAGACTTTTTGTAAGAAGAATCAAAGGATGTCTGACTGGTAAGAACTGGCGTGGTGTTAGATTTCCTCAGGACACCAGATCTATCAGTGGTTATACCAGCTGTTCCAAAACCTGTGGTTGATTCGTACGATGAGCCATGATACAGGCCAGACATTGAAGAACTTGATTCAAAACTACTCGAATGTTCCAATAACCCACCGGGTGAGGTAACTGCAGAAACTGGAGACTGTGGTAACGATGAAGCTGTCGAAACATTTTGACAGCGGAGAAACGTTGGTCGTTCTGTTGTATGCTCTTCATTTCTCGAGGACTTCTGTTGCAGTACAAACGCTTCATGTTCAGGAACATTATCATAAGTTTCCATTTCAGCATTTTTTGCCTTACTGGCATATTTATCCGCTTTCCCTCCATTTGGCACTCCTTTCCGCTTAATCGACGGTCTTTCTAATATAACTGTATCAGTATCTGTTCCAACTTCAGGTTCAGTTTGAGAAGACAACTGCTCAGTTGAATCTGAAGCATTCCCAGAAAGGCGAATGGAATCGCCCGTCGGAGCAAGACATTTCTTCCAGTTGTCATTGAAGACTGCCATGTCAATTTCATTAAAGCTGTCATTCAAACCGGCCAAGTCTTCCCAGCGAGGCTGTTTGTGTTCTGGTGACATAGGACTCGACACTAAGCTACTGCTTTTACGCTGGTCAAGCTTTGGTATAGGAGGAGTAAAATTTCGTCTGTCACAGTGTGGACTTTCGGACGTTTTCTTTACAGATCTTGGGCTTTGATTATATTTCTTGAACTCAATTTGAGGGCTTGAGGCTCCGTATTGCAGACCTTTCTGTTTGGTGCCTGTCTGAGAACTTGCTTCCTCACTGTTGAAAGATTGGACATATTTTTGCTGGGATCGCGGACTGCTTTCTACACTGCTAAACGACTGGTTATGTCTTTGTCTTGGACTGGCATCTGAACTACTGGTAGACTGGTTTAATTTTTGTCTAGACTGCGGACTGCCTTCTGAACTACTGAAAGACTGGTTTAATTTTTGACGGGAAGGTGGGCTGGCTTCTACACTGCTGAAAGACTGGTTTAACTTCTGTCTTGAATGAGGACTCCCATCAGAACTGCTGAAAGACTGGTTCTGTTTTTGGCGGGATGGTGGACTTGTTTCTACACTGCTGAAAGACTGGTTCTGTTTTTGTCTTGAATGAGGACTTCCCTCTGAACTGCTATAAGACTGGTTTAGTTTCTGTCTCATTGTTGGACTAACATCAGCACTACCTCGTAGTTTACCTCTCTGCTTTGACTGCGGGCTGCTGTCAAGGCTCGTCAGTGATTGGCTGTGTTTCTGTCTGGATTGGGGACTCGCTTCCAAACTGCTCAAACTTTGGTTGCGCGGTGGTCGTGACGCTAAGGGGCTGGTCTCTGGGCTTCCAAAGCTTCTGTTATGAAGCTGACTCCTAAGGGAACCAGGGCTAGCATCTGGACTCGTCAGACTGGATCTGCTTGACCTTGGAACAACTCCTTCAAGCGGGCTGGCCATGCTGGACCTCCCGGACCTATCTGTATCGGGAAATCCCTTAGTACGGGTTCTCACGGGGCTATACATCATGCTCTGCTCAAACTGTTTCATGGAATCCGGGTCGGACATCAGTATTTTCTGAAAATCTTCCTCACTCATTGTTAACGCTGTTGTGGATTGTACATTAGCATAAGGACTATTAACCACTGGTCTTGTTTCAATTTTACTTTGTACTTTGACAGAATCAGATCTTGTATTTGGAAAAGGAGGCGAGGAGGCCGTGGGTGACACAATATCCAATGAGGCCGGAGGTGAAGGTCGCGTAGGGGTAGTTGAGTTTGATGCAGTTTCTCCTGCTTGCCCGGGTCTAAGTGGAGCCCGTATAACTTGTGGGGCTTCAGCTATATGGATTTCAGCAGCCGGGCGGTCAACATATTTATTTTGGCCGCTCTGATCATTTTTGTTACGATCAATGTCCCTCATACTTCCAAATGACCTATGACCTGTTGGGGTTATTGACAGGTCGTCATCAAACGAAACAAGTTGGTCACCAGATTGTTCAGAGATAGTCTGAGAAGATTGTATATCATGCAATGATTGTACTTTATGCTTCTCGTGGTTAAACGCATGGTCAATTTGTGCATTTATTTCCTTTAATGTTCGACTTAGAGGCGATTCGTCATTCAACCCATCCAGAGAAGTACTTCGTCTTCGCCGATCCAAACCACTGCCATCATTTCCAGGAAATATGTTATCTTGCGAGACGGACAATTCACTGATGGTAACTGATGACATTATATCTGAATGACTCCCACCAACACTATGAATGTTCTCCAGGGATTTCTGTATGTCAGATGGAATACTAATACACTTTGACATTGGCTTGGTACTAGTATATTGAGGTTCTCTCTGCTGTATACTATGTAAACCCTGTTCAAGCTTTGTTATTTCATTAGCAAAATCACTCGACTGACTCTGTTTCATAGTACCGGGCTTTGGTTCTACTCCACCACTCTCCTTACCTACAGCAGTATTTTGATCGGGAAAGTCTGTTTCAAGCACACTTTTACTTTCCCTACTGCTATGAGATTCAATTTCTTGCACATTGTTAATATTTTCTACCACATAACGTTGAGTTCTATTTGGACAATTCATTATTGCACTTTTACTCTTGTCTGAAGCACTTTTACTCTTGTCTGAAGCACTTGTACTCTTATCTGAAGCACTTTTACTGTTGTCTACTGCACTTTTATTCAACTGAGATTCTGTATCATTCACATCACTGTCCTTAATTTCTGCATAGTCATGGTAGTGCGAGAAGAAGTACGGAGATTTGAAAAGAAGCGAAACTTGATTGTTGGAAGAGGTATTCGATAGCTCTTCACTTTTAGATTTACTCCAAACTTTTCTTTTACTTCCTGGACTTTCAGGAAGCTGTGCTATTAACTCCACCATTGGAGCCCTTGAATCGCACGGAATATTTTCCTTTTCACTCCCATGTCTACTCCTTTCGCTAGGAACACTTCGTTCTAACGAAGGACTTTTCTCCTTCCCGTCCTTCAGCTTTTTCCGATCTTTTGGTGGCGTTTTGGACCCTTTTCGCTTTTCTGACCCATTATCCTCACTGCTTCTCATAACTTCATTAGCACTGTCATTCACTATACCATGAATATAAAACCTCTCCGTTTCTGAATCCTGCCTTGGAATTATTCTACCAGCTGACCCCTTTGGGGGTTTGGAGGTCACGGTCATTTGCAGCATTGGCTGTGATACAGATTTATCCTTAAACTGCTGCTCTAAAGATTGGCCAACATCCCTACAACCACTCCCGTATTCTCGTGGCTCATGTCTGGGGGTGGTAGGAGCAGAGGGAGTTCTACGGTGACATATGACCTTTCGTTTCTGATCGCTACGTACAAATGACTGTTTGCGGCACATAGCATCAGAACTCTCGGCGTTCTCCTTGTCAGTTCTATCATTTCCAGTGAAGTCCAGCTCTATATCTGCAATAGAAGAAACAGCAGACTTGCTTTAGTTTATTATCAGATAGATATCAAGAATGTTACTGATACATGTCAGTGTGTTTGTTTTGGGTTTTATGACTGCATCTACACCATTTTGGGCTATATCGCTGGCGGGCAGTTTACCTACCAACACCTTTCCTGGGCAGGCTCCAGCAGTTAACCAGTACTTGGTTCACAAACCTCCGTAAGAAACTGCCAATTTTTTCATGTAAATGAGACACGACATGAGCTGGGATCATCAATGATGATAGGTTACAGTGGTATACAAGTCAGTGACCATAACCACTCAACCAAGGAGGGGGACTCTTAAAGTCAGATTTGGGATTTTATTTACCGTAACTAAAATTAAAATAACTACAAAATCTGCCTATTAACAATGAGAAAGTAGACATAGTTTGTTTTTTTAAACTTTATTTATTTTACAACGATTGCGAAGCAAGGTCTAACAACTTATATTAATCACTCTCATTGGCGCGGATGAAAGCGTATATGTGGTCATTCGTGTGGGAGGAAACCAGAGTACCCAGAGAAAACCCACCTGTCCGATCTGGCGACCACCGTACCATCTCACATACTTCTCCCTGTCCAAGGATTGAACCCGGGTTGCATTGGTGAGAAGCGAGCGCTAACCACTGCGCTAATCGGACATATTTCATAAGATAAATGTGAAAGAAATAGAACCAAGTTTTCCGGTTCCGTTATATTATTATAGCCGTCTCCATGGCCCTGTGGTTAAGGCAGCCGACTACGGGGCGGGAGGTCGAAGGTTCGCTCCTCGTCAGGGTTTCGTTCTGATATAGCCGGTTGGTGAGCCGCCAGCTAGTTAAATAATGGTTACCGACTGCCTACCAGCCTGGCTGGCATACAAGCATAGGATTCAGGAAGTATTGATGTTCATAAAAAAAGGTATCTCATAAGTCAGAAATGGCTGGCTCTTTAAATAGGGGGGTGACACTATAATAAACAAACACTTTATTTTATTTTTATACATGACTAAATACCAATGTACCTCACAATATACATACCATTAGGATTGACGTCAATTGCCATCTCACGTCCACCATCGTCCTCCAGAACAAAACTCGGGTAGGAAGTCGAATACTCGTGCAAGTTGTTGAAGGGCCGTGTGGACTCCACCGACATAGATCTGTACTTGCTAGGGCTTGAACTAACCTTGCCTGAAACATTACAACAATGTGGACCTAGTTTATTGTTGATAACGGAACTCCTCACAAGAAACAGCAATTAGAAGTACTGCTGCTATATTAACCAGGGTCTGTCTGTGTGTTGGCTTCATGTGAATAACAAGGAAGGCATTGAACTGATATCCCCGCAGGATGGTCACTGTTCATGTAGGATGCATGTTCGGAAGGGGGGGTTGCAGGATCAGCCTGATGGTTACAGTTCATGTAGGGTGCATGTTTGGAAGGGGGGGGTTGTAGGAATCCGCCTGATGGTTACTGTTCATGTAGGGTGCATGTTTGGAAGGGGGGTTGTAGGATCCGCATGATGGTCACTGTTCATGTAGATGGTGCATGTTTGGAAGGGGGGTTGCAGGATCAACCTGATGGTTACAGTTCATGTAAGGTGCATGTTGGAAGGGGGTTGCAGGATCAGCCTGATGGTTACAGTTCATGTAGGGTGCATGTTTGGAAGGGGGGGTTGTAGGATCCGCCTGATGGTTACTGTTCATGTAGGGTGCATGTTTGGAAGGGGGGTTGTAGGATCAGCCTGATGGTTACTGTTCATGTAGGGTGCATGTTTGGAAGGGGGGTTGCAGGATCAGCCTGATGGTCACTGTTCATGTAGGGTGCATGTTTGGAAGGGGGGTTGCAGGATCAGCCTGATGGTTACAGTTCATGTAGGGTGCATGTTTGGAAGGGGGGTTGTAGGATCAGCCTGATGGTTACAGTTCATGTAGGGTGCATGTTTGGAAGGGGGGGTTGTAGGATCAGCCTGATGGTTACAGTTCATGTAGGGTGCATGTTTGGAAGGGGGGGTTGTAGGATCTGCCTGATGGTTACAGTTCATGTAGAGTGCATGTTTGGAAGGGGGGTTGTAGTATCCGCCTGATGGTTACAGTTCATGTAGGGTGCATGTTTGGAAGGGGGGGTTGTAGGATCCGCCTGATGGTCACTGTTCATGTAGGGTGCATGTTTGGAAGGGGGGGTTGCAGGATCAGCCAGATGGTTACAGTTCATGTAGGATGCATGTTTGGAAGGGGGGGTTGCAGGATCAGCCTGATGGTTACTGTTCATGTAGGGTGCATGTTTGGAAGGGGGGGTTGTAGGATCAGCCTGATGGTCACTGTTCATGTAGGGTGCATGTTTGGAAGGGGGGGTTGCAGGATCAGCCTGATGGTTACAGTTCATGTAGGATGCATGTTTGGAAGGGGGGTTGCAGGATGGTTACAGTTCATGTAGGGTGCATGTTTGGAAGGGGGGGTTTGCAGGATCCGCCTGATGGTTACAGTTCATGTAGGATGCATGTTTGGAAGGGGGGTTGCAGGATGGTTACAGTTCATGTAGGGTGCATGTTTGGAAGGGGGGGTTGCAGGATCAGCCTGATGGTTACTGTTCATGTAGGGTGCATGTTTGGAAGGGGGGGTTGCAGGATCAGCCTGATGGTTACAGTTCATGTAGGGTGCATGTTTGGAAGGGGGGGTTGCAGGATCCGCCGGATGGTTACAGTTCATGTAGGGTGCATGTTTGGAAGGGGGGGTTGCAGGATCCGCCGGATGGTTACAGTTCATGTAGGGTGCATGTTTGGAAGGGGGGGTTGCAGGATCAGCCTGATGGTTACAGTTCATGTAGGGTGCATGTTTGGAAGGGGGGTTGCAGGATCAGCCTGATGGTTACAGTTCATGTAGGGTGCATGTTTGGAGGGGGGGTTGCAGGATGGTCACTGTTCATGTAGGGTGCATGTTTGGAGGGGGGGTTGCAGGATGGTCACTGTTCATGTAGGGTGCATGTTTGGAGGGGGGTTGCAGGATCCGCCTGATGGTTACAGTTCATGTAAGGTGCATGTTTGGAGGGGGGGTTGCAGGATGGTCACTGTTCATGTAGGGTGCATGCTTGGAGGGGGGGTTGCAGGATCAGCCTGATGGTCACCAGTCATGTAGGGTGCATGTTTGGAAGGGGGGTTGCAGGATGGTCACTGTTCATGTAGGGTGCATGTTTGGAGGGGGGGTTGCAGGATCAGCCTGATGGTTACAGTTCATGTAGGATGCATGTTTGGAAGGGGGGGTTGCAGGATCCGCCTGATGGTTACAGTTCATGTAGGGTGCATGTTTAGTTTAAACATATTTATTTTCTGTCAATACATGATTATTTACAACAACTGATATAAGGAATTGGACAGAAAGCTGTATAGCTTATGATTGTCCTCTCAAACACACCCATGTATGTGCTACTCTACCTGCAGGAATGTCAAACCCTGAAACTACACCCATGTATGTGCTACTCTACCTGCAGGAATGTCAAACACCGAAACTACACCCATGTATGTGCTACTCTACCTGCAAGAATGTCAAACACCGAAACTACACCCATGTATGTGCTACTCTACCTGCAAGAATGTTAAACCCTGAACCTACATCCGGGTATGTGCTACTCTACCTGCAGGAATGTCAAACACCGAAACTACACCCATGTATGTGCTACTCTACCTGCAAGAATGTCAAATACCGAAACTACACCCATGTATGTGCTACTCTACCTGCAAGAATGTTAAACACTGAAACTACATCCGTGTATGTGCTACTCTACCTGCAAGAACGTCAAACACCGAAACTACACCCATGTATGTGCTACTCTACCTGCAAGAATGTCAAACCCTGAAACTACACCCATGTATGTGCTACTCTACCTGCAAAAATGTTAAACACTGAAACTACATCCGTGTATGTGCTACTCTACCTGCAAGAATGTCAAACACTGAAACTACACCCATGTATGTGCTACTCTACCTGCAGGAATGTCAAACACCGAAACTACACCCATGTATGTGCTACTCTACCTGCAAGAATGTCAAACACCGAAACTACACCCATGTATGTGCTACTCTACCTGCAAGAATGTTAAACCCTGAACCTACATCCGTGTATGTGCTACTCTACCTGCAAGAATGTCAAACACTGAAACTACACCCATGTATCAGGGCGTTCATTTGACCCGAGCTCCCGGGTTTTGACGCACGAAAATTGATAAAGACGCATGTTTGACTCTTGGTGAAAATGCCCTGAGAGTCAACTTTGACCCGGGGCGTTGATCGGTCATGCGTCATCAAATATTTTCTCAGCGGAGTAATTATCAAAATATGTCTGTCTACGAGGTCGAAGACCGTAATCGTTCATATATAAAACGCAGTTATTTTCATCAAAAGTCTGCTGCATTTCATTATGAACACGATCGTGATTTACGAGGGACTCACAATCGGACAAATGGCGTCTAGGCAAACTTTATGTAAAATCTTTATCTCAACCAGCCGATCAGAATATAGTATCAACCACGCATAAAGCGCCTTCATCACTTGCGCTGCCCAGGGTTAGGTTCAAAACGTGTGGTTGATGTCATTATTCAGTTGGGTGGTTGAGAAAAAAGGCTTACCCAAACTTTAGTATCAAAGGGAAATAAATCTTTTAATAACGTTTCTCTAATACCTGTACGGCTCGGTATTTTTCCGGTAAAAATTAGTTTTTATCAAAAGACAATTATTATTGATTGTCACAATAAACACCTTTAGCAAGTTTTGCAAACAACCAATTACCGTTTGTGTTGTTTGCCATCATATGTGAGAACTGAGAAGTTTAAGTAGGTGTTGACATTATGTGTATTGTCAATGTACAATCGGCATAGATAAAACGGTGTTTGTGTAACACGTGTCAATAATAAGTTGTCTGCTATTTGAGAAGCTTATAGTGGGCCACTGATATAGAAATTATACGCCGGAATCGTTTGATGATGTCGGTGAGTAAAAGTACTTTGTTATTGTTTGTTACAGATTCATTGTGTGCACCACCCATTAATCATTTCATTGTTTCTACATTATTCTTTCATTTTCTGGAGAATATTCCTAAATCATTCTTAGTTATATTTTCAATCAGATCGGAGATAAAAAATTAAAGAGTATCAGTTTTAGAAATTAAATCTTAAATATGGTTCAGAAAAGCTTCGGAACTTAGGAATTGGCACACCCAGCAAACGTAAGCTGAGTGATAGTGTTAGTGAACCTGGGACACCTAAACGCCATAAAATAGACTGTGACACTCATAAGTCTAAAGTGAAAAGAAAATTCAAGTCTGAGTGGCTTAATGAATTTGAGTGGCTGGAAATGAAACAAACTGATGAT
Organism: Archivesica marissinica; assembly: GCA_014843695.1. Lineage (NCBI taxonomy): Eukaryota > Metazoa > Mollusca > Bivalvia > Venerida > Vesicomyidae > Archivesica > Archivesica marissinica. Next base: position 73,236,138 of record CM026386.1, on the reverse strand, counting down.
CAGATTCTGTTGTATTGTACTTGGTGTAGAGATGTTAAAAAGAAAAATCCCTTCGCTAACAATGGTAGCACGAACCTACAAAAATTACATGTACGTAAAACATGCATATATTTGACTCTTGAAAATTCCAGCTTGACCCTTGAAAATTCCTGTTTGACTCTTGAGATTTTGACCTCAAGGGTCATTGACTCTTGAGTTTCAAAGTCTAGTGAACGCCTCAGATGTATGTGCTACTCTACCTGCAAGAATGTTAAACCCTGAACCTACATCCGTGTATGTGCTACTCTACCTGCAGGAATGTCAAACAACGAAACTACACCCATGTATGTGCTACTCTACCTGCAAGAATGTTAAACCCTGAACCTACATCCGTGTATGTGCTACTCTACCTGCAGGAATGTCAAACACCGAAACAACACCCATGTATGTGCTACTCTACCTGCAGGAATGTCAAACCCTGAAACTACACCCATGTATGTGCTACTCTACCTGCAGGAATGTTAAACCCTGAACCTACATCCGTGTATGTGCTACTCTACCTGCAGGAATGTCAAACACCGAAACTACACCCATGTATGTGCTACTCTACCTGCAAGAATGTTAAACCCTGAACCTACATCCGTGTATGTGCTACTCTACCTGCAGGAATGTCAAACACCGAAACTACACCCATGTATGTGCTACTCTACCTGCAAGAATGTCAAACACTGAAACTACACCCATGTATGTGCTACTCTACCTGCAGGAATGTCAAACACCGAAACTACACCCATGTATGTGCTACTCTACCTGCAAGAATGTCAAACACTGAAACTACACCCATGTATGTGCTACTCTACCTGCAGGAATGTCAAACACCGAAACTACCCCCATGTATGTGCTACTCTACCTGCAAGAATGTCAAACCCTGAAACTACACCCATGTATGTGCTACTCTACCTGCAGGAATGTCAAACCCTGAAACTACACACATGTATGTGCTACTCTACCTGCAGGAATGTTAAACACCGTACAACTGTACATGTATTGTAACCTCCCGGATATCTACTGTCTGCGCCAAGTGTAGGCTGCTAAAATTTGTGCTGTGATTATTGGATTATAAAGTGAAAACTAGGAACACTAGAAACTTGATTTTTGTTACAGATCGATATTAAAGTTACAGGAAACTGACTTTTAGTTTATTTTGTGGAAATTTTATTTCTATAACTGGATAATTAGCTTGAAACAGTTGGATCTATATATTACCTTTAACTATATAAATAGGATATTTTACCATACTTTGGTGAACACATTCTCAAGGGATATAATGTGTGTTATTAAATATAAAAGAGACCAATTATTGGATTTATCTAAAGCACACCGAAAACATATATTACCAAACAAAGAAGCTTTGACAATTTTGAAGCAATTTAATCTTTTGAAATATAGAGGTGCCCGAGGTGGTCGGGATCAAGAGATTCGTACATGGGACAAAAATGAAGGAGTGAATACCAACAACCTAAAATCTTTACCTGAGGCAATTCCTACAATTAAATTGGCAAAAGTAATAAATATACAAACACAAACAGATAAAACCAGAACACTTGAAACAATAAAATATGAATCAACGACTGTAGTTAAAGGCCAGAAACAGATTGACATTTGCTGTATAAACCCAAGATCAGTCAAAAGCAAAACTATAGCATTTTGTGACTTTATTCTATCTAATGATTTTGATCTTGTTGCTGTCACGGAAACTTGGCTGGGAACCTCCATTGATAAAGCATGTCTTGGTGAACTTTTACCAAACGGTTACAATATCAAACATGTCCCTCGTCGTGGTAAAAAGGGTGGTGGGGGTGGTGTTGCACTCATCTACAAGGCAAATATAAATATCCGCATAGTAGCTTCAACACGCGACAAAGATTTCTCTACTATTGAATATATGGATTGCAGTGTTGAAATAAAAGACTACTCACTCCGATTGGTTGTCATATACAGACCTCCTCCATCTAAAGAAAATGGTTTAAAGACCAGTGTTTTCCTAAATGATGAATGGCCTCAATTTCTGGCAAGATACGCAACAATCGACACAAATGTTATCATAACTGGAGATTTAAACCTACATCTAGATAATATAGCAGTTTACGATACCACCAAGTTTATAAATATTTTACAGTCCTGTGGAATGTTACAGCATGTGCACGAACCAACACATGTGCATGGACACACACTAGATGTGGTCATTACCAGAGATACGGACAAAACTGTTTCGAACATTGGTGTTAAGGACCCGGGATTATCAGACAGTTCTGGGAAGGTGGCAAAAGATCATTATGCAGTGATATTTAATGCAACCGCTGCAAAACCATTGCCAGTTAGGAAAACCATATCATTTAGAAAACTTCGGTCCATCAACGTTGATTCGTTCAAAAACGATATTCTAACATCTGAATCTCTGTGTAGTAGTATGCAATGTACTGATGCCGAAGACCTTGTGAGTACATATACAAATGAACTATCAGCTTTGATAGATAAGCATGCCCCCTTACGTACAAAAACAATAACACAAAGACCTACTTGCCCTTGGTACACAGAAGAGCTTCATGACGCTAAACACACCAGGCGTAAGCTTGAACGCAAATGGCATAAAACTAGACTCACAATTGACCACGAAATTTATAGGAGACAATGTGCCGATGTAAACAAAATGCTTCGCAAAACGAGAGTAGACTACTTCGCAGATAAAGTTGCGTCTTGCGGACGTGATCAAAAGAGTCTATTTAAGATCACTAAACACCTATTGGATGGTCCTAGTGCAGTTTCACTACCATCTGGCAAAACATCTGAGGAACTGGCACAGGATTTCAGTGACTTCTTTATCAATAAGGTAGAAGGCATTCGAAATGATATAACATCAAACAATCATTCCAATGCAAGTGCTGTAGATACAGAAACTGAACATCAAGCTGATATTAGCCGTTTGCTAGAACTCAGTCCCGCATCAGAGGAGGAAGTAAAAAAAACTGATAGTTCGTTCACCAAATAAATCCTGCGAGCTTGATCCAATCCCGACTTGGCTCCTGAAATCTTGCTTGACAGAACTTTTACCTATATTGACAAAGATTGTAAATATATCTATGGAAACTTCCAATGTACCAAAGTCTTTCAAAAGCTCTCATGTACGACCACTTTTGAAAAAACCAAGTCTTGATGAAAACACACTTAAAAACTACAGACCTGTATCAAATCTACCTTATATCTCAAAGATTCTAGAAAAAGTAGTCAGCTCTCGCATTGAAGAACATTTGACACAAAACAATCTCCATGAAGAGTATCAATCAGCATACAGAAAATTACATTCAACAGAAACCGCATTACTGAAAGTTCAACATGACATCCTTCAATCACTGGACCAGAACAATGTTACAATATTAGTTCTACTCGATCTGTCAGCTGCATTCGATACAATTGATCACGACACGCTGCTACACCGCCTGGAACACCATTTTGGTATTACTGACCAACCACTCTCATGGATACGATCATATTTGACCGATCGTAGTCAAACTGTGTGCATTGATGACAAACGTTCAAAACCAGTTCACATGCATTTCAGTGTGCCCCAAGGATCAGTGTTGGGTCCAAAATTTTATACAATGTATACAAAACCTGTTGGTTCTATTTGCAAAAGGCATGGACTTCACCATCATTTCTATGCTGACGATTCACAACTATACCTATCTTTCAAACCAACAGACAATCTATGTCAAACAGAAACAATACACCGCATTGAAAGCTGTCTTCAGGAAATTGTATCTTGGATGCATAATAATATGCTAAAATTGAACTCTGACAAAACAGAAGTTATCGTTTTCGCTTCAAACCAAAATGCCAAAATGATTGAAAACATGTCAGTAACTGTTGGAAACTCCACAGTTGAACCATCTTCATGTGTTAGAAACCTTGGGGCAATGCTCGACTCAAGGCTGAACATGGAGCAGCATGTCAACTCTGTCTGCAGGTCCTGCTATGGCCAAATACGGCACATCGGTCATATTAGAAAATTCCTAACAGCTGATGCGCAACAAAAACTCTAGTCAACTCATTAGTTACATCACGGTTAGACTATTGTAATATGCTGCTGACTGGGGTACCAAATACAATTTTGAACAAATTACAGAACGTCCAGAATACAGCAGCGCGCCTAATTACAAAAACGTCCCGATACGATCACGTGTCTCCAATCCTGAAGGAGCTCCATTGGCTGCCAATACAATACAGGGTCCAGTACAAGATCCTTACTCTGACCTACAAAGCACTACATCATCAGGCACCGAAGTATATCACTAACCTCATGAGTGTATATCAACCAACACGAAACTTAAGATCAAAGAATAGCTCACTTCGACTCGTGACACCAACAAATCGAACAGTAACATACGGAGACAGGAGTTTCGGAACAGCTGCGCCGAAATTATGGAATGCGTTACCACCAGGAATAAGAGACTCTGAGACATTGTGTTTATTCAAAAGATCATTGAAAACTCACTTTTTTGTGCAAGCACATGGAGATTAATGTTCGACAATACTCTGGACGTGCATAAAGTGACTGTGTGTATATAACATATTATTAATTATTTTGGATTTGTAACTACACTTATTTAATTTCGGATATACATGTTTTTTATCACTGCTAAAATGACTTTTGTTTATCTATGTAAAATAGATTTATTTTACTTCATATTGTAATGTTGAAATACTTTTGTTTTATTATTATGTCCTTTTGTATCTGTTCTTAAACTTTATCTGTAAATTGCAATCATTATTTTAAGTATAAGGTTTATCTGTACTTTTACCACTTGACTTCTATTTTTGTACTTTTTATTCTATATGTGTTAATTGTTACATGAACATGTAAAGCGCTTTTGAACGTATAATTTTTATATGATAAAGGCGCTATATAAATATGGTATAATAATAATAAATAATAAAACACCGAAACTACATCCATGTATGTGCTACTCTACCTGCAGGAATGTCAAACACTGAAACTACACCCATGTATGTGCTACTCTACCTGCAGGAATGTCAAACACTGAAACTACACCCATGTATGTGCTACTCTACCTGCAGGAATGTCAAACACTGAAACTACACCCATGTATGTGCTACTCTACCTGCAGGAATGTCAAACACTGAAACTACACCCATGTATGTGCTACTCTACCTGCAGGAATGTCAAACACTGAAACTACACCCATGTATGTGCTACTCTACCTGCAGGAATGTCAAACACTGAAACTACACCCATGTATGTGCTACTCTACCTGCAGGAATGTCAAACACTGAAACTACACCCATGTATGTGCTACTCTACCTGCAGGAATGTCAAACACTGAAACTACACCCATGTATGTGCTACTCTACCTGCAGGAATGTCAAACACTGAAACTACACCCATGTATGTGCTACTCTACCTGCAGGAATGTCAAACACTGAAACTACACCCATGTATGTGCTACTCTACCTGCAGGAATGTCAAACACTGAAACTACACCCATGTATGTGCTACTCTACCTGCAGGAATGTCAAACCCTGAAACTACACCCATGTATGTGCTACTCTACCTGCAAGAATGTCAAACACTGAAACTACACCCATGTATGTGCTACTCTACCTGCAAGAATGTCAAACCCTGAAACTACATCCGTGTATGTGCTACTCTACCTGCAAGAATGTCAAACACCGAAACTACACCCATGTATGTGCTACTCTACCTGCAAGAATGTTAAACCCTGAAACTACATCCGTGTATGTGCTACTCTACCTGCAAGAATGTCAAACACCGAAACTACACCCATGTATGTGCTACTCTACCTGCAAGAATGTCAAACACTGAAACTACACCCATGTATGTGCTACTCTACCTGCAAGAATGTTAAACACTGAAACTACATCCGTGTATGTGCTACTCTACCTGCAAGAATGTCAAACACTGAAACTACACCCATGTATGTGCTACTCTACCTGCAGGAATGTCAAACACCGAAACTACACCCATGTATGTGCTACTCTACCTGCAAGAATGTCAAACACCGAAACTACACCCATGTATGTGCTACTCTACCTGCAAGAATGTTAAACCCTGAACCTACATCCGTGTATGTGCTACTCTACCTGCAAGAATGTCAAACACCGAAACTACACCCATGTATGTGCTACTCTACCTGCAAGAATGTCAAACCCTGAAACTACACCCATGTATGTGCTACTCTACCTGCAAGAATGTTAAACACTGAAACTACATCCGTGTATGTGCTACTCTACCTGCAAGAATGTCAAACACTGAAACTACACCCATGTATGTGCTACTCTACCTGCAGGAATGTCAAACACCGAAACTACACCCATGTATGTGCTACTCTACCTGCAAGAATGTCAAACACTGAAACTACACCCATGTATGTGCTACTCTACCTGCAAGAATGTTAAACCCTGAACCTACATCCGTGTATGTGCTACTCTACCTGCAAGAATGTTAAACCCTGAACCTACATCCGGGTATGTGCTACTCTACCTGCAGGAATGTCAAACACCGAAACTACACCCATGTATGTGCTACTCTACCTGCAAGAATGTCAAACCCTGAAACTACATCCGTGTATGTGCTACTCTACCTGCAGGAATGTCAAACACCGAAACTACACCCATGTATGTGCTACTCTACCTGCAAGAATGTTAAACCCTGAACCTACATCCGTGTATGTGCTACTCTACCTGCAGGAATGTCAAACACCGAAACTACACCCATGTATGTGCTACTCTACCTGCAGGAATGTCAAACCCTGAAACTACACCCATGTATGTGCTACTCTACCTGCAGGAATGTTAAACCCTGAACCTACATCCGTGTATGTGCTACTCTACCTGCAGGAAAGTCAAACACCGAAACTACACCCATGTATGTGCTACTCTACCTGCAAGAATGTTAAACCCTGAACCTACATCCGTGTATGTGCTACTCTACCTGCAGGAATGTCAAACACCGAAACTACACCCATGTATGTGCTACTCTACCTGCAAGAATGTCAAACCCTGAAACTACACCCATGTATGTGCTACTCTACCTGCAGGAATGTCAAACACCGAAACTACACCCATGTATGTGCTACTCTACCTGCAAGAATGTCAAACACTGAAACTACACCCATGTATGTGCTACTCTACCTGCAGGAATGTCAAACACCGAAACTACCCCCATGTATGTGCTACTCTACCTGCAAGAATGTCAAACCCTGAAACTACACCCATGTATGTGCTACTCTACCTGCAAGAATGTCAAACCCTGAAACTACCCCCATGTATGTGCTACTCTACCTGCAGGAATGTCAAACCCTGAAACTACACCCATGTATGTGCTACTCTACCTGCAGGAATGTCAAACCCTGAAACTACACCCATGTATGTGCTACTCTACCTGCAGGAATGTCAAACACCGAAACTACATCCATGTATGTGCTACTACTCTACCTGCAGGAATGTCAAATACTGAAACTACACCCATGTATGTGCTACTCTACCTGCAGGAATGTCAAACCCTGAAACTACCCCCATGTATGTGCTACTCTACCTGCAGGAATGTTCATTAGCCTATTAGGGTCAAGGCTCTCTGAGAGTGGGCTGCCTAGGCGACTGGTGATTGGGAGCGAGAGAAGTGACTCGGCACTCTTGGCGCTACGTATTCGTCTCCGCTTCCAGTGTTGCACATCCTCCTCTGTGATAGCTTTACGTTCCCCAGTCTCAAAATCTAGAAAAAGATAACAGTCATACAGTAAGTTAGTGGCGCAGAGTACAATTTCTTACTTTTGTGTGAGTGAGTGAGTGAGTGAGTGAGTGAGTGGTGGTGGTATTTGGTTTAACGGCGCATCAGCACAGTTCAGGCTATATCGTGCCGTTCTTACTTGTGTAAACTAAATTTCATGCAAACACATGTAAAATTATACTGATATATCATTATACACAACGAGACTGCATGTACACACTTGTAATAGGGGTTTATTTATGTTCAATGCTACAAATACATGGCAGAGTGGTTAGGGTCGTTCACTTCAATTCACTTGCCCATTACAACTGTAGGTTCAAATCTCATTAGGGGTGCAGAATGTGAGGAGGCTATCCAGCTGGTTCACAGAAGTTTGCAGGCTCTACATATGTTTGGTTGTGAGTGCTGGTCTCTGGTATATGTTTGGTTGTGAGTGCTGATCTCTGGTATATGTTGGTTGTGAGTGCGGATCTCTGATATTTGTTTGGTTGTGAGTGCGGATCTCTGGTATATGTTTGGTTGTGAGTGCAGATCCCTGGTATATGTTTGGTTGTGAGTGCAGATCCCTGGTATAGGTTTGGTTGTGAGTGCAGATCCCTGGTATATGTTTGGTTGTGAGTGCAGATCCCTGGTATATGTTTGGTTGTGAATGCAGATCCCTGGTATATGTTTGGTTGTGAGTGCAGATCCCTGGTATAGGTTTGGTTGTGAGTGCAGATCTCTGGTATGTTTGGTTGTGAGTGCGGATCTCTGGTATATGTTTGGTTGTGAGTGCAGATCTCTGGTATATGTTTGGTTGTGAGTGCGGATCTCTAGTATATGTTTGGTTGTGAGTGCTGGTCTCTGGTATACATTTGGTTGTGAGTGCGGATCTCTGGTATATGTTTGGTTGTGAGTGCGGATCTCTGGTATATGTTTGGTTGTGAGTGCAGATCTCTGGTATATGTTTGGTTGTGAGTGCGGATCTCTGGTATATGTTTGGTTGTGAGTGCGGATCTCTGGTATATGTTTGGTTGTGAGTGCGGATCTCTGGTATATGTTTGGTTGTGAGTGCGGATCTCTGGTATATGTTTGGTTGTACCTTGTAGGCTGGGTTTCCGTCCCTTCTGTCGGATGCTACCTGACCGAGATTTGGTGAACAGAGATTTCAGTCCTCCAGGAGATTTCTTCCCTTTAACACTTGTCTCCTTCGCTCCCTTCTTTCTGTAAATTGAAAACACTTTATAAATACACTGCACATAGAAAAGAATATTTTATTATCACCTGACAATTATTCTGTAATTCATTACCGGTGATGAAGAAAACCGATGCTGCAGTCAAGGAAAATACAAAATGTTTCTCCTTGTCTAATCCCACGCAACTCACATCCTCTGATTTCACTGTACCTAGGTATCATTAATATCTGCACTTACGGTATGATATTCTCCCAACTCACATCACTAATCCCACTACACCTCTTAACACCTTTTGCCATGATCCCAAACTCCCCCTCCCATCCCACTGTACCAACTAACGATATACAACACAAAACAATATGGAATATGAAATTAACAAAATTAGATTTTCTAAATTAAATCATTTTTCATTTGCCATTTCAAACATGTCTTGCAAAAAGGCCGTACACACAGAATACAAATATGCCAAAGATTTCTATTTAAATTACACGTCTCTAAGATACTCATCCTTGATCGACAGGTATTAAACACTTACTTATAACCCGGCAGATCTAGAACTGTGTGATATTTAGATGGCAGTGTAGTTGGTCCTCCACCAACATCTATGTATCGCTGGTCGGGTTTCACACAATTTCCAAGCAATGCTCTTTCACGAGCCTCTTCTAAAGACAAGAGCCGTGTGGGTGTAGAGATCGCTAGCGACTTTGGCCTAGGCTTTTTATGTATTTCTACGAAATAGAATCAGTAAAATATATCACTCAAGCATCTAGTTTAATAATTATACGGACAAATTCAAATTAATTTCCAAACAATGAAATTTCCTGCTCAGTTTGGGTCACGAGTGTTGGCACCCTCATGTCAACTTTACATGTCCCAAGCAAACAATCTTGTATAAAAACAAGACCAATGGAATATCTCGCAATATTTTTAAAGCAAGTAAAGGGGACATTGGATGTGTGGTCCACCAGACAACTACTCAATGTGGGAGCATTCTATGTGGCACATATCATGGGTGTTAATGTTTACCAGTCACATACAAGTGTGATGTATGAAAGATGATGTTCTAAGCATCTTCTAACTATATTCTAAACAATTAAGTTTGAGGTTATTTATAAACATGTTGCATTCTAAACAATTAAGTTTGAGGTTATTTATAAACATGTTGCATTCTAAACAATTAAGTTTGAGGTTATTTATAAACATGTTGCATTCTAAACAATTAAGTTTGAGGTTATTTATAAACATGTTGCATTCTAAACAAATAAGTTTGAGGTTATTTATAAACATGTTGCATTTTAAACAATTAAGCTTGAGGTTATTTATAAACATGTTGCATTTTAAACAATTAAGCTTGACGTTATTTATAAACATGTTGCATTCTAAACAATTAAGCTTGACGTTATTTATAAACATGTTGCATTTTAAACAATTAAGCTTGAGGTTATTTATAAACATGTTGCATTCTAAACAATTAAGCTTGACGTTATTTATAAACATGTTGCATTCTAAACAATTAAGCTTGAGGTTATTTATAAACATGTTGCATTCTAAACAATTACGTTTGAGGTTATTTATAAACATGTTGCATTCTAAACAATTAAGCTTGAGGTTATTTATAAACATGTTGCATTCTAAACAATTAAGCTTGAGGTTATTTATAAACATGTTGTATTCTAAACAATTAAGCTTGACGTTATTTATAAACATGTTGCATTCTAAACAATTAAGCTTGAGTTTATTTATAAACATGTTGCATTCTAAACAATTAAGCTTGACGTTATTTATAAACATGTTGCATTCTAAACAATTAAGTGTGAGGTTATTTATAAACATGTTGCATTCTAAACAATTAAGCTTGAGGTTATTTATAAACATGTTGCATGGAATTGCACACAATATTTTCTTGGTCGTATGGATACCCATGACCTCTGGGGAGAGGCCGGGTGCTCAGAACAGTGTGCATCTTATGTAATTTCCGAGTATGGTATACCATCAATACACGTATATAAGGACATTGCAGTAACTGGTTCCTTATACCACAATGAACTGATCAGGTTTATCCGAGTATACAGTCGTTAATAGAGAACACCTGATATACCCATCGATACACGTAAATAAGGACATTGCAGTAACTGGTTCGATATACCACAATGAACCGATCAGGTTTATCCGAGTATACAGTCGTGTATAGAGAACACCTTGTATACACATCAATAAATGGATATATGGGCTCCATACACTAACGTACAGGAACTAATTTTCCACAGTGTGAAAACATACTATAGGAAAAACTTACTTCTCAATTCTGGAGATGAGTAAGACGGCATTTTATCGCTGAAGATGATTTCGGCATAGAGGATAAGGAATTCTGTTACGACTGCCTGTATACCCACACCCTGGAGAGCTGCCGCCCCACCACCAGTCTCCAGCTCCTTGGACCTGTAAGACAAACCGAGCATGTAGCAGAGAACAGGAAGTAGCATGTACCAGAGAACAGGAAGTAGCATGTACCAGAGAACAGGAAGTAGCATGTACCAGAGAACAGGAAGTAGTATGTAGCAGAGAACAGGAAGTAGCATGTAGCAGAGAACAGGAGGTAGCATGTAGCAGAGAACAGGAAGTAGCATATAGCAGAGAGTTGGACCTGTAAGACAAACAAGAGCATGTAGCAGAGAACAGGAAGTAGCATGTAGCAGATAACAGGAAGTAGCATGTAGCAGAGAACAGGAAGTAGCATATAGCAGAGAACAGGAAGTAGCATGTAGCAGAGAACAGGAAGTAGCATGTAGCAGAGAACAGGAAGTAGCATGTAGCAGAGAACAGGAAGTAGCATGTAGCAGAGAACAGGAAGTAGCATGTAGCAGAGAACAGGAAGTAGCATGTAGCAGAGAGTTGGACCTGTAAGACAAACAGAGCATGTAGCAGAGAACAGGATGTAGCAGGGAACAGGAAGTAGCATGTACCAGCGAACAGGAAGTAGCATGTAGCAGCGAGTTGGATCTGTAAGACAAACAGAGCATGTAGCAGGGAACAGGAAGTAGCATGTAGCAGAGAACAGGAAGTAGCATGTAGCAGAGAACAGGAAGTAGCATAGGAACAGGAAGTAGCATGTAGCATAGGAACAGGAAGTAGCATGTAGCATAGGAACAGGAAGTAGCATGTAGCAGAGAACAGGAAGTAGCTTGTAGCATAGGAACAGGAAGTAGCATGTAGCAGAGAACAGGAAGTAGCATGTAGCATAGGAACAGGAAGTAGCATGTAGCATAGGAACAGGAAGTAGCATGTAGCAGAGAACAGGAAGTAGCATGTAGCATAGGAACAGGAAGTAGCATGTAGCAGGGAACAGGAAGTAGCATGTAGCAGAGAACAGGAAGTAGTATGTAGCATAGGAACAGAAAGTAGCATGTATTGTAGCATAGGAACAGGAAGTAGCATGTAGCATAGGAACAGGAAGTAGCATGTAGCATAGGAACAGGAAATAGCATGTAGCATAGGAACAGGAAGTAGCATGTAGCATAGGAACAGGAAGTAGCATGTAGCAGAGAGTTGGAAGCAGCATACAAGGCACATCCATGCCATGATGTCCTACAGTGATATTCATCAACATCTAACCGTGAATACACAAAATAAAATTAACACAAAACGAATGCGCACTGCAACATCAAAACAATATTAAATCGAAGATAAGTATAAAACTAACATTAAACAAAGAAGATAAGTATAAAACTAACATTAAACAAAGAAGATAAGTATGAAACTAACATTAAACAAAGAAGATAAGTATAAAACTAACATTAAACAAAGAAGATAAGTATAAAACTAACATTAAACAAAGAAGATAAGTATAAAACTAACATTAAACAAACAAGATAAGTATAAAACTAACATTAAACAAAGAAGATAAGTATGAAACTAACATTAAACAAAGAAGATAAGTATAAAACTAACATTAAACAAAGACGATAAGTATAAAACTAACATTAAACAAAGAAGATAAGTATAAAACTAACATTAAACAAAGACGATAAGTATAAAACTAACATTAAACAAAGAAGATAAGTATAAAACTAACATTAAACAAAGAAGGTAAGTACAAAACTAACATTAAACAAAGAAGATAAGTATAAAACTAACATTAAACAAAGAAGATAAGTATAAAACTAACATTAAACAAAGAAAGTAAGTATAAAACTAACATTAAACAAAGAAGATAAGTATAAAACTAACATTAAACAAAGAAGGTAAGTATAAAACTAACATTAAACAAAGAAGATAAGTATAAAACTAACATTAAACAAAGAAGATAAGTATAAAACTAACATTAAACAAAGAAGGTAAGTATAAAACTAACATTAAACAAAGAAGATAAGTATGAAACTAACATTAAACAAAGGTAAGTATAAACTAACATTAAACAAGAAGATAAGATAAAACTAACATAAACAAAGAAGATAAGTTTTTGGGGTTTTTGTGTTTTGGGTGTTTTGGTAAGTATAAAACTAACATTAAACAAAGAGATAAGTATAAAACTAACATTAAACAAACAGATAAGTATAAAACTAACATTAAACAAAGAAGGTAAGTATAAAACTAACATTAAACAAAGAAGATAAGTATGAAACTAACATTAAACAAGGTAGTATAAAACTAACATTAAACAAAGAAGATAAGTATAAAACTAACATTAAACAAAGGTAAGTATAAAACTAACATTAAACAAAGAAGATAAGTATAAAACTAACATTAAACAAAGGTAAGTATAAAACTAACATTAAACAAAGAAGGTAAGTATAAAACTAACATTAAACAAAGAAGATAAGTATAAAACTAACATTAAACAAAGAAGGTAAGTATAAAACTAACATTAAACAAAGAAGATAAGTATAAAACTAACATTAAACAAAGAAGATAAGTATAAAACTAACATTAAACAAAGAAGGTAAGTACAAAACTAACATTAAACAAAGAAGATAAGTATAAAACTAACATTAAACAAAGAAGATAAGTATAAAACTAACATTAAACAAAGAAGATAAGTATAAAACTAACATTAAACAAAGAAGATAAGTATAAAACTAACATTAAACAAAGACGATAAGTATAAAACTAACATTAAACAAAGACGATAAGTATAAAACTAACATTAAACAAAGAAGATAAGTATAAAACTAACATTAAACAAAGAAGATAAGTATAAAACTAACATTAAACAAAGAAGGTAAGTATAAAACTAACATTAAACAAAGAAGGTAAGTACAAACTAACATTAAACAAAAAGATAAGTATAAAACTAACATTAAACAAAGAAGATAAGTATAAAACTAACATTAAACAAAGAAGGTAAGTATAAAATTTGTGTTTTTGGTGTTTTTGGTAGTATAAAACTAACATTAAACAAAGAAGATAAGTATAAAACTAACATTAAACAAAGAAGATAAGTATAAAACTAACATTAAACAAAGAAGATAAGTATAAAACTAACATTAAACAAAGAAGATAAGTATAAAACTAACATTAAACAAAGAAGGTAAGTATAAAACTAACATTAAACAAAGAAGGTAAGTATAAAACTAACATTAAACAAAGAAGATAAGTATAAAACTAACATTAAACAAAGAAGGTAAGTATAAAACTAACATTAAACAAAGAAGATAAGTATAAAACTAACATTAAACAAAGAAGGTAAGTATAAAACTAACCGTAACAAGTTAGGAGCCCAAACTATTGCAAGGTTTTTGGAGTGCATGCCGGTCTCATGCCCGTGTGCTGCTACCCGTGCTAGATGGCGCATCAGGTACTCCGTAGTACGGTAGTGAGGGGGAGGTAACTGCTGTACAACATCATGGATACGTAATAGCTTGTTGTCCTCATCTTTCACAGCACTCTAAAACACAAAATCATGATTTATACGCGTGTCCCAAAAAAAACAAATATTATAGTGTCTAGTAAATAATAACCAATAAACCTTCCATCTATTGCCCTCTAAACCCCAACTAGTATAGTGCCCAGTCAATAATAACCAATAAACCTTCCCTCAATTGCCCTCTAAACCCCAAATATCATAGTGCCTAGTCAGTAATAACCAATAAACCTTCCCTCTATTGCCCTCTAAACCCCAAATATCATAGTCCCTAGTCAGTAATATCCAATAAACCTTCCCTCTATTGCCCTCTAAATCCCAAATATCTTAGTCCCTAGTCAGTAATATCCAATAAACCTTCCCTCTATTGCCCTCTAAACCCCAAATATCATAGTCCCTAGTCAATAATATCCAATAACGCTTCCCTCTATTGCCCTCTAAACCCCAAATATCATAGTGCCTAATCAGTAATAACCAATAAACCTTCCCTCTATTGCCCTCTAAACCCCAAATATCATAGTCCCTAGTCAGTAATATCCAATAAACCTTCCCTATATTGCCCTCTAAACCCCAAATATCATAGTGCCTAGTCAGTAATAACCAATAAACCTTCCCTCTATTGCCCTCTAAACCCCAAATATCATAGTCCCTAGTCAGTAATATCCAATAAACCTTCCCTCTATTGCCCTCTAAATCCCAAATATCTTAGTCCCTAGTCAGTAATATCCAATAAACCTTCCCTATATTGCCCTCTAAACCCCAAATAGTATAGTGCCCAGTCAGTAATAACCAATAAACCTTCCATCTATTGCCCTCTAAACCCCAAATATCATAGTGCCCAGTCAGTAATAACCAATAAACCTTCCATCTATTGCCCTCTAAACCCCAAATAGTATAGTGCCCAGTCAGTAATAACCAATAAACCTTCCCTCTATTGCCCTCTAAACCCCAAATAGTATAGTGCCCAGTCAATAATATCCAATAAACCTTCCATCTAGTGCCCTCTAAACCCCAACTAACATAGTCCCTAGTCAATAATAACCAATAACTCTTCCCTATATTGCCCTCTAAACCCCAAATATTATAGTGTCTAGTCAATAATAACCAATAAAATAGCCATGTCCATCTATTGCTCTCAAAACCCCAAATGTTCACACGGATGGACAGACAGAAAGTACAACATATGTATGTCTCTCTCCAGGCAGATATATAGAGAATATTAGGTTAATGTCTTATAAATTTTATTTTATTTTATTAGGCGAGTTGGAGAAAATATACATGGCAAAGCTCTATCGAGCCTAATAATTTAAGATTTATAAAACAGTAACCTATTTTATTTTTCCTAACTTGTTATAAAAAAGAAGTTTTAGAGAGGAAAGATTAATGAATATTCATGATCTGAAGTTAATCATACCATCTGTGAATATATGACAGCATGCACAAAGCATTATGACGTCATGAAAGGTTTATTAGCCACTGACTAATAAAGCAGAGTTTATTAGGCAGGCCGTTTTTGACCAGTATTGTGTACGACGATACGATAAAACATAATTTCAATCAATTTTTACGTGCATCTGCCATACTTACAGCAAACTTATCATAGAGTTGGTAGGTGAGTAGAGGGTTCGGAAGCTCCCTGAAGTACATCTTGAGCAGGGAGGAGATACTATGAACATCCTGTAAGGACTCCTCCGAGGTCAGATCTGGTACCCGGTCCTCATCAAAGGCAAGCCTGCAAGTACAAACCACAGTCCTATAAACCCTAGTATACCACTCCTCTTGTTCCCACACCACTTCTCTACATCTCCATCTCATGCAAGTACAAACCACAGTCCTATAAACCCTAGTATACCACTCCTCTTGTTCCCGCACCACTTCTCTACATCTCAATCTCAATAATGGATTGTACATGCTGTCTGATCAGGTTCTATGCTGTTTGCTATTCAGATGATCTTGCTAAGACACTTGGCTATGTAGCAAACAACATAGATCCTGATCAGACAGCATGTACAATCCATTATTGAGATTGAGATGTAGAGAAGTGGTGCGGGAACAAGAGGAGTGGTATACTAGGGTTTATACGCTGCAGCTGATCTGGATCTATGTTGTTAGCAAAAGCCTTTAAATGTATCGAGAATGAAATGGGTTAATTAAACAAGTTAATTGATCACAAATAGTATACATAATAATAGACAAGAATGGTTAGTACATATCACCCCTACCAAGTTTTGTAGTATTTAAAAGGTGTAACTAGTTAAGACAAATTTTACAGACGGATATGTTACCACTGGACTGGTAATCCAGGGATCGCAGGTTCGATCCCCTGTCTGACCCTAAGAAAATTAACAGTCTTTCAGATGGGACGTTAAACCGAGGTCTCGCGTCGGTGCTTTACACCCTGCACGTAAAAGAACCAGATGAGATTCTGGAATGGGTCTGTATCATGCACTATCCTCCAAAATCTAAAATGACTAATCTCTTCAGGAGGCGTCGCTCATATGGGCAACCGGTAGCAACGATAAATAAACGTAAATACACAAGACAACTTTGTTTATTAACATCTTCAAAGGGCAGTAACTAACCAAGTGCATCATTAATATGATACACCCAAACCCCTGTGTTAGCGATCTAATCTATTAAGGGCAGTAACTAACCACGTGCATCATTAATATGATACACCCAAACCCCTGTGTTAGCGATCTAATCTATTAAGGGCAGTAACTAACCAAGTGCATCATTAATATGATACACCCAAACCCCTGTGTTAGCGATCTAATCTATTAAGGGCAGTAACTAACCAAGTGCATCATTAATATGATACACTCAAACCCCTGTGTTAGCGATCTAATCTATTAAGCAGCCAACCTGTACTAAGCATGTTTCTGGTTCCCTAACCTGGTTCCATTACATATTTAACATCCACTAAGCAGCCACTTGCACTAAGCAGCCACTTTCTGTACTTCCCTTCACAGGCTGCTTAACACAGGTTTGACTGAAGACTGCAGAAACAATAAGAGTTGCTGATACTGATAATTCCCTGCAGGTTTTGTTGATATGTTGATATCCAAGTAGGATTTCGGAACTCTACTGCCAGATTCATAAGACTTGCTCCATACAAATTTTTGCATCATCAATTTTTCAAAGGGACATTACTCTACGAAAACTAATTAAGTGCAATGTGTAGACGTCATACACCACAACTAGGCTTAATACATTCAGACAAGCCTTGTAACACCCAGATCACCAGACATGGAGGGGGATGGGGGGTGGGTAGGAGTTCTATGAGATAATGACAGCTATGGTTGGTTCCCTGTCCATCTACAAGACCAGAAACAAAATTGGGGAGAGAGATGAAAGCATAGATTGGTACCCAGCTCATCTAACAGACACTGGGGGTGGGGGAGATATAATGTTAGCTAAGATAAGACATGTTCCCCTCACATTTACAGACAGTAGGTAAGATATAATGTTAGCTAAGATTGGTTCACTGCTAATCTAACCAGATGTACCTGAGTCTCTGTATGTTTGAAGTGATACCGGACAGTCGGTATATGCCGTCCACCAGACCATCACTCTCTATCACATCAGCGCAACTCTTCAACACCAGCGGTACTGAAACAACAAGATTAGCATTCCAGTTAGTACTCTACATTGCAACTAGTACTCCACATTCCAGCTAGTACTCCACTTTCCAACTAGTACTCCACATTCCAGCTAGTACTCCACTCCACATTCCAGCTAGTACTCCACATTCCAGCTAGTACTCCACATTCCAGCTAGTACTCCACATTCCAGCTAGTACACCACATTCCAACTAGTACTCCACATTCCAACTAGTACTCCACATTCCAACCAGTACTCCACATTCCAACTAGTACTCCACATTCCAACTAGTACTCCACATTCCAGCTAGTACTCCACATTCCAGCTAGTACTCCACATTCCAGCTACCATAGTACTCCACATTCCAACTAGTACTCCACATTCCAACTAGTACTCCACATTCCAACTAGTACTCCACATTCCAACTAGTACTCCATATTCCAGCTAGTACACCACATTCCAACTAGTACTCCACATTCCAGCTAGTACACCACATTCCAACTAGTACCCCACATTCCAACTAGTACTCCACATTCCAGCCAGTACTCCACATTCCAGCTAGTACTCCACATTTCAACTAGTACTCCAAATTCCAGCTAGTACACCACATTCCAACTAGTACTCCACATTCCAGCCAGTACTCCACATTCCAGCTAGTACTCCACATTCCAACTAGTACTCCACATTCCAGCTAGTACTCCACATTCCAACTAGTACTCCACATTCCAGCCAGTACTCCACATTCCAACCGGTACTCCACATTCCAACTAGTACTCCACATTCCAACTAGTACTCCACATTCCAGCTAGTACTCCACATTCCAGCTAGTACTCCACATTCCAACTATCACTCCACATTCCAGCTAGTACTCCACATTCCAGCTAGTACTCCACATTCCAGCTAGTACTCCACATTCCAGCTAGTACTCCACATTCCAGCTATTACTCCATATTCCAGCCAGTACTCCACATTCCAGCCAGTACTCCACATTCCAACTAGTACTCCACATTCCAACTAGTACTCCACATTCCAACTAGTACTCCACATTCCAGCCAGTACTCCACATTCCAGCTAGTACTCCACATTCCAACTAGTACTCCACATTCCAGCTATTACTCCACATTCCAGCTAGTACTCCACATTCCAACCAGTACTCCACATTCCAGCTAGTACACCACATTCCAACTAGTACTCCACATTCCAACCAGTACACCACATTCCAACTAGTACACCACATTCCAGCTAGTACTCCACATTCCAGCCAGTACTCCACATTCCAACCAGTACTCCACATTCCAGCTAGTACTCCACATTCCAGCCAGTACTCCACATTCCAGCTAGTACTTGTACTCCACATTCCAGCTAGTACTCCACATTCCAACTAGTACTCCACATTCCAGCTAGTACTCCACATTCCAACTAGTACTCCACATTCCAGCTAGTACACCACATTCCAACTAGTACTCCACATTCCAGCTAGTACTCCACATTCCAGCTACCGTAGTACTCCACATTCCAACTAGTACTCCACATTCCAACTAGTACTCCACATTCCAACTAGTACTCCACATTCCAACTAGTACTCCACATTCCAACTAGTACTCCACATTCCAGCTAGTACACCACATTCCAGCTAGTACTCCACATTCCAGCTACCGTAGTACTCCACATTCCAACTAGTACTCCACATTCCAACTAGTACTCCACATTCCAACTAGTACTCCACATTCCAGCTAGTACTCCACATTCCAACTAGTACTCCACATTCCAGCCAGTACACCACATTCCAACTAGTACTCCACATTCCAGCCAGAACTCCACATTCCAACTAGTACTCCAC
Source organism: Archivesica marissinica (assembly GCA_014843695.1). Taxonomy (NCBI): domain Eukaryota; kingdom Metazoa; phylum Mollusca; class Bivalvia; order Venerida; family Vesicomyidae; genus Archivesica; species Archivesica marissinica. The sequence continues at coordinate 73,215,856 of CM026386.1, read as the reverse complement.
ATTCCAACCAGTACTCCACATTCCAACTAGTACTCCACATTCCAACCAGTACTCCACATTCCAGCTATTACTCCACATTCCAGCTAGTACTCCACATTCCAGCTATTACTCCACATTCCAGCTAGTACTCCACATTCCAGCTATTACTCCACATTCCAGCCAGTACTCCACATTCCAGCTAGTACTCCACATTCCAACTATTACTCCACATTCCAACTATTACTCCACATTCCAGCTAGTACTCCACATTCCAGCTAGTACTCCACATTCCAACTATTACTCCACATTCCAGCTATTACTCCACATTCCAGCCAGTACTCCACATTCCAACTAGTACTCCACATTCCAACCAGTACTCCACATTCCAGCTAATACACCACATTCCAACTAGTACTCCACATTCCAGCTAGTACACCACATTCCAGCTAGTACTCCACATTCCAGCCAGTACTCCACATTCCAACCAGTACTCCACATTCCAGCTAGTACTCCACATTCCAGCCAGTACTCCACATTCCAGCCAGTACTCCACATTCCAGCTAGTACACCACATTCCAACTAGTACTCCACATTCCAACTAGTACTCCACATTCCAGCTAGTACTCCACATTCCAACCAGTACTCCACATTCCAGCTAGTACTCCACATTTCAACTAGTACTCCACAAGAGATAGTAGAGGTTCTATATCACTCACCTGACTATATACCAAATATTCAACGCAATTTTATCTATGCAAAGGTTCTACAGACAAGAATTCTACAGACAATGTTTGGTGAAAATCAATCAAGCGGTTCATCAGAAAATGTCTTTATGTACTTTTCTATATTTATCTACGACATCCCATATGTGCACTGAAGCAGAACCATTTGAATATAACTGAAATAGGTCAAATAACCTTAGTCGCACAAATGCATTTATGCAGTGTCGACTTTAAACCAAAATTATATAGCAAAAAATTAAGTGGCCAGGTTTGGAGAAATTCCATTAAAGTGACACTATATATATACCGGTAGGAATAAAAGATGTTTTCTGGTCAAAAGTACAAGGTATTTAAAGAATATAATTTCCAATAACTGTGTGTTAAAAAAATCCAAATATTCGCACAGAAATGGAAAAAAATCAATAAATGTAACATCGCCATATACGTGAATTGTTTGTCAACAAACCTATGTAAACAAGGCTTAATGCGCGTGCATGACGCAACAACGAATGTTGAAACCAGCTGCCATAGACGTTTGTTCTGATTGCCGATAGAGAGTGATGAATTCCTAATGTATGCAGGGCGTGGCTAACAGTTTATAAAAAATAGTACTTTCAATTTGTTATATTGCTAAAAACACATTGCTAACCGACTGTGAATAATTATTTAAACGATAATGGAAGAATGTGTAGTAGCATTGCTATTTGCACGTAATTTCAAACGTTATTATATTTTTAATTCATACGATATAGTGTCACTTTAAACTGTACATATGAAGAAATAGAATGGATGCAAAAGTTGATGGACAAATGGAAATTCTTTATACAAATTACTTTAGCTCGATTGCGAAACAAGTTCTTACAACTTATATTAATCACTCTCGAGACCTCTTCTTAAATGCCCTGCCTAAGGGCACAATCGTAACAGCTCCAGCGGTGCTCAAAATCCGGCCTTGGCCTTTCGCACCTGAAGCGAACATGCTAACACTGCGCTATCACGACTTCTACGGAAATTGTGTGGATATTGTTAAATGAAGTATAGAAATAGTGTCTAATCTGTCCGATCGATCTCCTACATAAGTTACTAACTGCATCATACCATCATATTCAGAGTTGAGTAAATGTTCGCCAAGATCACATCCAAACACCCGCTCCTTAACAATACCAGACTGCTTCAGCTGTATACGGGCTGGCCGGGTGTTGAAAAATAACCTCAGAAAAGATAAAAACTTCCCATGTTTCTTTAATACTGAAAATATAAAATAACATTTTCTTTCATGCATACAGTTAAACCTGTGTTAGTGGTCACCTCTATTAAGCAGCCAATCTGTATTACGCAGCCAGTTTTCAGATTTCCAATATGTTACTTTGTTATACATTTGATCTCTATTAAGCAGCCACCTGTGCTAATCAGCCACTTTCTGTGATTGCCTTGGCTGGCTGTTTAAGACGGGTTTGACTGTATATGTCATACACAACCATCATCACAATGTATAATAATATTAATAGTAAACCTCTGAAGACTACACGAAACAATAATAATTCATAAAACAACAACTCAAAAACATGTATTATAATTGGCTTCAATGCAAAATGATTTCACAAGCTTGTGAGATAGTAGTCTCCGGACTGTGAGATAGTAGTCTCCGGACTGTGAGATAGTAGTCTCCGGACTGTGAGATAGTAGTCTCCGGACTGTGAGATAGTAGTCTCCAGACTGTGAGATAGTAGTCTCCAGACTGTGAGATAGTAGTCTCCGGACTGTGAGATAGTAGTCTCCGGACTGTGAGATAGTAGTCTCCAGACTGTGAGATAGTAGTCTCCAGACTGTGAGATAGTAGTCTCCAGACTGTGAGATAGTAGTCTCCGGCCTGTGAGATAGTAGTCTCCGGTTTGTGAGATAGTAGTCTCCAGACTGTGATGTAGTAGTCTCCGGACTGTGAGTAGTCTCCAGACTGTGAGATAGTAGTCTCCAGACTGTGAGATAGTAGTCTCCAGACTGTGAGATAGTAGTCTCCGGCCTGTGAGATAGTAGTCTCCGGCTTGTGAGATAGTAGTCTCCAGACTGTGATGTAGTAGTCTCCGGACTGTGAGTAGTCTCCGGACTGTGAGATAGTAGTCTCCAGACTGTGAGATAGTAGTCTCTGGACTGTGAGTAGTCTCCAGACTGTGAGATAGTAGTCTCCGGACTGTGAGATAGTAGTCTCCAGACTGTGAGTAGTCTCCAGACTGTGAGATAGTAGTCTCCGGACTGTGAGATAGTAGTCTCCAGACTGTGAGATAGTAGTCTCCGGACTGTGAGATAGTAGTCTCCGGACTGTGAGATAGTAGTCTCCGGACTGTGAGATAGTAGTCTCTGGACTGTGAGATAGTAGTCTACAGACTGTGAGATAGTAGTCTCCAGACTGTGAGATAGTAGTCTCTGGACTGTGAGATAGTAGTCTCCGGACTGTGAGATAGTAGTCTCCGGACTGACTGTGAGATAGAAGTCTCTGGACTGTGAGATAGTAGTCTCTGGACTGTGAGATAGTAGTCTCTGGACTGTGAGATAGTAGTCTCTGGACTGTGAGATAGTAGTCTCCGGACTGTGAGATAGTAGTCTCCGGACTGTGAGATAGTAGTCTCCGGACTGACTGTGAGATAGAAGTCTCTGGACTGTGAGATAGTAGTCTCCGGACTGTGAGATAGTAGTCTCCGGACTATGAGATAGTAGTCTCCAGACTGTGAGATAGTAGTCTCCGGACTGACTGTGAGATAGAAGTCTCTGGACTGTGAGATAGTAGTCTCCGGACTGTGAGATAGTAGTCTCCGGACTGTGAGATAGAAGTCTCTGGACTGTGAGATAGTAGTCTCCAGACTGTGAGATAGTAGTCTCCGGACTGACTGTGAGATAGTAGTCTCCGGACTGTGAGATAGTAGTCTCCGGACTGTGAGATAGTAGTCTCCGGACTGTGAGATAGAAGTCTCTGGACTGTGAGATAGTAGTCTCTGGACTGTGAGATAGTAGTCTCCGGACTGTGAGATAGTAGTCTCCGGACTGTGAGATAGTAGTCTCCAGACTGTGAGATAGTAGTCACCAGACTGTGAGATAGTAGTCTCCGGACTGTGAGATAGTAGTCTCCAGACTGTGAGATAGTAGTCTCCGGACTGTGAGATAGTAGTCTCCGGACTGTGAGATAGTAGTCTCCGGACTGTGAGATAGTAGTCTCCGGACTGTGAGATAGTAGTCTCCGGACTGTGAGATAGTAGTCTCCGGACTGTGAGATAGTAGTCTCTGGACTGTGAGATAGTAGTCTCCGGGCTGTGAGATAGTAATCTCCGGACTGTGAGATAGTAGTCTCCGGACTGTGAGATAGTAGTCTCCGGACTGTGAGATAGTAGTCTCCGGACTGTGAGATAGTAGTCTCCGGACTGTGAGATAGTAGTCTCCGGACTGTGAGATAGTAGTCTCTGGGCTGTGAGATAGTAGTCTCTGGACTGTGAGTTAGTAGTCTCCGGACTGTGAAATAGTAGTCTCCGGACTGTGAGATAGTAGTCTACGGACTGTGAGTTAGTAGTCTCCGGACTGTGAGATAGTAGTCTCCAGACTATACAAAGTAAATTAACAAACTATAAATTTAAACTTACATGCCCTAGTTTGAGGTGTTTCTGGGATACTACTGACCACAGCTGCCGGTACCTTGTCACCAATAACTTCCACACATTCATACGGAAAGAAACCAACCTGTAGAGAGATGGTAAATGTCACACTAGGTTGAGTGTGTATTCTGACATGGCTCGGCATATTTCAGACCTGTACGCAAGAGTTTTCATAGGGGGGGCATAATTTTGTTCAGGGGTGAGACTAAATACGAGCGTGTTTCGCGACCAGCATCGTTTGCCGTGGGGTTTTGGGTTCTCACCCCAAGATTTGTTAAAACGTCAATGCCTGGGCGCCTTTGCATCGATATATTTCTTGTTGTGTATATATTGTACTTATTTAAATTTTAGGGGGGGGGGGGGGTACATATGAACCCATATACACGCAATGCGTACGGGCCTGTTTTGTCCATATATGCAAAGAAGGGATTTACCGTGTTTAAAAAAAAAGTTAATACACATTTATTTTAGCTCGATTGCGAAACAAGTTCTTACAACTTATATTAATCACTCTCGAGACCTCATTCCTGATGGAATCCATCGCCACGAGGGAGAGAGAAGAGGCAACGTGGAATTTAAATGCCTTGCCTAAGGGCACAATCGTAACGGCTCCAGCGGGGCTCGAACTCCGGTGTTTAAATCTGAAATAACACATTGTTTAGCGAGTCATTTTATGAGCATTTTTGTAGTTTTATGACATCATATATGCACCATATAACACTAACTACTTTTGTTTTGTTTTTTAGATATTGTGATTTTTATAGTCAGATAAAACATGGTTTGTCGTTCTTAGCACCGGAATTAACCACTTAGGCCTACAGCCTGCGTGGTTAATTCCTACGTATCACAACTCCAAACCATGTTTTATTTACCAGAGAGAAGAGACATGTGGAATTTAAATGCCTTGCCTAAGGGCACAATCGTAACGGCTCCAGCGGGGCTCAAACTCTGAGTCTTTCGCACCTGAAGTGAACGTGCTAACACCGTGCTATCACGACTTCCACTTTTTCCACCAAAATAAAACCTTAGACAAGAATTTTGTATTTCGGATTGGAGAGATTTTTTAACTATTTTTCTATACACTCTAACCACTCTACTTGTTTCCTCAATGCAAAGCTTCATCAATATAGGCCAAGGTGTCATTGGAAGAAACTGTGACCAGTGAACAGATACATGCTAGACGACCAGTCAGTACTCTCAGCTTGTCACGAGAGGACCAAACATGAAATGCAACACAATAAAACTATTTGCATACCTCAAACCCTCGTTTGCCCCTCCACCAGATTGTATCGTCTGTAGGGGGCATGTCAATCACAGACACTATATCACCAACCTACAAACAAGTTTTACAACTTCATAAACAATAAATCGAGTTATTCAGTGAACTATCTCTAGAGATTTCATCAGTAAATGCTTAATTACCTCTAGAGATTTCATCAGTAAATGCTTAATTACCTCTAGAGATTTCATCAGTAAATGCTTAATTACCTCTAGAGATTTCATCAATAAATGCTTAATTTTCTTGCGAGATTTCTTCAGCAATGGCTTAAATTACATCAGTAATCAGTAAGTGCTCAGTTATCTTAAAGATTTCATCAGTAAATTCTTAATTACCTCTAGGGATTTCATCAGTAACTGCTTAATTTCATCTAGATAGTTAAATCAGTAAAAGATTAATCTGTTTCCAGAGAGATTTCATCAGTAAAGTGTATATAAATGGATCTGTTTCCAGAGAGATTTCATCAGTAAAGTGTATATAAATGGATCTGTTTCCAGAGAGATTTCATCAGTAAAGTGTATATAAATGGATCTGTTTCCAGAGAGATTTCATCAGTAAAGTGTATATAAGTGGATCTGTTTCCAGAGAGATTTCATCAGTAAAGTGTATATAAATGGATCTGTTTCCAGAGATATTTCATCAGTAAAGTGTTATAGTGATTGTTTCCAGAATATTTCATCAGTAAAGTGTATATAAGTGATCTGTTTCCAGAGAGATTTCATCAGTAAAGTGTTTAAAGGTTTTTTTCCAGAGATATTTCATCAGTAAAGTGTATATAAGTGGATCTGTTTCCAGAGAGATTTCATCAGTAAAGTGTATATAAGTGCATCTGTTTCCAGAGAGATTTCATCAGTAAAGTGTATATAAGTGCATCTGTTTCCAGAGAGATTTCATCAGTAAAGTGTATATAAGTGCATCTGTTTCCAGAGAGATTTCATCAGTAAAGTGTATATAAGTGCATCTGTTTCCAGAGAGATTTCATCAGTAAAGTGTTTACATAGGTTTATTTACCTCCAGAGAGATTTCATCAGTAAAGTGTATATAAGTGGATCTGTTTCCAGAGAGATTTCATCAGTAAAGTGTATATAAGCGGATCTGTTTCCAGAGAGATTTCATCAGTAAAGTGTATATAAGTGCATCTGTTTCCAGAGAGATTTCATCAGTAAAGTGTATATAAGTGGATCTGTTTCCAGAGAGATTTCATCAGTAACGTGTATATAAGTGCATCTGTTTCCAGAGAGATTTCATCAGTAACGTGTATATAAGTGGATCTGTTTCCAGAGAGATTTCATCAGTAAAGTGTATATAAGTGCATCTGTTTCCAGAGAGATTTCATCAGTAAAGTGTTTACATAGGTTTATTTACCTCCAGAGATATTTCATCAGTAAAGTGTATATAAGTGCATCTGTTTCCAGAGAGATTTCATCAGTAAAGTGTTTACATAGGTTTATTTACCTCCAGAGAGATTTCATCAGTAAAGTGTATATAAGTGGATCTGTTTCCAGAGAGATTTCATCAGTAAAGTGTATATAAGCGGATCTGTTTCCAGAGAGATTTCATCAGTAAAGTGTATATAAGTGCATCTGTTTCCAGAGAGATTTCATCAGTAAAGTGTATATAAGTGGATCTGTTTCCAGAGAGATTTCATCAGTAACGTGTATATAAGTGCATCTGTTTCCAGAGAGATTTCATCAGTAAAGTGTATATAAGTGCATCTGTTTCCAGAGAGATTTCATCAGTAACGTGTATATAAGTGGATCTGTTTCCAGAGAGATTTCATCAGTAAAGTGTATATAAGTGCATCTGTTTCCAGAGAGATTTCATCAGTAAAGTGTTTACATAGGTTTATTTACCTCCAGAGATATTTCATCAGTAAAGTGTATATAAGTGGATCTGTTTCCAGAGAGATTTCATCAGTAAAGTGTATATAAGTGCATCTGTTTCCAGAGAGATTTCATCAGTAAAGTGTATATAAATGGATCTGTTTCCAGAGAGAATTCATCAGTAAAGTGTATATAAATGGATCTGTTTCCAGAGAGATTTCATCAGTAAAGTGTTTACATAGGTTTATTTACCTCCAGAGAAATTTCATCAGTAAAGTGTATATAAGTGCATCTGTTTCCAGAGAGATTTCATTAGTAAAGTGTTTACATAGGTTTATTTACCTCCAGAGTGATTTCATCAGTAAAGTGTATATAAGTGCATCTGTTTCCAGAGAGATTTCATCAGTAAAGTGTTTACATAGGTTTATTTACCTCCAGAGAGATTTCATCAGCAGCTTGTGCAGTGTATCGTTTTACAGCGTGAGCAGCAGCAATGGCCGGGGTGTTGATACCAGAGTCGTCTACAGCCAATATACGGTTACCTCGATTGTCAATCTAGAAGGAAGCAATACTACATGAATAAATATATATCAGCTAACATAGAGCTAAGAGAGTCAAACATAGAGCTAAGCGAGTCAAACATAGAGCTAAGCGAGTCAAACATAGAGCTAAGCGAGTCAAATCTATCACAAATTGTATGGAAAATCGGTACATAAAACAACTCGCAGGTCTTTATTTTTTGGAGGTTATAATCTTCAATCTCCAAACTCAGGCTCTCTCATTGTTGTGCCGAGAGCAAATCTCAGATTCCACCAATCATATAACTTGAGCTGTGAGATTGATATTTGAGAAAAGGTTTATAAGCCGCCAACTCAGATCCATAGTTCAACATACTACCTTGTGGTAAGTCATAACTCTAGCCAGTTCAGGACAGATCCTCAGTTCAACATACTACCTTGTGGTAAGTCATAACTCTAGCCAGTTCAGGACAGATCCACAGTTCAACATACTACCTTGTGGTAAGTCATACCTCGAGCCAGTTCAGGATAGATCCACAGTTCAACATACAACATTGTGGTAAATCATACCTCTAGCCAGTTCAGGACAGATCCTCAGTTCAACATACTACCTTGTGGTAAATCATACCTCTAGCCAGTTCAGGACAGATCCTCAGTTCAACATACAACATTGTGGTAAATCATACCTCTAGCCAGTTCAGGACAGATCCTCAGTTCAACATACAACATTGTGGTAAATCATACCTCTAGCCAGTTCAGGACAGATCCACAGTTCAACATACTACCTTGTGGTAAATCATACCTCTAGCCAGTTCAGGACAGATCCACAGTTCAACATACTATCTGGTGGTAAATCATACCTCTAGCCAGTTCAGGACAGATCCACAGTTCAACATACTACCTTGTGGTAAATCATACCTCAAGCCAGTTCAGGACAGATCCACAGTTCAACATACTATCTGGTGGTAAATCATACCTCTAGCCAGTCCAGGACAGATCCACAGTTCAACATACTACCTTGTGGTAAATCATACCTCAAGCCAGTTCAGGACAGATCCACAGTTCAACATACTACATGGTGATAAATCATACCTCTAGCCAGTTCAGGACAGATCCACAGTTCAACATACTACCAGCCAGGGATGAAAACCTCGTCAAATATTCCTCAAGTATACCATTGATCTCCTGAAATATTGAACCATATAAAGTCATAATCCACTAATTGAATATCCAACCAACACTGGTCACGTAGTTGGCATCAGGAATTAAAGTCTCCAACAGCAGCCGGTGCTCCACTGGGCATGAAACTTGAATATGTATGTCTAGGAAATTGACCTTTTGGCCTATCACAAACAGAAACCAGTGTCAGTTTTTTGTTACATTTTCGTTCTATGGGGTTTACCCCTATGTAAGGCATTTTCAAAATTTGACGATGGTGTCCTGTCGAATAAATTGGAAGGAATGTGCAAACAACATAGATCCAGATCAACCATGGCGTAATGCCGCATCTGATCAGGATCTATGTTATTTGCTATTCAGACAAGTGCTTTAGCTCCACTATCCGAAAGGCACACTGTAACCATTGGCCACTCAAACATGTCAATGTCCTATGTATGAAATTGGATATATGACATTATTTGTGCAGGAAATGTCACAACAGATGGAGAAAGCAAATGGGGTACTTGATGGCCTCTGGGAATCATAACAAACCTGCAAATGGAGTCTTCAAAATGAGATATATCAAAAAAAATTAAAAGGTCAAATGCATTTAAAGTGGTGGAACCTATGCTCGGCGTATTCCTATGCTCTGCGTATTTTTTCCATTTACACCCGTATTTAAAATATTTAAATAGTTTTAACCTATTTTCGTTGACAGAGGTGAAGCATGGTTCAATAGCATTCCGTTGTGCGTACCGGTAGCCTAATGCAACTGTCACCTGACTGGTTCAGTAGCCGAATATAAACAGACAACTTGTCGGGAAAATTGTTTCCACCAAAATGATGCTGTTTATGAGCATTTCAGGTGGCTATCCGGATTGGAAAAAAAATGTACAAATAACCAGAAAAAAGTTTCTTATGAGTTGTAATATTGTTAGTTATTGATGTTACTAAGTCAAAATAATATATTCAACATTTACCCATGCATAAATAAAAAATTCATGTACGCCATGCATAGGTGTCCTAAAGTATCTAGTTCCCCATGTAAACAGGTGCCGTTGCGATAGCTATATTTAGGCACATGGTTACGTAATGAAGCTAAAATTATCAACAACAATTTTATGAAAGTTGTGTTCACGACTTAAGAAAATAATAATATACGGCAAGTGTATTTAACCTTTTTTATAGGCCATGCTATGTAGGATTTACGCCGAGCATAGGTTCCACCACTCTACAAGGTTAATCCTAAGTCGCAATGTTTGGGAGTCAAGATACTGCACAACTGCGTCCTTATATAGTCCTTATGATAGCTCAGTGGTAGCGCATTCGCTTCACGTGCGAAAGGCCCGGAGTTCGAGCCCCGCTGGAGCTGTTACGATTGTGTCCTTAGGCAAGGCATTTAAATTCCACATGCCTCTTCTCTCTCCCTCGTGGCGATGGATTCCATCAGGAATGAGGTCTCGAGAGTGATTAGTATAAGTTATAAGAACTTGTTTCGCAATCGAGCTAAAATAAATTTGTATAAACTTTTTTTATTTTATATAGTATTATTTAACAAATTCCAAACAAACTAAGGATAAAATACACAATATGACCGTAACCTACATTTGAATTAGGAGTCCTTTTTTTGGTCCTTAGATTAATTTAATCATTTTCAATTTTCCTCTATTATGACACAAAATCAACCTTAGGGAAGGCATTTAAATTCCACATTGCATTTTCTCTCTCCCTCGTGGTGATGGTCTCCATCAGTAATGAGGTCTCAAGAGCGATTAATATAAGTTATAGGAACTTGTTTCGCAATAGAGTTAAAATAAATTTGTATACACTAAACCAGAATCAACATAAATTAAGCAAAAAAGTGTCGAGCCACAAGTTCTTACAACATTAGAGACAGCTCTTCCCAGGCAGAAGTGGGGCAATGTCAGGGTGGTCCCTATGGTGATTATATCGCCCCTGAGGATGAGCCCCGACTTAATAAAAGCTAGGACAAATTAAAATAGTCGTACCAGTTCTGTGTTAACATCTGGTTCAATGAGAGATATATCGGGCAGATGACTGAACTTGCGGTCAAATATACATCTGTGAAGTTTCTGATCCAGCATACGGAAGTTCTGTAGTGTCCGTCGCATGAGCCATGTCTTCTCATTGGACGAGATTTTCACATACACATATTTGGCTGACTCGGTGCTGTGCTGGTACTGGTCATTGTCGTCGTCACATAAACACACCTGCAAGAAACAATCAAGTAGAGAGCTAGAGTGTGCGCAGGGGTTTGAAGTTCATATTTTAATCAGGTCAAATACATGTATACATATATAAAAATATCAAAGAATCTGTCAATGCCTTGCTTATATACTTGTTAATTACACCTTACTCATAGCAAGGACATTATCCACGAGTACATACATGGTAAGTACATGTTTTCTACACAATGGTGTTGATTAATCTCGGAAGACAGGCCTATTTCATTGATGTATTGTAACTTTGTAAGACAATAACTGACAAAATTAAACAGTTAGAACTCAGGTAATTATCAGATTATACAAAATGTTGTTTTATAATCAAGCCCCAAATCCCCCGTTATCATTTGAATACATATACAATTACAATGAGTTTGCTAATATTCTTTAAATCCAAGGAAAATGAAAGTGAAAGTAATAGTAAAAAACGGAAACTATATTTAAAATGTGTGCCTACTTCCAAGAAAGTGAAATTCACTGAGAGTAAAAAGGATATTAAATATGATGCAAAATGACTTTCCAGTAAAGTGGCAAGATGATTTTAACTGGCTCGTTCATGATGAAAATAAAAATGTTATGTTCTGCAAGTGCCGTCAAAAATATCCAAAGCTTTCAGAAGCAAAAATTAACCAGAAAGTTGTATTTGCGAGTGGTTCCAACACTTTCCGGATAGAACCAATACGTCAGGAAACAGTAGAATGCGAGGTCAATACTCCCGGTACATGAAAGTCAAACTACTTTTGCAAAAGCATTTCAGAAGTTAGATGAAAAAGATCATGCATGCATGAAAGTACTATTCAATTGTGCTTACTGTATTGGTTACAACAATAAACCATTTAGTGACATGCCCATTCTGTTCAGTCTTGTGTGTAAAAATGGGATTGACATTGGTGAGAATTATGGTACTGATCACAGGGCCAGTGAATTCCATTACTATTATATACTAGGATGATGTTAAAAATAAAACTACATATAAAACTGTATATATATTTCTATTTCATAATATTTAGTGTAAGCCATCATTCGATATTTAGCATAATAATTGGGGCAAGTCAAATTCACATTGGGGCAAGTCAGTTTGCCAGTGTCACTTGTCCCAGGCAAGTCAGTTTGAAAAGAATTTGTCGAGCTCTGCATGCATACTGTGCATTTTAACCATATTTTGTTGAAATTTATTATATAACACCATTTAAAGACTCGGTCGCGCATTTTGTCACGTCTCCCAAAAATTCCGACCTAGAATGAGCCCTGATAATAATAATTTAAGCGCATGTGTACAGGTTGACTCGTTGCACGCTAGCGGTAAATATAACAGCAGTGTAATAATTATGTCATAGAGTTTCATTAGAATTGTGTTGTGACGACAAAATTCTAAGGAAATTCCATGATGTATTTCCAGTTTTCTTCAAAAATTAATAAAAACACATTAATGAATTGTCTGATTTTTTTTTATTTAAAAAAAAAAAAAATATTTTAAGTTTATTTAACGTCGCTACCGGTTTCCCATTTGAGCGACGGGCAGTTTACCTAACAAAATCTTTCCTGGGCAGGCTCCAGCTGTTAACCAGTACTTGGGTGCACTAACCTCCATAAGAAACTGCCAACTTTTTCATATAAATGAGAGACACGGTCTGAGCGGGGCTCGAACCCGTGACCATCAGAGATGATAGGTTACAGTGGTATACAAGTCAGCGACCGTAACCACTCGACCACGGAGGCGGACTTGTCGTCTGATATGATTATTTGAACTATTTATAGCCTTTATTTTGCCCAGCATGCAAAGAGTTAATCTTTGTAGACTGTGCGCAGTTTGTTACTAAATGTCTCCTTTTGCGTACAACAATATCTAACTAGCCTGATACAAAACATGATATTGATGATGTAACTGTTAGTTTAAACAATATTGTATTCAAAAATGGTACATAACACAGGAATAGTTGCCACAGCACAGTTAGGAAGTGGAATGTAACTGTTGTAGGTGACGATAATGTAACTGCTGTTGATGAAGATAATGTAACTGCTGTTGATGAAGATAATGTAACTGCTGTTGATGAAGATAATGTAACTGCTGTTGATGAAGATAATGTAACTGCTGTTGATGAAGATAATGTAACCACTGTTGATGAAGATAATGTAACTGCTGTTGATGAAGATAATGTAACTGCTGTTGATGAAGATAATGTAACTGCTGTTGATGAAGATAATGTAACCGCTGTTGATGAAAATAATGTAACCGCTGTTGATGATGAGGTGAATATCCCACAGATCAGGTGAATATCCCACAGATCAGGTGAATATCCCACAGATCAGAAGAATATCCCACATATATAATAATTGCAGATGAATTGAACAACGTGTGTCATAACCAGCACACACAACCTATATCCATCAAACATCACTTTATTATATTCCAAACCGATAACAGACAATCTTACCCCGACACAACATGGAAATAAATGCAATTTAGTATTTACGTTTTTTTCAGAATCCCTGGAAAACCAAAAATTAAAATTTACTTAGAAATATCATCCCATAATTCCTCAGTCCAATTAATTGTCATTGTTTAAAACAAAACAATTGATTTGCATACATCATGATACAGGCACTACTTGACTATTTATAAACACTTAGGAACACAAGTACATAGATACCAAACTTCGCATAATAAGTACCTACAACTTCTGCTCAATAAGCTAATTGATGTGCACTACGTTAATTGTATCCAAATTATTGCTCTATTTACACAGGCTTGCATAAATTGTCACTATATTTGGAATAGTTCTGGTGTAAATACACACCCAAACAATTTAAAATTATGGATGGATAAACTAAAAAAATATGTATGTATTTAAAAAGTGTGGCGTCCAATGGTAGAGCGTCAGATTTGGAATCGAACGGTCCGGGTTGGATACTCAGTCAGGCCATGTATGTAGTATCAATGAGCAAGGCACCATTCTATATCGGGCGGAATTCAACCACACAATAGCTGCTCTATCCTGGCATGGTGGGTGCAGCATTGTGGTATATGCCATGCTAGACCAAAGTCCATGCCGCCCTAGTATCGGCTTGGTAAGCCAGGGTAGCAAATAATTAGCATAATATAGCTACATACTGTTTCTAATACATACTGTTTCTAACAGTCACACAATGGTGTCACCCCCATAACCTGACACAATGGATATAACCCTGTATTCAGCCTCACAATCATACATCTTACATGTATCCACATATAACCCCCACAATCATACACCTTACATGTATCCACGTATAACCCTCACAATCATACACCTTACATTTATCCACATATAACCCCCACAATCATACACAATCATACACCTTACATTTATCCACGTATAACCCCAACAATCACACACCTTACATTTATCCACATATAACCCCCACAATCATACACCTTACATTTATCCACGTATAACCCTTACAATCATACACCTTACATTTATCCACATATAACCCCCACAATCATACACCTTACATTTATCCACATACAACCCCCACAATCACACATTTATCCACATATAACCCCCACAATCATACATCTTACATTTATCCATATACAACCCCACAATCATACATCTTACATTTATCCACGTATAACCCCCACAATCATACATCTAACATTTATCCACGTATAACCCCCACAATCACACATTTATTCACATATAACCCCCACAATCACACATTTATCCACGTATAACCCCCACAATCATACATCTTACATTTATCCACGTATAACCCCACAATCACACATTTATCCATATATAACCCCCACAATCACACATTTATCCACATATAACCCCCACAATCACACATTTATCCACGTATAACCCCACAATCACACATTTATCCACATATAACCCCACAATCACACATTTATCCACGTATAACCCCCACAATCACACATTTATCCACATATAACCCCCACAATCACACATTTATCCACGTATAACCCCCACAATCATACATCTAACATTTATCCACGTATAACCCCCACAATCACACATTTATCCACATATAACCCCCACAATCATACACCTTACATTTATCCACATACAACCCCAACAATCACACACCTTACATTTATCCACGTATAACCCCCACAATCATACACCTTACATTTATCCACGTATAACCCCCACAATCATACACCTTACATTTATCCACGTATAACCCCCACAATCATACACCTTACATTTATCCACGTATAAGCCGCCGCCGCACAACCAGACTACTTGCATCTGTCACAGCCTTCTGATAGGGTTCAGACACTTGTTTGCTATACTACTAATTACATGAATTATTACGGCGCACACATTTCTGGGAATGGCGGCAATATAGACTGGATAATTAGTATTTACTGGTTCACGGTGTTACAGACCGGATAATTTGTATTTTTGAGACACTGGCTATGACAAATAAAATGTCTACATATAGATATATGATATTACCTTAAGAGAGTTGATGTCTACTGTATCGTAGTGGAAATGTGCACAGTCTTGAAGCTTGGGAAACCTTGTGTTATCATCTGTCAAGCTGAAAGCAATGGTTGCTTATGGTTATATTATATATGATACAAATTTGTTTTACCTCGATTGCAAAACAAGTTCTTACAACTTATATTAATCACTCTCGAGACATCATTCCTGATGGAATCCATCGCAAAGAGGGAAAGAAAAGTGGCAATATGGAATTTAAATGCCTTGCCTAAGGGCACAATCGTAACGGTTCCAGCGGGGTTCGAACTCTGGGTCTTTCGCGCCTGAAGCGAATGCACTACCACTACGCTAACACGACTTCCACTATATATATATATCTCAAGTCATACTGTAGATTAGTATTTCTTCTATGCATTCCAATGAATGATAGAGTTTGCTCAGTGAAGGAAAGCTCCCCATCTTCCACTGTTTTGAAACAGTGAAAGATGGCATTTTCTCTGTCACTGCTTGAGTTTAGTATTCCTCAGCTGTTGGATGTACTTTTGTATTTTAGCGATTTTCTTGACAATCATGAATAGTTATTATAAAGTGATATATTTTAATGAATTTCTTTTATCTGTAGTTTTTACAGCAAACAGAATTAACTTATATACCGGAACTATTTCTTATTACAGGTGTTCACACTAACAGAAGTGGTTGTGTGGTTGTGTATTGTAGTGCAATGAGGATTCCTACAGGGCAGTTAAAGTGAATAAAATTTGAAAACAAATATTATATTAGCCAAAATCATTGGAAATCATAAAAGAAAAAGATGATTTGAGTTTTTATTAGTGTAAGATAGGATTTCACTCGATGAAATAAAATCCAATCTTAGACTAATAAACACAAATCTCCTCTATCTGTTACGGTAGAGGTCAGCATTATGCATTATTTTGATTGTTTCTCATTACGACACCTACTTGCCGGTTGTTGACTTTTGTAGCAAATTACTAGCACATGGTTCACAACAATTACTTACCGGTTGTAAGATTTTTTACAATACTTACTTGCCCAGAGTTGATTTTTTACAATTACTAAAAGTAACAAGTACATATCAAGTTTATGATTATTTTTACAACAATTACGTGTCGGTAGTTGATATTTTTACAATAAATACTTGGCGGTAGTTGATTATTTACAATAAATACTTGCTGATAGTTGATTATTTACAATAAATACTTGCTGGTAGTTGATAATTTACAATAAATACTTGCTGATAGTTGATTATTTACAATAAATACTTGCTGATAGTTGATTATTTACAATAAATACTTGCTGGTAGTTGATAATTTACAATAAATACTTGCTGATAGTTGATTATTTACAATAAATACTTGCTGATAGTTGATTATTTACAATAAATACTTGCTGATAGTTGATAATTTACAATAAATACTTGTTGATAGTTGATTATTTACAATAAAT
Organism: Archivesica marissinica; assembly: GCA_014843695.1. Lineage (NCBI taxonomy): Eukaryota > Metazoa > Mollusca > Bivalvia > Venerida > Vesicomyidae > Archivesica > Archivesica marissinica. The sequence goes on along the minus strand of CM026386.1, from coordinate 73,198,578 downwards.
ACTTGCTGATAGTTGATAATTTACAATAAATACTTGCTGATAGTTGATTATTTACGATAAATACTTGCTGATAGTTGATTATTTACAATAAATACTTGCTGATAGTTGATAATTTACAATAAACACTTGCTGATAGTTGATTATTTACGATAAATACTTGGCGGTAGTTGATAATTTACAATAAATACTTGCTGGTAGTTGATTATTTACAATAAATACTTGCTGGTAGTTGATTATTTACAATAAATACTTGCTGATAGTTGATTATTTACGATAAATACTTGGCGGTAGTTGATTATTTACAATAAATACTTGCTGGTAGTTGATTATTTACAATGAATACTTGCTGATAGTTGATTATTTACAATAAATACTTGGCGGTAGTTGATTATTTACAATAAATACTTGCTGGTAGTTGATTATTTACGATAAATACTTGGCGGTAGTTGAGTTGTTACGCTAAATACTTGCTGGTAGTTGATTATTTACAATAAATACTTGCTGATAGTTGATTATTTACAATAAATACTTGGCGGTAGTTGATTATTTACAATAAATACTTGCTGGTAGTTGATTATTTACAATAAATACTTGCTGATTGTTGATTATTTACAATAAATACTTGCTGATAGTTGATTATTTACAATAAATACTTGCTGATAGTTGATTATTTACAATAAATACTTGCTGATAGTTGATTATTTACAATAAATACTTGGCGGTAGTTGATTATTTACAATAAATACTTGCTGGTAGTTGATTATTTACGATAAATACTTGCTGATAGTTGATTATTTACGATAAATACTTGGCGGTAGTTGAGTTGTTACGCTAAATACTTGCTGGTAGTTGATTATTTACAATAAATACTTGCTGATAGTTGATTATTTACGATAAATACTTGGCGGTAGTTGATTCTGTAGTGATTATTTACATAAATACTTGCTGATGTTGATTATTTACGATAAATACTTGCTGATAGTTGATTATTTACAATAAATACTTGCTGATAGTTGATTATTTACGATAAATACTTGCTGATAGTTGATTATTTACAATAAATACTTGCTGGTAGTTGATTATTTACGATAAATACTTGCTGATAGTTGATTATTTACAATAAATACTTGCTGATAGTTGATTATTTACGATAAATACTTGGCGGTAGTTGATTATTTACGATAAATACTTGCTGATAGTTGATTATTTACGATAAATACTTGGCGGTAGTTGAGTTGTTACGCTAAATACTTGCTGGTAGTTGATTATTTACAATAAATACTTGCTGATAGTTGATTATTTACGATAAATACTTGCTGATAGTTGATTATTTACGATAAATACTTGCTGATAGTTGATTATTTACGATAAATACTTGCTGATAGTTGATTATTTACGATAAATACTTGCTGATAGTTGATTATTTACAATAAATACTTGCTGGTAGTTGATTATTTACTGATAAATACTTGCTGATAGTTGATTATTTACAATAAATACTTGCTGATAGTTGATTATTTACAATAAATACTTGCTGGTAGTTGATTATTGGGTGTTGTTTTTACAATAAATACTTGCTGATAGTTGATTATTTACGATAAATACTTGCGGTAGTTGATTATTTACAATAAATACTTGCTGGTAGTTGATTATTTACGATAAATACTTGCTGATAGTTGATTATTTACAATAAATACTTGCTGATAGTTGATTATTTACGATAAATACTTGCTGATAGTTGATTATTTACAATAAATACTTGCTGGTAGTTGATTATTTACGATAAATACTTGCTGATAGTTGATTATTTACGATAAATACTTGCTGATAGTTGATTATTTACAATAAATACTTGCTGGTAGTTGATTATTACGATAAATACTTGCTGATAGTTGATTATTTACAATAATACTTGCTGATAGTTGATTATTTACAATAAATACTTGCTGGTAGTTGATTATTTACAATAAATACTTGCTGATAGTTGATTATTTACAATAAATACTTGGCGGAGTTGATTATTTACAATAAATACTTGCTGGTAGTGATTATTTACGATAAATACTTGCTGATAGTTGATTATTTACAATAAACTTGCTGATGATTTTTACGATAAATACTTGCTGATAGTTGATTATTTACATAAATACTTGCTGGTAGTTGATATTTAATACTGCTGATAGTGATTTTACATATACTTGTGGTAGTTGATTATTTACATAATACTTGTGATAGTGATATTTACAATAAATACTTGCGTAGTGATTATTACATAAATACGCGGAGTTGATTATTTTTTGTGTGTTGTTTTAGTTGATTATTTATGATAAATACTTGCTGATAGTTGATTATTTACAATAAATACTTGCTGGTAGTTGATTATTTATGATAAATACTTGCTGATAGTTGATTATTTACAATAAATACTTGCTGGTAGTTGATTATTTTTTGTGTGTGATATTTACAATAAATACTTGCTGATAGTTGATTATTTACAATAAATACTTGCTGATAGTTGATTATTTACAATAAATACTTGCTGATAGTTGATTATTTACAATAAATACTTGCTGGTAGTTGATAATTTACAATAAATACTTGCTGATAGTTGATTATTTACAATAAATACTTGCTGATAGTTGATTATTTACAATAAATACTTGCTGATAGTTGATTATTTACAATAAATACTTGCTGGTAGTTGATAATTTACAATAAATACTTGCTGATAGTTGATTATTTACAATAAATACTTGCTGATAGTTGATTATTTACAATAAATACTTGCTGATAGTTGATAATTTACAATAAATACTTGTTGATAGTTGATTATTTACAATAAATACTTGCTGATAGTTGATAATTTACAATAAATACTTGCTGATAGTTGATTATTTACGATAAATACTTGCTGATAGTTGATTATTTACAATAAATACTTGCTGATAGTTGATAATTTACAATAAACACTTGCTGATAGTTGATTATTTACGATAAATACTTGGCGGTAGTTGATAATTTACAATAAATACTTGCTGGTAGTTGATTATTTACAATAAATACTTGCTGGTAGTTGATTATTTACAATAAATACTTGCTGATAGTTGATTATTTACGATAAATACTTGGCGGTAGTTGATTATTTACAATAAATACTTGCTGGTAGTTGATTATTTACAATGAATACTTGCTGATAGTTGATTATTTACAATAAATACTTGGCGGTAGTTGATTATTTACAATAAATACTTGCTGGTAGTTGATTATTTACGATAAATACTTGGCGGTAGTTGAGTTGTTACGCTAAATACTTGCTGGTAGTTGATTATTTACAATAAATACTTGCTGATAGTTGATTATTTACAATAAATACTTGGCGGTAGTTGATTATTTACAATAAATACTTGCTGGTAGTTGATTATTTACAATAAATACTTGCTGATTGTTGATTATTTACAATAAATACTTGCTGATAGTTGATTATTTACAATAAATACTTGCTGATAGTTGATTATTTACAATAAATACTTGCTGATAGTTGATTATTTACAATAAATACTTGGCGGTAGTTGATTATTTACAATAAATACTTGCTGGTAGTTGATTATTTACGATAAATACTTGCTGATAGTTGATTATTTACGATAAATACTTGGCGGTAGTTGAGTTGTTACGCTAAATACTTGCTGGTAGTTGATTATTTACAATAAATACTTGCTGATAGTTGATTATTTACAATAAATACTTGGCGGTAGTTGATTATTTACAATAAATACTTGCTGGTAGTTGATTATTTACAATAAATACTTGCTGATTGTTGATTATTTACAATAAATACTTGCTGATAGTTGATTATTTACAATAAATACTTGCTGGTAGTTGATTATTTACAATAAATACTTGCTGATAGTTGATTATTTACAATAAATACTTGCTGATAGTTGATTATTTACGATAAATACTTGGCGGTAGTTGATTATTTACGATAAATACTTGCTGATAGTTGATTATTTACGATAAATACTTGGCGGTAGTTGAGTTGTTACGCTAAATACTTGCTGGTAGTTGATTATTTACAATAAATACTTGCTGATAGTTGATTATTTACGATAAATACTTGGCGGTAGTTGATTATTTACGATAAATACTTGCTGATAGTTGATTATTTACGATAAATACTTGCTGATAGTTGATTATTTACGATAAATACTTGCTGATAGTTGATTATTTACAATAAATACTTGCTGGTAGTTGATTATTTACGATAAATACTTGCTGATAGTTGATTATTTACAATAAATACTTGCTGATAGTTGATTATTTACGATAAATACTTGGCGGTAGTTGATTATTTACGATAAATACTTGCTGATAGTTGATTATTTACGATAAATACTTGGCGGTAGTTGAGTTGTTACGCTAAATACTTGCTGGTAGTTGATTATTTACAATAAATACTTGCTGATAGTTGATTATTTACGATAAATACTTGCTGATAGTTGATTATTTACAATAAATACTTGCTGGTAGTTGATTATTTACGATAAATACTTGCTGATAGTTGATTATTTACAATAAATACTTGCTGGTAGTTGATTATTTATGATAAATACTTGCTGATAGTTGATTATTTACAATAAATACTTGCTGGTAGTTGATTATTTACAATAAATACTTGCTGGTAGTTGATTATTTACAATAAATACTTGCTGATAGTTGATTATTTACAATAAATACTTGGCGGTAGTTGATTATTTACAATAAATACTTGCTGGTAGTTGATTATTTACGATAAATACTTGCTGATAGTTGATTATTTACAATAAATACTTGCTGATAGTTGATTATTTACGATAAATACTTGCTGATAGTTCATTATTTACAATAAATACTTGCTGGTAGTTGATTATTTACGATAAATACTTGCTGATAGTTGATTATTTACGATAAATACTTGCTGATAGTTGATTATTTACAATAAATACTTGCTGATAGTTGATAATTTACAATAAATACTTGCTGGTAGTTGATTATTTACAATAAATACTTGCTGGTAGTTGATTATTTACAATAAATACTTGCTGATTGTTGATTATTTACAATAAATACTTGCTGATAGTTGATTATTTACAATAAATACTTGCTGGTAGTTGATTATTTACAATAAATACTTGCTGATAGTTGATTATTTACAATAAATACTTGCTGATAGTTGATTATTTACAATAAATACTTGCTGATAGTTGATTATTTACAATAAATACTTGGCGGTAGTTGATTATTTACAATAAATACTTGCTGGTAGTTGATTATTTACGATAAATACTTGCTGATAGTTGATTATTTACGATAAATACTTGCGGTAGTTGATTATTTACAATAAATACTTGCTGATAGTTGATTATTTACGATAAATACTTGCGGTAGTTGATTATTTACGATAAATACTTGCTGATAGTTGATTATTTACATAAATACTTGCTGTAGTTGATTATTTAATAAATACTTGCTGTAGTTGATTATTTACGGGTAGTTGATTATTACATAAATACTTGCTGATAGTTGATTATTACTAAATACTTGCTGGTAGTTGATTATTTACAATAAATACTTGCTGATAGTTGATTATTTACGATAAATACTTGCTGGTAGTTGATTATTTACAATAAATACTTGCGGTAGTTGATTATTACGATAAATACTTGCGATTATTACATAAATACTTGTGGTAGTGATTATTTAGATAAATACTTGCTGATAGTTGATTATTTACAATAAATACTTGCTGGTAGTTGATTATTTATGATAAATACTTGCTGATAGTTGATTATTTACAATAAATACTTGCTGGTAGTTGATTATTTATGATAAATACTTGCTGATAGTTGATTATTTACAATAAATACTTGCTGATAGTTGATTATTTATGATAAATACTTGCTGATAGTTGATTATTTACAATAAATACTTGCTGATAGTTGATTATTTACAATAAATACTTGCTGGTAGTTGATTATTTATGATAAATACTTGCTGATAGTTGATTATTTACAATAAATACTTGCTGGTAGTTGATTATTTACAATAAATACTTGCTGGTAGTTGATTATTTACAATAAATACTTGCTGATAGTTGATTATTTACAATAAATACTTGCTGGTAGTTGATTATTTACGATAAATACTTGCTGGTAGTTGATTATTTACGATAAATACTTGCTGATAGTTGATTATTTACAATAAATACTTGCTGATAGTTGATTATTTACGATAAATACTTGGCGGTAGTTTGAGTTTTTCTGACAAAAACTTGCTGTAGTTTTTACAGTTCTTATCGGTAGGTGATTTGTTTTTTCTACAATAACTTATCAGTAGTAGACTTTAGGACACTTTCATCATGATTAATCTACCCAGAAAATCCCACCATAAACAGCAGGTTATTACACGTTATAATTATGTTTGAGTCCGCCTCCGTGGTCGAGTGGTTAAGGTCGCTGACTTGTATACCACTGTAACCTATCATCACTGATGGTCACGGGTTCGAGCCCCGCTCAGGCCGTGTCTCATTTATATGAAAAAGTTGGCAGTTTCTTACGGAGGTTGGTGCACCCAAGTACTGGTTAACCGCTGGAGCCTGCCCAGGAAAGGTGTTGTTAAGTAAACTGCCCGCCGGCGATATAGCCCAAAATGGTGCTGATGCAGGCGTAAAACCCGAAATATAACATAACATAATAACATATAATTATGTTTGTATATAATGTACAAGTCATATTCAAATATAAAGAAATGGAATATTCGATATTTCTTTCAGAAAGTCACCAGATTAATTTGAATGCCAAAATCATATAAATGTGTTTATGTTTCCATCCCTAGTTATATTATGAACCTGGACATATATATATATATACCTGAACAAACTCCCAATAATTAGGGTGGTTAGGGGATATATATATATACCTGGACAATCTCCCAATAATTAGGGTGGTTAGGGGATATATATATACCTGGGCAATCTCCCAATAATTAGGGTGGTTAGGGAATATATATATATATACCTGGACAAACTCCCAATAATTAGGGTGGTTAGGGATATATATACCTGGACAATCTCCCAATAATTAGGGTGGTTAGGGATATATATATATACCTGGACAATTCCCAATAATTAGGGTGGTTAGGACAATCTCCCTATAATTAGGGTGGTTAGGGGATATATATATATACCTGGACAATCTCCCAATAATTAGGGTGGTTAGGACAATCTCCCAATAATTAGGGTGGTTAGGGGATATATATATATACCTGGACAATCTCCCAATAATTAGGGTGGTTAGGACAATCTCCCAATAATTAGGGTGGTTAGGACAATCTCCCAACAATTAGGGTGGTTAGGGGATATATATATATACCTGGACAATTTCCCAATAATTAGGGTGGTTAGGACAATTTCCCAATAATTAGGGTGGTTAGGGGATATATATATATACCTGGACAATTTCCCAATAATTAGGGTGGTTTTAGGGGACGTATACCTGGACAACCTCCTAACTCTCATACTACTGTTGCTAGCCGTACTGACGGGACGCGACGCTCGCACTGTTTCCTGGCTGTCGTACGATGGTAATATTCCACGCTGAAAATACACACATAGGTAATGCAGGTGAACAAGTGTCTTATTCCACAGGTAACATGGGTAATGCAGGTGAACAAGTGTCTTATTCCACTGGTAACATGGGTAATGCAGGTGAACAAGTGTCTTATTCCACTGGTAACATAGGTAATGCAAGTGAACAAGTGTCTTATTCCACTGGTAACATAGGTAATGCAGATGAACAAGTGTCTTATTCCACTGGTAACATGGTCAATGCAGGTGAACAAGTGTCTTATTCCACTGGTAACATGGGTAATGCAGGTGAACAAGTGTCTTATTCCACTGGTAACATAGGTAATGCAGGTGAACAAGTGTCTTATTCCACTGGTAACATAGGTAATGCAGGTGAACAAGTGTCTTACTCTACTGGTAACATAGGTAATGCAGGTGAACAAGTGTCTTATTCCACTGGTAACATAGGTAATGCAGGTGAACAAGTGTCTTATTCCACTGGTAACATGGGTAATGCAGGTGAACAAGTGTCTTACTCCACTGGTAACATGGGTAATGCATGTGAACAAGTGTCTTACTCCACTGGTAACATAGGTAATACAGGTGTACAAGTGTCTTATTCCACAGGTAACATAGGTAATGCAGGTGAACAAGTGTCTTATTCCACAGGTAACATAGGTAATGCAGGTGAACAAGTGTCTTATTCCACTGGTAACATAGGTAATGCAGGTGAACAAGTGTCTTATTCCACTGGTAACATAGGTAATACAGGTGAACAAGTGTCTTATTCCACTGGTAACATAGGTAATGCAGGTGAACAAGTGTCTTATTCCACTGGTAACATAGGTAATGCAGGTGAACAAGTGTCTTATTCCACTGGTAACATAGGTAATGCAGGTGAACAAGTGTCTTACTCCACTGGTAACATGGGTAATGCAGGTGAACAAGTGTCTTACTCCACTGGTAACATAGGTAATGCAGGTGAACAAATGTCTTATTCCACTGGTAACATAGGTAATGCAGGTGAACAAGTGTCTTATTCCACTGGTAACAAGGCCTACAAGTTGACAGACACAACTTACATATAATACTGTATCTGTACTACAGCTTAATCGCACACAGCAACATTTAGATAAATGTCTTCGGCTTAAAGATATATTTCTGTTCAAACTGATTGTCACAACTCACAACTTCTAAATAAGTTGCTATCATACAAGTGTATTCGTTACAAAACAAGTATTACACAAGTTTTGCAGTAAAGAGATCCATCCGTTTTAACATTTTTAATGTACTTGAACATTGTTCAAAAATTGATATTCTTATTTTGACTGGGTCAGTATTTTTATCCTTCGGCTCTCTTCGTGACTCCATTTCTGCGTAACAAATCATAACAGCAATGAAATTAATGTGCGTACATCACCTTTGGCATGTTTTATTAAAATTTCTGGCATAAAAAATAGGCCACTCGCATACAATGCAATTTCATGTTTTTTTAACAGGACTATATCTTTAAGAAACAGGATGTTGTTGATAAAAACAAAGACGAAACTTCATTTCTTACATTTTTCAAGATTCTTGTATATTCACGACTTAATTCTTGATGACATTATTGGAATACTGTACATTGGAACGGACAGAAATATTTCTGCGGCTACTTAGTTTCTACAAATTTACTTTAGCTCGATTGCGAAACAAGTTCTTACAACTTATATTAATCACTCTCGAGACCTCATTCCTGAGGCAATCCATCGCCACGCGGGAGATTGAAGAGGCAACGTGGAATTTAAATGCCTTGCCTATGGACACAATCGTAATGACTCCAGTGGGGCTCTAACTTGAGGCCTTTCACACTTGAAGCGAACGCACTACCACTGCGCAATCACGACTTCCACAGTAGCTATTTGAAGCAAGAAATTGAAGTAAGTAACATAGTTCCAGGTGTAAAAACATCATTTTCATCGATCACTCACAGAACCCCATGTTCAAGACAATTATATAGTTCGTCATTCTGTACAACAGTTACTACCCTACTACCTATTTGACACACCCTCGCTAATCAACTTTTCCCTCATAAAAGATAATACAGTGATTATGTTTGCTGCTGAATCAATTCCTATAGTTCAAGACAACATTATACCAATTGTTTGTTCAATGAAGATGAACACCTGCAGTAAATATACAAAATGTAAGATTAACCTTGGCATAACATTCTGTGCTGGTTCCCAGATGCGAACTGTAGCATTGCTCCACAACTAACATTGGCTTATGTGATTGTTCCCAGCAAACAAACTGTAGCATTGCTCCACAACTAACATTGGCGTATGTGATTGTTCCCAGCAAGCAAACTGTAGCTTTAATGCAATACTAACCTTGGCATAATATTCTGTGTCGGTTCCCTCCGAGTGAACTGTAGCCTTGATGCAATACTAACCTTGGCATAATATTCTGTGTCGGTTCCCTCTGAGCGAACTGTAGCATTGATGCAATACTAACCTTGGCATAATATTCTGTGTCGGTTCCCTCTGAGCGAACTGTAGCCTTGATGCAATACTAACCTTGGCATAATATTCTGTGCCGGTTCCCTCTGAGCGAACTGTAGCATTGATGCAATACTAACCTTGGCATAATATTCTGTGTCGGTTCCCTCTGAGCGAACTGTAGCCTTGATGCAATACTAACCTTGGCATAATATTCTGTGCCGGTTCCCTCTGAGCGAACTGTAGCATTGATGCAATACTAACCTTGGCATAATATTCTGTGTCGGTTCCCTCTGAGCGAACTGTAGCCTTGATGCAATACTAACCTTGGCATAATATTCTGTGCCGGTTCCCTCTGAGCGAACTGTAGCATTGATGCAATACTAACCTTGGCATAATATTCTGTGTCGGTTCCCTCTGAGCGAACTGTAGCCTTGATGCAATACTAACCTTGGCATAATATTCTGTGCCGGTTCCCTCTGAGCGAACTGTAGCATTGATGCAATACTAACCTTGGCATAATATTCTGTGTCGGTTCCCTCTGAGCGAACTGTAGCCTTGATGCAATACTAACCTTGGCATAATATTCTGTGCCGGTTCCCAGCAAGCAAACTGTAGCCTTGATGCAATACTAACCTTGGCATAATATTCTGTGCCGGTTCCCTCCGAGCGAACTGTAGCATTGCTGCCTTTCCTGTAGGGGAGATCATCCTCTTCTAGCTGTACAGTCCTGAAATAGGGGAGACAAATATTGTACTAAAATTAATGATAATCCAAATTCTATTTATAGGAAAACAAAAGAGCTAAGAGCACAGGAGGTTGTGGTTACAAGAGTTTAAAGAAGTCTACTTCATAACAAAAACAACAACAAATGGTGGGAAACACACGGAAAGGGGCACTCGGACATAATTAACAAAAATGAACTTGATATATATATGGTTTATACCACAATTTCTCAAAAATAAAGCCTGAGAATTTCAACTCAATACGTTACCAATTGAGAAAGTAATTAACAAAAATAAACTTGATATATATGGTTTATACAACAATGTCTCAAAAATAAAACCTGAGAATTTCAACTCAATATGTTACCAATTGAAAAAGTAATTAACAAAAATGAACTTGATATATATATGGTTTATACCACAATGTCTCAAAAATAAAACCTGAGAATTTCAACTCAATACGTTACCAATTGAGAAAGTTGTGACTTGTTTAGTGACACACATAAACACATGTTTTTGAAAGAACGTTTGAAACATTGAGCAAACATTAATGATTTTCCATAAATTGTAATCTTGGTCACTTATGACATCAGTATTTGTTAACCATCAATTTAAAAATGCACATAATTATATAAGTTAAGAAATTCCTATTGTTCACATCATCATTCACAGTTCTAGTCCACAACTTTAGTCTATATCATGATTTCACCAAATATCATGCCATTTTCTTTTTCTAAAAAAGTGATGGGCTTGGAATCATTGTTCCTATGGCAACAGTTTCGAAATTTTTACACTCTTTGATATCAAAATTTAAACGACATTGATTAACCCTTTCAACCCCAAGTAACTGACATGGACTGGTGCATGCTATTTTTAGACCAATAAATTAATAAGAAAATTACATTTGGACCAGTTCATTTATCAAAATGGGTAATTTTATCTAAAAATAGTAATAATTATTACTGGCAAAAAAGTGCAGATCCTGATGAGACGGCTCGTTACGAGCCGGCACATCTGGATCTACACTTTTCATAAGCCTATTTAGAGGCCTGTGGGGTTGAAAGGGTTAACTAATAATCTGTTAAAACTATCATAACAGTAACATAATGGCGGAGAAAATGTGCACTTTTACTAGTTTTAGTCTAATTTAAACATTTCCCCCCAATTTTCTGAAAAATGTCCCCAGTGCCCATTTTCTCATGAATGTATTGTGGTAGCACTGGAGACCTGGATATAAAATCATTACAAATTAACCCTTTCAACACCACAGACCTCTATTTATAGGCTTACAAAAAGTGTAGATCCAGATGAGCCGGCTCATCACAGGATCTGCACTTTTTGCAAGTAGTATTACTAATTTTAGACAAAATTACCCATCTTGATAAATGAACTGGTCCGAATGTAATTTTCTTATTCATTTATTGGTCTAAGAATATCATGGACCAGTCCATGTCAGTTACTTGGTGTTGAAAGAGTTAAACAAAAAAAAGCTTTTATCTTCAAAACTACTGTATTGGTAAAAAGGGTGGTGTAACGCAAAAATGTTTTCAATTTAATTTATTGTTGCGCCTGTGCTAAGAGGTCCTCAATCACCCACCCTAGTCCAATTAGATAGTCTAATCTTGTCAAAAAGATTTCCATAAGCTATAGCTTTCGGTTCTAATCCTTTTTCATACATGTATGTAAATATTTGTGTAAATTGTACATTTGTATATGTTATATCATTGTTTGAAATAAAACTATGTTTAACCCTTTCAACACTACAGGCCTCTAAATAGAATTACAAAAAGTGTAGATCCAGATGAGCCGGCTCATGACGAGCCGTCTCATCAGGATCTGCACTTTTTGCCAGTAGTAATTATTACTATTTTTAGATAAAATTACCCATTTTGATAAATGAACTGGTCCAAAGGTAATTTTCTTATTAATTTATTGGTCTAAAAATATCATGGACCAGTCCATGTCAGTTACTTAGGGGGTTGAATGGGTGGTTAAACTATAAAAGATTTCCAAAATCAAATTAATAGTAATTCGGATTCAGATATGCACATACCGTAATTATGCAATTGTCTAACGACAGTGATTAATATAAGTTGCTAAAGCTTGCTTTTTTTAATTGTCTAAAGGAACCTTAGTTGTCACATGCAAAAATGAACAAAAACTAAATTAATTCTTCTAAAATGATCTAGTTGTGAAACTGAAAATAGCAAAGGACCATCTACTATGTTACATAGACAATTATACAAAGCAGTTACACTATGCTTTAGAGGTGATCTAAATAATAGTAATAGAACAAAATCAAAACCGGTTACTAGCCCATTTTCATCGATTCATATACATGTGACAGAATATTTATAATTTGAAAATTACAGTTTATTAGTGAAAAATGATTATTGATTATTCCAGGAGCTGAAATAGCTTACAGATGGTGGTAGCATGTATAATTATGATACATGACCGATCTTTCAGGGATGTAAGTTCGAGCCTTCTCGAGGCAAATATCTTCTTGGTCTCAATTTGTTTCCTTTTTAATTGTATAGATTATGGGGCTACCTTCCAGCTCCAAAATATGCATTATAAATATTTCATGAAAATCTGACCACAAGTTCATCTAAATAAGACATGTAAAATATACACGATTCCAGACTATGGAAAATCTATACCCGCTATTTCCACGACTAAAACAAACGCAAATAGAAGTGTTAGCGGTAGATCATACATACACTATAATACAGGGAGCTATATGACAGTGAAGGACAGATAAATGATAAAGTCATACATACACTATAATACAGGGAGCTATATGACAGTGAAGGACAGATAAATGATAAAGTCATACATACACTATAATACAGGGAGCTATACGACAGTGAAGGACAGATAAATGATAAAGTCAAACATACTCATACTTAGATCCTCAAACAAGGAGGACATGTTGATGTTAGATCCTCAAACAAGAAGGACAAGGTGACCTTAGATCCTCAAACAAGGAGGACAAGGTGACCTTAGATCCTCAAACAAGAAGGACAATATGACCTTAGATCCTCAAACAAGGAGGACAAGGTGACCTTAGATCCTCAAACAAGGAGGACAAGGTGACCTTAGATCCTCAAACAAGGAGGACAAGGTGACCTTAGATCCTCAAACAAGGAGGAACAAGGTGACCTTAGATCCTCAAACAAGAAGGACAAGGTGAGACTTAGAGCGCTCACCTGAGAGTGGCCCAAGTAGATTAAAGGTATTAAAAAAATTTAATTCCATATATAGAAAATAAGCCCTACACCTGCTGAGAGCACCATTTCTTTGACTAATTGATCAAATTTATTGTAAAGGGTCATCCAAACACATATTTGTGGTCGAAATTTGTTCAAAGCCACACAATTGAACCGGATAAACAGTTCAAAGACGACAAGTTTTAATGATTTTCTTGGAGTTCTTGGGTGGATCATTATAATATTATGAACATTGATCATTTGTTAGAACAAGAATATGGGGAGGGCTGTAAATAATGTTGCCATAACTTGTAGCCCAACCCATTTGATTTTTTCCCCCAGATTAAATTGTATACAGCAATAATAATAATCCTAATTTAATTTCTAATTATTTTCCACATATTTCATTGTATAGTATAATTGCAACGCATGAAAAAAAAATGCAATAAAATATTATTAATCTTTAAACTGTTAGAAGAAAGTACTGACGATGAATAGATGCGCACACAAACAAATGTTGGTCAAATGATGATTGATCACAATGGTTTTTGACCGTGAGCCATTCATGCTCAGGTGAACAAACATGCATGTTCGAAGTACCAGTAAAAGAATGCAATGCCAATAAGGATATTCCACAATAGGCTGTGAATCATGCCTGTACCTCAGATCGAACCATGTCAAGTTACGACGCGGACTACAACACGAGTCAGGGTGTTTACGCTCTATCTGCGGACTCCTATACAAATTCTGAACTTCAAACATTGTAAACACAGGTCCAAGCCATCATGCCTCTTGAGAACTAAGAAAACAAAAATGAATAAATATGTAACTAAATTGAAATCTTTGATGGATCTGCTGCCTAAATGTAAGTATCAAACTGGTACATAACTTCTCAGAACTGGTACATAACTTCTTAGAACTGGTACATAACTTCTTAGAACTGGCACATAACTTCTCAGAACTGGTACATAACTTCGCATAACTGGTACATAACTTCACATAACTGGTACATAACTTCCAAGAACTCAGGTACATAACTTCCAAGAACTCAGGTACATAACTTCCAAGAACTCAGGTACATAACTTCCAAGAACTCAGGTACATAACTTCCAAGAACTCAGGTACATAACTTCCAATAACTCAGGTACATAACTTCCAAGAACTCAGGTACATAACTTCCAAGAACTCAGGTACATAACTTCCAAGAACTCAGGTACATAACTTCCAAGAACTCAGGTACATAACTTCCAAGAACTCAGGTACATAACTTCCAAGAACTCAGGTACATAACTTCGCATAACTGGTACATACCTTCCCAGAACTGGTACATAACTTCCAAGAACTCAGGTACATAACTTCCAAGAACTCAGGTACATAACTTCACATAACTGGTACATACCTTCCCAGAACTGGTACATAACTTCCAAGAACTCAGGTACATAACTTCCAAGAACTCAGGTACATAACTTCCAAGAAATCAGGTACATAACTTCGCAGAACTGGTACTAACTTCCAAGAACTCAGGTACATAACTTCGCATAACTGGTACATACCTTCCCAGAACTGGTACATAACTTCCCAGAACCAAAACTGGTACATAACTTTCCAGAACTAGAACATATCTTCCATAATTGGTATATAACTTCCAAGAACATGTAGATAACTTCCCCAGAATTGGTACAGACATGAACAGCAGGAGTGCTATGTACTACACAATACAGAGTATGGTCAGAAAACAGTGTTATTTAATGAGTTTGTATGGAAACGGATCTCTGGAAATCAAAGTAATCTATCTATCTATCTCAATGTATTGCATGCAACAATGAGCAAAATTATATCGTAAATATTAATAAAGGGAGATAATTTGCAAATAGTAATGTTCCCAATACATGGATTATGGGTGTGAAGATCTTAATCATTCACACTTATTTAGCTCACTATTACAAGTCTGATTATGTGTTTACTTTGAATGTGCTGCACACCGAGATATTCCAAGGAATGGATTATTGGATTATATTTCTATTGTTTAATCATTTGTTCACAGGTATTGTTTGGCAACATTAAACTGAGACATTTGCATATTCCGTGAACTTACTTCGTTAATAATCGGATTTCCGAAGTAAAATATGAGCTTTAGATTATGGTACACTTACTTACTGACTTGATTCAAATATTAACGGTGGTAAAAACCTAACGTATGTCCTGGTCGTAGTTCACGGAAACTTACGAAGGCTTTGGCGGAGATTAATGAGTTTCAGTTTAATGTTGTCAAGTAATAGTACACAAATATAATTGAATAATATTTACTGATTTGTGTTTTACGTTTATTTATCGTCGCTACCGGTTGCCCATATGAGCGATGCCTCATGAAGAAATTAGTTTAGATTTTTGGAGGATAGTGCAATGATACAGACAGAGACCCATTCCAGAGTCTCCTCTGGTTCTTTTACGTGCACGATGTAAAGCACCGACACGAGACGGGGGATCGAACCTGCGATCCCTGGATTACCAGTCGGGCGTGTTACCACTGGACTACAGATACTGATTTACCTGTTTGCAGGTGTGGTCATTGCTGGAAACATTAAGTTTGCAGGTGTGGACATTGCTGGAAACATTAAGTTTGCAGGTGTGGACATTGCTGGAAACATTAAGTTTGCAGGTGTGGTCATTGCTGGAAACATTAAGTTTGCAGGTGTGGACATTGCTGGAAACATTAAGTTTGCAGGTGTGGACATTGCTGGAAATATTAAGTTTGCAGGTGTAAGTTTGCAGGTGTGGACATTGCTGGAAACATTAAGCTTGCAGGTGTGGACATTGCTGGAAACATTAAGTTTGCAGGTGTGACCATTGCTGGAAACATTAAGTTTGCAGGTGTGGGCATTGCTGGAAACATTAAGTTTGCAGGTGTGGACATTGATGGAAACATTAAGCTTGCAGGTGTGGACATTGCTGGAAACATTAAGTTTGCAGGTGTGGACATTGCTGCAAACATTAAGTTTGCAGGTGTGGACATTGCTGGAAACATTAAGTTTGCAGGTGTGGACATTGCTGGAAACATTAAGTTTGCAGGTGTGGTCATTGCTGGAAACATTAAGTTTGCAGGTGTGGACATTGCTGGAAACATTAAGTTTGCAAGTGTGGACATTGCTGGAAATATTAAGTTTGCAGGTGTAAGTTTGCAGGTGTGGACATTGCTGGAAACATTAAGCTTGCAGGTGTGGACATTGCTGGAAACATTATGTTTGCAGGTGTGGCCATTGCTGGAAACATTAAGTTTGCAGGTGTGGGCATTGCTGGAAACATTAAGTATACAGGTGTGGACATTGCTGGAAACATTAAGTTTGCAGGTGTAAGTTTGCAGGTGTGGACATTGCTGGAAACATTAAGCTTGCAGGTGTGGACATTGCTGGAAACATTATGTTTGCAGGTGTGGCCATTGCTGGAAACATTAAGTTTGCAGGTGTGGGCATTGCTGGAAACATTAAGTATACAGGTGTGGACATTGCTGGAAACATTAACGATAGAGTGACATCACTGTCAAGTTATCCTACATTTATTAAACCACTATCATTATACCGGTACTGCACATGCATCCTACGTAATAAAACAAACATTAAAATCATCGAGTCAACTAACATTTATTTCTCTGTGTCATTTTATGACTGATGATTGCAAGTCACTACACAAATATTATTGAAATATATCCGAAGAGGGTGGGAAAAACATGTTTAAACTTTGTTTATCTTATAACGATTGCGAAACAAGTAATAATATCTTGTATTAGTCATCCGCGCTTGTGTGGATGCAAGTATGTATTGTAGGGAGGAACTGGAATACCCAGACGTATTCAAAATACACCTGGGTCCAAGGTTATAAAACTTTTCTCAGATCTCAAACTCAAGCTAAAATGATCTGCTTGGTTGATTCTGAGTGTTACTGTCAGCTGAACCAATCAGACGTTTGAGACCTGAGTTTTGAGATTGTCGAAAAGTTTTATAACCGCTAGGCCTGTCTGACTTGGCGACAACGAAACTGTATCACATAGTCTACCCACAGTTACATTAGATAGAGCAGTCGAAAAATTCCAACTGTATGCATCACATCCATTTAACATACAATACACCGTCTACGTGGCCCAGTGGTTAAGGCATCCGCCTACGGAGCGGGAGGTCAAAGGTTCGAATCTCGTCAGGGGTTCGTTCAGATATGGCCAGTTGGTGAGCCGCCAGCTAGTTAAATAATGGTTACCGATTGCCTACCAGCCTGGCGTCTGACATACAAGCATAGGATTCGGGAAGTACTGATGTTCGTAAAAAGAGGTGTCTCATAAGTCAGAAATGGGTGGCCCTTTAAATAGGGGTGACACTATAATAAACAAACACTTTACTTTTACTTTTACAATATATACCCAAACATAGCTAAACCTGAACATTATACATGCAGAAAGAAATGAATGTTTCACACATTTTTTCTACAATAGATCAGAAAGGTCAATGGATATACCTGGTTAATCCAGTTTCAATACTTGAATGAATGCATACTATAAACTTTAAACATCACACTGTCCATACTATCTATGCACTGTGCTTAGTTTAACCCATTCAACCCCAAGTAACTGACATGGACTGGTGCATGATATTTTTAGACCAATAAATTAATAAGAAAATTACCTTTGGACCAGTTCATTTATCAAAATGGGTAATTTTATCTTAAAATAGTAATAATTATTACTGGCAAAAAAGTGCAGATCCTGATGAGACGGCTCGTTACGAGCCGGCTCATCTGGATCTACACTTTTCATAAGCCTATTTAGAGGCCTGTGGTGTTGAACGGGTTAAACTGTATTATTTATTTTACAACAATTGGGAAGCAAGTTTTAACAACTTATATTAATCACTCTCGTTGGGGCGTAAATGTGGTCATTCGTGTGGGAGGAAACCGGAGTACCCGGAGAAAACCCACCCTGTGTCAATGTGGTGGGGGTTTATTTGGGAACACACATGACTTAGCTGTATAGGACAGCAACGTGCTGGGCCATACTTGTCTGTCCGAGGTTCTATGGCTGCTAAATATTGCGTGTAATGTTTGTGTGGTTGGGAATAATTGTGGTGATAATGGTAGAGGTTTATGAGGTTTGTACGATGAAGAAATTGCATGTGTATTTAGGGCACAGTAACTGAATATCTCTTCTCTCATGACCGCTATTTCTGGATTACAGTGCCTATATGTGGCATGATGTTAGTTAACTCATAGAGGATCCTCGCAGACCTTCACTGACACATATACGACGTATAGCTGAGGTACAGGCAGTAGAACAACTGGCCCTCCGCAAGCTCAGGCACAGACATTAGAACTGGCCGTCCACAAGCTCAGGTACAGGCAGTAGAACAACTGGCCCTCCGCAAGCTCAGGCACAGACATTAGAACTGGCCGTCCACAAGCTCAGGCACAGACATTAGAACTGGCCGTCCACAAGCTCAGGTACAGGCAGTAGAACAACTGGCCCTCCGCAAGCTCAGGCACAGACATTACAACTGGCCGTCCACAAGCTCAGGCACAGACATTAGAACTGGCCGTCCACAAGCTCAGGTACAGGCATTAGAACTGGCCGTCCACAAGCTCAGGTACAGGCAGTAGAACAACTGGCCCTCCGCAAGCTCAGGCACAGACATTAGAACTGGCCGTCCACAAGCTCAGGCACAGACATTAGAACTGGCCGTCCACAAGCTCAGGTACAGGCAGTAGAACAACTGGCCCTCCACAAGCTCAGGCACAGACATTAGAACTGGCCGTCCACAAGCTCAGGCACAGACATTAGAACTGGCCGTCCACAAGCTCAGGTACAGGCATTAGAACTGGCCGTCCACAAGCTCAGGTACAGGCAGTAGAACAACTGGCCCTCCGCAAGCTCAGGCACAGACATTAGAACTGGCCATCCACAAGCTCAGGCACAGACATTAGAACTGGCCATCCACAAGCTCAGGTACAGGCAGTAGAACAACTGGCCCTCCGCAAGCTCAGGCACAGACATTAGAACTGGCCGTCCACAAGCTCAGGCACAGACATTAGAACTGGCCGTCCACAAGCTCAGGCACAGACATTAGAACTGGCCGTCCACAAGCTCAGTTACAGGCAGGCCCTCTGCAAGCTCAGGTACATGCAGTAGAACAACTGGCCCTCCGCAAGCTCAGGTACAGGCAGGCCCTCCGCAAGCTCAGGTACAGGCAGTAGAACAACTGGACCTCTGCAAGCTCAGGTACAGGCAGGCCCTCCGCAAGCTCAGGTACAGGCAGTAGAACAACTGGACCTCCGCAAGCTCAGGTACAGGCAGTAGAACAACTGGACCTCCGCAAGCTCAGGTACAGGCAGTAGAACAACTGGAC